>OW679202.1:116772562-116898582 GCA_940337035.1 Agriotes lineatus
ATGCAGCTTCTTTTATAGTTTTTTGTGGGATACTTGTACCCTTTACGTTAAAATATTGATGTCCACAATTTCTTTTAGATTTTCGTATATTTTTGTTTCATGTCTCTGGAGCTCTTACCCGTTTCCTAGTTAGTTTCTTCGTTTTTTCATTACCATCTACTTCTGTACCTTCTTCTTCAACACCTGGTGGTTCTGCAAGAGGTACACCTTCGTTATCAGACGATTCATCACTTGGAATGTAGTCTGCATCGCGAAGTGAATCATTACTGTCAAAATCCTCCATTAGTTCGCCTTGGGTGTAACCATTCTAAAAGTAACACAAGTACTTATATGTAGGTACCTATAGAGACACAATCAAATTTTCATTGAAAGCACTGAATATTTATCAACTTAACACAATATCACATTAAGTATTTTGTGATAGAAAGCAATAATATAATAGCCATAATTGAAAATAATAACTAACTAACACTCCAAGGGTATGCTGTGCAACTCACCTCAAAATCAGTTAAATTCAATTTGGGCAGGACGTTTTCGGCTCCTTTCGTTTCATTAATATAAATTGTGTTACTAGTTGGTTCAGGAAACTCACTGTTAGAGCTTGAGGACATTTCAGCAGCAATATCAGTATTAGTTTCGGCCTAAAATATAATGGAATGGAAGGAAACTCTATTTATTGAGGTTATGTGTTTTCGTAAATCGCGTAAAAGCATGAAAAAATGTGAACAATTATATCAATGCCAACTTACCTCAGCCGCATTGCCTTCATTATATACCGTTACACCTAACCTCGCTAAAATTTTCCTCTGCTTTCCATTTTTATCACAATGTGTCTTCGTTGTATGCTCCAAATAACTAAACAACTAAACCACACTAAAACTTTCAATTCAATACCTTAACAACTCAATTGTTACACTTTAGAATTACTACAATTGTTATAAATTAAGTTGTTACGATTACAGTGGCTATATACAAGACAGTATGGCCATTGGGATGTCTTCGCCGCTATTGGTCGACGCGAATTTCCGCCATTAACAGGCAAAATATTTAGTTACTTCTAAGTTGTTCTCAAAGAGGTTGGTAGAACCTGTTCATTTGGTTATGAAAAAAAATAAACCTTTCAAATCTGACAATTGTAAATTGTCAGTGTCAAGTAATTCATTAGCGTCGCAAGCGGGTGAAATTTTATCATCTATTTCCCTAAAAAACTGATATTCTACACAGTATTTAAATGTGACAATTTAGAATTGTGCTATTGCTGTAATAGCACAAGATGCGTTCGACTTGGAATATATGATAAAGCGATTACATCGGTGCTACGATGAGTGGGGCCTTAGCATAAGGTTTGAGAAAACGGATTATTTATTAATCAACTCGGAGGCACATATGAAGTCAATAAACGAAGATGTCGCAGTAAGACAACTAGAAAAGTTTAAATACCTCGGTGCTACAAACCCATCAATGTAAAGGGTTGGGAACAGAAGAGATCAGAACTCGAATAGTACAAAGTAAGAAGATAGTGGGATGCCTGAAATCAATTTGATGGGACAATACTATCTCTAACAAACACAAAAAAGAATAGGTGAAGTAATGGTAGAGTCGATGCTAAGTTATGGCAGTGATATATGGACTGTAACCAGCGGAAATGAAACGAAGACTAAACACAGTTCAAATGGACGAAAAAGCACAAAGGTATCGAGGCGAGATAGAGTGACGAACGAGAAAATAAGACGCAGAATGGAGGCACCAGAATCAGTTGTGAGCAGAATTGAACGGAAAGTATTAAAATGGTTTGGTCATCTAATGAGAATGGAGGAGACGACGTGGCCTATGAAGATCTTTAAATGGTCGCCGCCGGGTAAGAAAAAAGTAGACCACTCAAACCGTGGAATGAGGGTATTCGGAGAGCCATGGAGGAGAGGAACCTGGAAGATGACCAAGCACAGGACAGGGAGGTTTGGAGACAGGAAACAGGAAGACGGCATTTAGCTGTATTATAAACTACCATAACTGAAACCGGTTGTAAACTTCGTGCAACACCTTAAAGCACCACGAACGAACGCCAATGACAAATGTCAATGTCCAAACATAACACTGTACGTGTAGCTAACATCAATTAGTTAAAATAAACTAGCGCCAAAATAGTGACCACTCAAAAACGTTCGATTATTTCTAAAGACACTGTATATCCCTAGGCTCAAATTTGCCTGAAAATGGCGGCCAACAATCGTATGGCCACACTGTCTTGTATATAATCACTGTAGTTATAATTAGAGTCCCTGTATATAAGTTACTAACTGCCGGTCTTATAAAAACCACTAATCTGACGTTAACTTTAATTCGCTGTTAAACTAAACAAAAGCGCATAAAAACGTAAGTGCTTATGACATTTTATTCATTAGTAAACAAAATTTGATGCGCTTTTGTTTATTTTAACAGCGAATTAAAGTTAATGTCAGATTAGTGGCCTTTATAAGACCGGCTGTAAGAGTTGGGCAAACAACGGCATAAATTGTGATTGGTTTGGATCACTTTTTGCAAGGCATGTGTGATAAAAGTACCTTTTTTACATATTTTGTAACATGCTACAACCCATAGTTTCACACATGCAAATCTAAATCTTAACTAAATTGGCGGTATATTCCTAGTAGTCGGTTCTAGAGATCCTAAGAATGATCAATGCTCTGAAAACTCTTATTAAAGGCGAGTTAACAAGCTTGGTTCCCATAACCTCTTTGTTTGACATATCGCTCATCCGTAAGAAAACCGTCGCAACTAAGAAAAGTTAAATTTTCAGGAGAAGCAAAATTAAGTAGAAAATCGTACGACACTCATTAATGACCAATAGAAAAATTAGTTCACGAGCCGTAACCAAGACAATAAAAAAATTTCTTGGAAATTTTTTGTAGGTAGACTAACCTAACTGTGAGGGTTTGTGGCGTTACGATTTTCTTACCGAATCTGCATTCGAGCATTAATTCATATCCGGAAATTATTTTCGTGCATTCCAACAACGTCCTAATTTGCCCTCGCGTCCCGCTTGGGCAGCAAATTAATACGACGTTCTTGAACCGCACTCAAAAAAATTTCCGGAAAGAATTAATGCTCTTATGAGATTATATGTGAAAATCGTATGACACTCATTAATGACTAATAGAAAAATTAGTTCACGAGCCGTAACCAAGACAACAACATTTCTTGGAAATTTTTTGTAGGTAGACTAACCTAACTGTGATTAATAGGTGGAAATTTTTTGACATTCACTATTGTTAATATGTTGGTGACACTGTAAGTCTATGTCAAATTCTAGGTTAGTTTATGTCAAATTCGATGTTAGCAGGTTAGGTTTCGCGTCAGTTTTGACACAGACTGACGCAAAACCTAACCTGCTAACCTCAAATTTGACATATACTTACAGTGTCACCAACATATTAACAACTTACTATGGATACATTTTTGATATCACTTGCTATTTTATTTTCGAGTAAAATTTAAATTTTACTTTTTATGGCTGTGTCGCTACGATTTTCTTGCCGAATCTGCATTCTAGCATTAATTCATGTCCGGTAATTTTCTTATCGTGCACAGAACAACGTAATTGACCCTCGCGTACCGCTCGTGCCGATTAATACGTTGTTACTGAGCACTTTAAAAAATTACCGGAAAGAATTAATGCTCTTATGAGATTATATATTTTTTCAGGCCTGAAGGCCTATAGCTTGGATGTGGGTTCTCCACAACTTTCGATTTTTTGCTAGATTTATCCAGTTCTGCAAGTTATGTTGGTTAATGTCTTCATGTATACTGTCCCACCATGTCTTTCTTGGTCTTCCTCTTCTGTTTCTTCCGGGCATTTCTTTGTCTATAATAATTTTTAGGGTGTCTTCTTGAGGTAAGCGTGCAAGGTGACCTAGCCATCTGAGTCTATTTTGTGTAATGATTGTGTTGATTCCTATGTCGTTGTATAAGGCCTTGATTTCTTCATTTGTTCTTCTTTTCCAGTGCCCATTTTCTTTTTTGCCACCAAAAATTCTTCTCTGGATTCTTCTTTCAAATACTTCAAGTCTCGTTTTGCTATCTTCGGTAACGGTCCAGGTTTCACTGGCATATGTTACTGTGGGTCTTATTACGGTCTTGTATAAATGAATTTTTAAGTTTCTCGATATGTTTTTATCACATAGCACTTTATTTAATGTTCCTGCGCATCTTGATCCTGTCGTTATTCGTCTTTTAATTTCACTAGAGCATCCACCTTTACTTGTAATTTCTGTGCCCAGGTATATTGCACTGTTGACTAGGTTAAATTTGTACTCACTATTGTCGCTTTTTATTTTTAGGCTGAGGTTTTCAGGTTGGTTTTTGTTACCTAAAATCATATAGGAGGATTTATGTTGGTTAATTTCGAGACCTACTTCTTTTGCCGCTTTTTCGAATTTGCTTGAAATGTGTTTCAGTTCTTCTTTTGTTCTTGATAAAATTATGACGTCATCAGCAAAGGCTAACACTTGGTATGAGTTGTTCAAGATGGTATTATTTGTTTTTATTTTACATTTTCTTATTACATCTTCTAGAGTTATGTTAAATAAAGTAGATGATAGTGGGTCGCCTTGCTTGACTCCTGTGTTACTTCTAAAGCCTCTGGAATATTGTCCTTGGTATGTTATCTTATTTGTTGTTTCTTGTAGTGTCATTTTAGTTAACTGTATGAGTTTAGTAGGTATCTCTAGATTTTGCATTGCTTCGTATATACTTTCTCTTATTAACTTGTCGAATGCTTGTTTGAAGTCTACTAGTAGTGCATGGATTGTGATGTTCTTCTTTTCGCAGTTTTCTTGTATTTGTCTCAGCATAAATATGTGGTTTATTGTTGACTTACCACTTCTGAACCCCGCCTGATATTGGCCTATTTTGTTCTGGATGTTGTTTTGTATTCTATTGTTTATTAATTTTGCTAACAGTTTGTAAGTAACGTTTAGTAGTGCAATTGGGCGATAGTTTTCGGGGTTTTGTGTGTTTCCTTTTTTGTGTATGGGGTGAATGAGCGATTGGTTCCATTCAGCAGGCATAGTTTGGTTTATCCAGATTTGTTTAATAAGTTTGTGCAGTCTTTTAAATAGTTCTTTATTGCAATTTTTTATTTGCTCGATTACGATGCCATCAGATCCTGGACTTTTGTTGTTTTTTGTTTCCTTGATCACTTTTATCAATTCTTCTTCAGTTGGTTCGTTCTCATGTATAATAGGATTATTTTGTATATGTGACTCATCTGAACTTTCACTGGTATCTTGTGTTAAGGTATTTTTGAAGAATTGTTCCCAAATATTTAGGATTTCTTTCGTTTCTAAGCAGACTTCTCCTTGTTGATTCTTTAACGCGGCTGTGGGCGGTTTAAAGCCTTTTCTCTCATTTTTTATAGTTTTGTAAAATAGTTTTGTGTTCTTGTTTTTATAATGTTCTTCAATTTCCTGCAGTTTTTGTTTTGCCATTTCTCTTTTCTTATTTCTGATAAGGTTATGTGTATCGTTCCTTGTTCTTTTATATAGTTCGATGTTTTCTTGTGTATTATTTTGTAGCATTTTTATTCTTTCCTTTTTTGTATTGCTTTTTTGCAGTCATTGTCGAGCCACTCTTGTTTTCCTCTGTGTGTTGGCGTGTTTAGTGCACTTAGTAATATTGTGTCTTTGATGTTGCACCATTCATTGTTCACATCTTGTGTTTCGGTTTTTGAGGTTAGTATTTTCTTCATATTTTATTTTGTCGTATTTTTTGTTCCAGCTAGATTGCTTCTTGTTTGTATTATTTGTTAGGACGGGCCTTTTTTGTTTGAGTTTTGCTATTACTAGCATGTGATCAGAACCGATGTCTGCTCCCCTATATGTTCTCACCTTTAAAATCAGTTCCTGGTGAATTTTTTCTATTATTAGGTGGTCGATTTGGTTAAATACCTTGTTGTTTGGGCTTATCCATGTTGCTTTGTGTATGTCTTTGCGTTTTTGCTGTGTACTTTTGACAACCATTCTTTTGCTAGCTGCAAGGTCAATTAGTTTTTGTCCATTCTTGTTAGTTGTAACATGTAGGCTTTCTTTTCCAGTTATTTCATAGTTGCGTTCTTCTCTTCCAATTTGTGCGTTGAGATCTCCTATTATAATTTTGATATCAAAGTTGGCGATTTTGTTTACTACATCTTCTAATGTGTTATAAAATTCTTGTTTTATGTCTTCATCTTCATTTTCTGTTGGTGCGTGAGCGTTGAGAATTGATACTTTTCTGTACGTTCCTTTTAATCTTATCATGCTTATTCTGTCGGTAATTGTTTTGAAGTCTAGTATTTGTTGTTTCATCTCGTTTTTTATTATGAACCCTGTGCCAAGTCTGTTTTTTTCTCCTCCACCTATACACCATGTAAGATTTTTGTAGTTTGTTATTGTTGTTCCTTTTATATTTAGTTCTTGTACAGCCAATATATCTACATCATATTTTTTAAATTCTTGTACTAGTTGTTTCTTTTTTCCTTCTTTGTTTAAGCCTTGTAAATTCCATGTTGCCAAATTGATCACTGTTTCTTTATTTCGCTTATTACCAGGTTTTGTTTGTTTAGTTGGCGTCCCTGTACACATATTTTGGACAAGCTGGTGGGACTTCCTTCTTGCCCTATGTTTTTCAGCTAGTTTTTTGGGCATGATTGTATTGTTGGGTCTATTTTTTGGAGTTGCTTTATGTTTCCATTCCATCTCCATATGTCTCCATCTACTATAATTTTATTATATCCAATTTTCACTATCTTGCCTTTTTCCCTTTCTTGCTTGGCAGTTTCTCTCATGTGTCTCTCTTTTTCTCTTTCTAGTTTTGTTAGGTCATTGTTAATGTAAACTTTTTCAGTTATGTATTTGCGTAGTTTTGCTTTGTTTGCCATAACTTTTGCCTTTTCCTGTTCGTTTTCCAATTCTATGCGATACGTTTTTTCTCCTATTTTGTATGTTGTTTTGATTTGCACATCTATTTCGAATTGGGTTTTCATGACGTTCTGTACGGCTGTTTTTAATTCAGTGGGGTCATCGCTGTTTATTGTAACCCAGTTAGAACTACGTTGTTTTTTCTTTTTTCTTTTTCCGCCCATTCGATGCTTTTCTTAATGTTCTCAAGTTATTTTTTAATTTCTATGTTATCTTGTTTCAAGGATTCGTTTTCTTTCCTTAGAGCTTCGTTCTCTGCTTTAATTTTCGTAATTTTTTCATCCAAGTTAATTTTAAATTCTTTCTTCATTTCCGTTTTCAGTTCTTCTTGATTTTTCTTATTATCTGCTTTTATTTCATCTTTCCATTTGCTTAGTACTTTCATTATTTCTTCCATTTCTTCTGGTTTCGATTCAGAATTGTTTGCAGTTGTTTGTTTTTCTTTATTTTCTATGTTGTTTTTCGTCCCTGGCGATCTTATGGTTTTTTTGGATTTTTGGGATGTTGATAATTTAGCTAATTCCCACTTATTGAATTGTTCCGGTGATTCGATTTCTCTCTTCCTTTTTTGTTCTGGTAGATCTGTTGTTTTTTTCCTGGGTTTTTCACTCATTTATATTTATGTTCAGTTATTACACGTGTCTGCTGTCTGTCTGTTAGCGTTATGTCTATCACCACGATAAGTGCCTTCACCCAATTCAAATTTTCGGAGGTAAGCCGCTTCTTGGTGCTTTTTTATTACTTACAATTTTTTAAAATTATTTTACTACTCATACCAGGCCCGGACCTCCGCTTCCGTGCGGATACTAATCGTATCAAAAAATGTTTCTTGACCCGACGCCGCTTTCAATCTTGCATGCGTTTTGCGATTGTCCGTGCTTATCCGCCCGGTCAGCTCACGGCGACCGATACGTGCTAATTATGCTTCGCCGCGCTCGTTATAAGCCCGAGGTTAACGTCTTATCTTTATTAAACTGGGTGCCTAACTTTCATATGTTGCTCCTCTGCACTTTTCATAACTTATCTCTCACGTACACTTCTCCTTTTAGGAATAATTGTCCGCAATTACTTTAAACTTCTCGTTAGCAGAAACGAATTTTGGATGCACCAATCGCGAACTCTTTAAGCGCGTGACGTTTTGTGACGTATACTGCTACGCAATATGCGATTATAAATTAATGGCTGACCTTCTCTCAGGAATATTTATCGGCAATTACTTTAAACTTTCCGTTAGCAGATTGACCCTCAAACTTCTACACTTCTACACTTCACTTAAGTTCGTCGGTTTTCCACTAATTCACCTTTTAAATATAAACACTACTTAAAATTTACTTTGTTTACTTCCGCGAGTCAAGGCTGCAGCTGACAGCTTGTTGACGTCACAATAGCCTCGTTTCATTATTAGAGTCGCTTATAGCTTCTGCTTCTTTTCCTTCAGCTGCAGCAAGTTCAGCCATCGTTTGCTTTTTTCTGTTATCAAGGGATGCTGCCAGTCGTTTGTTATGATAGCAATATCTAGGATTACAAAAAAGAAATTAATTGTACATTCACGTAAGTATTGATATGTAAATACTTATCGGTAGTGCAAATGCAATTTAAAGTGATACCTACTTGCTTAAATAGTTTTAAGAAGTCTCCACTTGAAGTTACGAGAGACTTTGACCACGCCGCGCCGCAGCGAAAATGTAGGCGCCCCTAGCGTCACAGCTCTAAATGTAACGTGTTTTGTTCCAAATAATCACTGTTGCCAACTAATCACTGTTGCCAACTATGGAATATGAAGTATCTCTAAATACTGAGGGAAAAGTCTACATCTTATAAAAATTATCTAAATACTGATTTTCGATTTAACCCTTTGCCACCGGAATTTATTTTTTTCTTAATTTTCCCAATTTCAACGCTTATTATTATCAATTGACACCTAATGAGGGGGAAATTATAATAAAAAAAAATTTCACTAATATAATATATTCAAAAAAGTGTGGTTTCACAGTGGAACCAGTAGGCACTAACAAGGATTTGATAAATACCTAATACTATCATCAGTCTGGATTATCTTTTATGGTATTCTTGGAAACAATTCTTCCTGTCAGTAAGACATAAACCTACGTCACACCTGCAATAAAGGTATAATTATTTCATTCCATAGTAAATCGATAATTCTGTAATACTCGCCTAGAACACATCCATCTAGACCTATGAGGTAAAGCTGTAGTGCTACATTTGGCACATCTTCTAGAATTTCCGTGGACAGGCATGTGGGCACAGGAGTCATACCGGATCTCTTGGGGTACTGTGACCTTGAAAGGATTATGAGAATTCGAAGAAGATGGTCGTCCTCTCTTCAGCAGGTTTTCGTCAGTTCCAATCAGTCCTACGCTTACAGCAATTTTGAAATCTTTCAAACTCAAAGTAGATGAATTTGACCTCTCTTTGAAGAGAATGTAGGAGTTTACAAGTGATACGTCTAGCAGGTACCAAAAAATTCGATGCCACCACTTCTTTGATTTCCTATTCAATTCGTAAATTGACTTGAGCATATCCAATTTATCAACGTAGCCCATGTGTTGATTGTAATTTGCCACTAGCAGTGGACAATCAACGTGTTGAATTGTACCATCTTTATTTCTTCTGTTGGTGCCCGCATCTCTTGTAGGGTCATCGTAATTGCTGAGAAAATGTACACCTTTGCGGTCCTTCCATTTTAGGAATGTCAAACCATCTCGACTGACACGCCAATCAGATTCTCCTCGATTTATATGTTTGTCATCACGTAGATCTTCGGGCAAGTCTTTTCTTCCTCGTCTCACAGTCCCAGTTGCATATATCAATTCACTCTGCAATTGTTTTTGGAGAGGCACAGAATTGAAATAATTGTCGAAATAGATATGATGTCCTTTGCCCACCAACATTCGTGTCAGATCTGTGACAACTCTGGCGCCCAAATTTTTCTCAGTTGAATCGCCCACCTTTCCAGTGTAAATTTGGAATTGGCAGGCAAACCCTGACTCATCCGCCCGCACCCATACTTTGTATCCCCGTTTGATGGGCTTTTGAGGCATATATTGTTTTAGACTACTACGCCCCTTGAATCGTATCATCGACTCGTCTATAGCTTGGTTTTTAGATGGTCTTTTTGTAGTCTGAAATGTACTGGAGAGTCTGTCGATAACAGGTCTAAGTTTATATAACTTATCAAAATTTGGCATATCTCGCGTCGGAATAACAGCGTTATCGTTCAGATGTAAGTGCCCAAGCAGCCAAACAAAACGATCCCTTGAGAGAACACCACTGATGAAATGATCTCTAAGCACATGGTTAGATGACCAGTAATCACGGTAACTGGGCATTTTCTTTATCCCCATCAACATATTTATACCTAAAAATTTCTTCATTTCCTTTCTATTAGTTTGAGTGAAAGATGATGCATTTCCGTATTTTTGTAGGGCATACAAATTGGTTTGGAAAACTATCAACTCGATAAGGTCTTCAGGAAAAATAGATAGGAAAACTTCAGTTGGGGTTTCTGGTTCAGCGTCAATATCTGGTCCAGTATCTCCTTCAAATCTTTTGATATTTTTCATCAAATTTTCAGCAGATTTGGTCCAAATGGTTGTTTCAGCAATTGCCCTACGCTGAATTACTACAAGAGGAATATCATCATCACTTTCCCATTCATCATTATCTACAGTCATGCCAGCATTTTCTAGAATATCCATTGGTAGGTCAAATAACTGGTCCGCATTTTCAGCATTAGTAGAAGATGTAGCCTCTTCATCGACCTCGTTTTCACTCACATCCCCCAGTTCTGAATTATTATCTGATGGTATATCATCGATAAACGTATACAAACTATCAGGGTCGAGCTGCTCGAGATCGCAAAGGTTGTACATATTTTTCCTACCTGCAACAATCAGACAACTATAGTGCCTACTGGTCTCATGGTGAAACCAGCTCATTTTACATGGAAATTCTCGATCAACGGTGGTGAATTCTGCTCACAAATAACAAATTGATCATTACTGAACCTTAGTATAACTAATTACGTACAGTACTTACCTTCCATTATAGCACAACTTCAAATAACACGATAAAATGACGTATATCTATGATTCACACGTGTACGCCTCAAGAATGTAAACAAAACTGAACGCCTTCTTGATTTCTCTGCGCCGGCGCTGTGGAATCGGGTGGAAGGAAGCATGAACATAACATGACGCACTCTGGTTCGCCTGTGAAACCAGTCGCGCTCCAAACAAAAATTAATATTCGAATGGTTTCGCCATGAAACCAGTAGGCGTCAAAGGGTATGGATTTAAAATAACTTTTTGAAAGTATAATGAGAAAATATCTACACATGTAATTATAGTCTTTTTGAAACTAAACGATACAGTAGATTTTAAAATAGAGGATAATTTCTTGTGCTTGGGTTGCCGTTACTGGAATCTAGTCATAAATTTAATTCCACTTTGAAATGGCATACATTAAGTAAAGCATTAAATAATTATAGGTTATGTCACAGATTTGTCGAGGTATCAACATTATTTTGTTGAAATTCGTGTTATATTTTTTTTCGACGACCGACATCGAAAGTATACCTATTTATAATAGTAGGTTCTTCCGGGTTATGCGGTGGTCGTCGATTTAAACTTGACGTTTTGCTGCTCATGCTGTCAGCTTCTTCAGAAGTTTGCTAAAGACTGAGATTATAAGTGATAATAAAAATCATGAATGTATTCCATGGTTGCATAATTATATTTATCTACTTTGCGATCGTACTGAGGCTATTACGATACGCGTTTGCGTATCGTAATAGACACAAAGCGATGCTATAATAAAAATACTAAACATTTTCATTTTTTTGCTTAAAAAAGTGGCAAAATAGATAAAATACTATATGATACCTCGTTTATAAGGCATTTTGTAGCACTTACTCCTTTAAGGCACTCCTCGCTTCGCTCGTCGTACCCTAAATCCGTGCGTGCTACAAAATGCTTCTTATAAAACTCGTATCATAATATACTATTTTATGAAGTAAGTTATCTATGATGGTGTTTTAACTATTTATGATTTTTTTTTGTACAACTGACATGATTTTTACTTTTAGTCATTAAAAACAAACACTGTTTTCAAAAAAATTCCAAGATGTGTCACTTTTCTACTATAGAATATAACCAATAACCATACATTTAGAAATAACACAAAATAAAAATGTTAAGAGTATTCTTTAATTGAAAAATAAACATTACATTACACAGACAACCACTTCAAATAATACTGTAGATAATAATACAGGATGGGCAACTTAAATCAAGTAATTAACTTAACGAACACTAAAAAACTAATGTCAGCGTAAAAACTATTATAGTAGACTTATTTCTTTTATCAATATGTTGGATTACTTAGTAATAAAACTGAAACAAATAAATTTTAAATAAGCGTTCCTACAACTGTTTGTAATAATCCAAATAAATTTTTGCAACAGTGGTTTTCTTGGGATTTTTAAACAAAGATAAAAGCGAACTCTTCTTTTTATCGTTAATCCCTGGTTTACGCAGGTATGCCTTTTTTAATACGAAAGATGCTTCATTCATAGTCAGTTTTTTTCCTTGAAGAACCTTTCACAATCAATGTTTTAAGTTCCTTCTCTGTGTAGGAATTTTTATAAAATATAGTATACAAATTCTCTCTACTAACCTTGAAAATTTTCACTTCCGATAGTTTGAAATTATCTCCATCAGTGTTTTTATTAAAATGTTTGAAGCCTCCCTCTAAGGTTAGACTTTTCAAATCTAAAATGTCTGAATAAGACATCGTGAGCAAGTGGTAAAAGTTCAACCTGATAATTATTAATGAACTATTGGGTAAAATAATAGTAATTTACGATACAAGTGCGTAAAGCTACTCTTTAGTCACGAGTGGGGTAGAGTTAAAACGCGAGGGAGCGAGCGTTTTAAGCCCCGCGAGTGACTAAAGATGCTTTACGCATGTGTATTGTACAATATTTTATCTACAATAGAATCCAGAAAAAACGGCAAATATAAAAAAAAATTAATGTAAATTAGGATTACCAGCAACCGGTCATAATTTTGCGTGTTTTAAAAATTTTGGATTTGGTTTATTTCGCACGTATTGTTTGACATTTAGTTGCCCCTTGAATGGCACCATCTGCTCATCAATACTGAGATGCGTTTCTAGTGGTAGAACGAAACACCTCGCTCTAATTACATCAAACAGGGCACGAACTTTCCAAAATCTATCACTTTTATCTATGTCTTCTGATTGCACATCCACAAAGTGAAGGTTGGTGCGAAGCGTATAAAACCTATTGATGAGCATCACTCGAGAAATTTGCAATCCGTAATTGTGAGTCCCAGTAAAATTTTACACGGGGATAGTGCAAGTTTCCCATGAGGATGTGAATCCCTACAAAGGTTTTCAATTCTTCCGCATTTGTAGGCAAAAATCTTGTGGCATTTTGCACAGCATATAAATTAGTTTTTTCAGCAATTAATTCATATAAAAAGTCCGTAAAATATTGGCAAAAAAAGTGTGCAGGGCTTTGCAATTCGTTAATATCCGCTGTTTCTTCTGTATACCGTTTTATCGGTGGGGTTTTACTTTGGACCTTTCAGTTAGATTTTTACTTTTCATATATTCACGCGTTTTATATTTCTTTGTCGGTAGTTTGACGCTAGCTTTTGAGTGTTTTTGAATACCGCTTGGACCAGGCTGTACATTGATTTCCTCCAGAACAGGGGTTTCGGTTTCAGGTTCGTCGGGCTCACTTGAGAGCTCGAGCGTCGCTTCTTCGGGCTCCTCCTCGTTTCCAATCTCTGTATATAAACAAATATTTGTTTTAGGGTACATTTTAGGTTTATTGGTCACTAATTTACCTTCGTTTTGGTCATCCAAATCTGTTTCCCAACCATCGTCTTCATCATCGCTTAGGACCTCAATATCAGATAAACCCTCTTGCATTAGCTGCAGTAGCTCTTCTTCAGTCAACTACTTTCTGCGGCTCATGTCTTTCAATGTAAAACTAGAAATTTCAACGATTTTTAATACTAAAAACAAAAGAGTGAGGTTATATTTACCGGCTCCTATTACGACTTTGTTCACACTGTACTAAATTTAGTACACGTATTTGCGCCCAAAAAACTCAAAAAATGATGATAAAAATGATGTTTTGCACTTGTACCATAAAAATTAGGCTTCTTCATTCAGAAACTATTTTTTTCACATGAGTAACAGAAAGCTGTCATATGTAAAAATATTCATAAAGCCGGAAGCGCAACAGGAGTCTATATTTGACAGTTACAGGACACTTTTTTTGTATTTTACTATTGGAACCTAGATGGCAGCACATATTTTTAGAAGTAAATTGGAGTCTAAAGAATTTAGTACACCATGAGCAAACGGTAAAATTCCTTCCCGTTTTTATATTACAAGCCGTAGACCGTACACCATTAGCGAAAGGGTTAACACATTAGTCGCCAAAGGGTGTTTAGCGTAGCTGGCGAAACCACACTTCGCATGGTAGCCGGCGGACATACTAGGTCTTTCCTGCCACGCCACATGTACCGCCGGCGGTCATTTCTATAGTTTTCATTTTGTTTATATTTTTGTCACTTACCATATGATTAGGAAGTTGTAACCTGTACATTAGCTTTTCCAGTATTTATTAACATCATAAAAACCATAATCTCAAATGTATTTATTATAGTTTATAGTATAATAGTAAATATAATATAGCTTATTTTAAACGGAACACAATAATTGTATTTTGAAACATAAAATGAAATGCAACTAACTTGACGGAAAATAATATAGTCTTAAGTTCTAGAATGCTTAGCAAAGCATTCCAAACATACAAATGGTTTATTATCACACCCAGAACAAAAAGTGGATACCCTCTTGGCCAACTTCCCAGCTTCTTTGCTACCATATGTGGTCGTTAGTTTGTTGTAACATACATAACACCTTTTTTGAATTTTCCGGTTTCCTGCGGCATTTTTCCACAGTTTCTTCCAATTTGTGCTGTAGTTTTCTTTTCTTACTAGTAGATGGTTGTGGTGTTGATGGCCTTGAATGATTTTCCGTGGGTAACGTAGCATCTACCAGCTGTTCTCTAAATTTTGTTATTGTCATAACGGGTGTCCCGCGGCAAATTTCATTTTTAAACTTGAAATAAATTTTTTATTTTTTCAAGTATTTTATTGAAAAAAATTGCAAAATAAACCTCAATCTTTGGGAAATTATTTGTGAAACAGCACATCCGCCAAATGACGCCACTCACGTCGTACCACTTCTTCCAAACAAACCTGAAAATTGCGCATCACACGCATAAGCATAGCACGTGTAATTCCACGAATTTCTCGGGTGATGTTCCGCTTTAACACATCCACAGTGGGTGCGGCATTCTCGTAGACCACAGAAAGTTACTGATCATTTCCAGGTATCGTTCTGACTTTTCCCGAATCGCATAATTTTTAAGAGAGGGACTCTAAATTGGCCTCCGCGAAGCTCTGATTTAACTCATTTGGACTTTTTATTGTGGGGATATCTCAAATCAAAAGTCTACGAGAATGTACCAGCCACTGTGGATGTGTTAAAGCAGAACATCACCCCCAAAATTCGTAGAATTACACGTGCTATGCTTATGCGTGTGATGCGCAATTTTCAAGTTTGTTTGGGAGAAGCGGCGGTACAACGTGAGGGGCGTTATTTGGTGGATGTGCTGTTTCACAAATAATTTCCCAAAGCTTGAGGTCTATTTTGTAATTTTTTTCAATAAAATACTTGAAGAAATAAAAAAATTATTTCAAGTTTAAAAATGAAATTTGCCGCGGGACACCCGTTATTGCGTCCGTCCGAGTTCAATGATTTGTAAACGATGTACGCGTTAAGGACGGTGGTTCCAAAGATAATTTCTGTTGCTAACTTGTGGTACCACCTTATAGATTTTCGGACTGGTGTAGAATAGCTAGATAACTGATCAGATAAATCTATACCAGCCTTTCCAGCATTATAGTCAATAATAAATTTAGGTTTGTGTATTTCCTCGCCCTTTCGATTTTTTCGTCCAGTGTCGACTATTTCTAGGGTATGATAAGTTGATAGAATTAAAACGTCGCGCTTGTCTCTCCACTTAGCTACTACTATTCCGTTTTCATCTTCCTTTCCTACAATGCTTCCTTTATGAATTTTAGCCGAAACTATCTCCCTTGGTATTCCTTTTCTATTTTTTCTTATTGTACCCACGGTGTGAGTTTTCCTACGTAATAATTCGTGTGCTAGTGGGATGTTTGTATAGAAATTATCTGTTACCAAAATTCTTCCTTTGTCAAGGTAATCTTTACACAAATCCAAAACCACGTAAGTGGAAAGATCATGTTGGTTAGTATTCTGCTTTCCTTTGTAGACAATCATAGAATAAGTATATCCATTCGTTCCACACAATTTGAATACCACACAATTTGAATAATTTTATTCCGTATTTGTGTCTCTTTCCTGGGATATATTGCCTAAATATCAGGCGGCCTCGGAATGCTACCATTGTCTCGTCAACTGCAATTTGATAACCAGGCTTCATAACCTCTTTGTATCGTTCCAGTAGCATTTCAACAAGATGCCGAACTTGAAATATCCGGTCATTTTCGGGAGCTGCTTCATTATTAGAAAAGTGCCAAAATCTAAGCAGCAATTCAAATCTATTTCGTGACATTACTGAAGGAGCAATTTCATTTTTATATTTTCTGTCTTGACTCCAATAACACTCAATCGTTGGGTATCGAACGAGTCCCATCCACAGCAAAAGTCCAAAGAATTTTCTAATTTCCTCTTTAGTCGTTGGTACCCACAACCCTAGTCGGCTAGACCTAGTATGCTTTCTACGATTTATTACTTGTTCTGCATTTCTGTTAGTTTCCACAACTATGAGCTCAAATACATCATTGGTTAAAAACAGAAAGAAGCAATCTATTGGTGTCGCGTTTGGATTTATATCGACTGTGACTCCGCTGATATCTTCAAAATCGAAGACGTTCTGATTATCTCCAGTTACATTGAACCACTGAGTTGTGGGGGATATTGTTATTTCTGTAATTGTAATCAAATACTATCGTCTCATAACGTACTAAGTGAAACTAACGTACCTGCAAGGTTTTCATCTAGGTCATCGATTACGTCATCTTCAGCAACACTCTCAAAACCGCTCGATTCCCCACCATCAAAATTTTCACTAAGAGAAAAACTTTCATCCGCACTGTTTTCTTCCAAATCAATATCTGAAAGATGTTGTACCACGTCGGCTAATTCTGCATCGGTTAGCGATCTTTTTCTGTCACTCATTTTAGTGTACGATTTACCCACCATAACAGCTAAACAAGAACTGACCCTCTGCAGCTGAAATGTAGTGGGGGTGGCAGCCGGCGCACACGTGGCGTACACATAATTACCACTTTAGCACCACGCCACATGTCAGCCGGCAGACATACCATAAAAATGTTGTATTTCAGGCCTAAAGGTCATTTAGTTGACCACAAATAATTTTAAGTGTGATACTATGCAATCTTATGTCGACATCTACGATGGCGTGGAAGGAATAACTGCAAACTATTTGTTTGGCGTGGCAGACACGACCACGGTATGACCGCCGGCTGTACATGTGGCGGCTAACGTGTTAAGAATCTTTTATAAGAAACACGTCATAACCTAAAATGTGACTGTTCAAAACAAAAATGCAAGTAAATTTGGCTACTTACCTTAGGAGGAAAAGTGTATCAAGTACAAATAAGACGGTTTTCTACTGAAATTACAAGACACACCACCGTTATAACTTACAATATAACACTTTTCTTGGGAAACTATTGGACAAGCAGGTGTTACAACTTCCAATGTGACGTTTTTCCAGAGAAACATCAAACAGTTCTCTCCAGTGTCCGAAGTATTACTGAGATATGCCAGTTTAGTCCGCAGAAATGAGTCAATTTTTGCGTTGTGTCCAAATGACAAAGCGCCATCTACCGCCTAGTTTTGAAAACTGAGATGTGCCGATTTTCTGCCCAATAAAACATGAAATTGTGAGTTGTTTTGTATAAAAAACTCTATTTCGGATTTTTTTGAGTTATGACAGTTTTCTTCCGGATGAGCGATATGTCAAATATCTAATTTGGATCAAAAATGTATGTCAAATCAGGCTGTTTGCCCAACTCTTAGGGCCGGTTGCAGAAAGCATCGTTAAGTCTGGTGTTAGCTAACGCGACGTCAAAGTGAACAAAAACGAATCAAATCTCAAATGTTTATGGTAACTAATACATTAGTAAACAAAATTTGATGCGATTTTGTTCACTTTGACGCGACGTTAGCTAACACCAGACTTAACATTGCTTTCTGCAACCGGCCCTTAGTAAACTATATACAGGATCTCTAGTTACAATTAAGGTCACTAAATCACGTTAGCTGCGCTAACACAGGTAGGGAAACACAAGTTGACAGATTAAAAAAATTATTATTTTATTATTATTATAAATATAATCACAAAAAGAAGATACTATTGCAGTCACTGTTCATAAGTTGACATAAATTGACTAAATAGAAATTAAATGTATTTCTGGTAACAAAAGGTCTTAACATTTTTTTGAAATGAATGAATGAACATTATTCCTAAGAAAAAACTTTCAAGACAAAAATTGTTTGCTATACTAACTATAAAAATAATTTCAGGTAACTAATAGACAAATAGAATATATTTCATTTCATAGAAAACAAATGTTTTACAAATACAAAAACAAAAAATCCATTAATAAAAATATAAGTTTGCAAATTTACATTTGTGTATTAACTACCCACTAAATTGATTTTAGTATGCACGATGGATTCACTAAGAATCTGTGTGTGCACACTACTACCATTTGAAATTAATAATGAGGTCTTAAAATTATGACATATACTTTTTAACATTATGTAGGAATTATTTACAATAAATAAAAAATTTAATAGAAACTCTCCAATAATATTAATACCAATTGAAAGAAATCGTATTTTCTATTATCCAACTATTTAGCTTGTTTTTTATCCTGATATATGGTTTATTTCTAAGATCTGATGGCAAACCATTATAAAGCTTTGGGCCAATGTAGTACACATGTCTTTGTGTGGCGGAGTACGTTAAAGATGGCAGTGTAAAATTTTGTCGAGCAGCATTTCTGGTATTCAGCTGATGTTGTATGTCATTTTTATAATAAGGCGTTTTGATCATGAATCTTATTACTGATTTTATATATAATTGTTCCAGAGTAAGTAATTTACTTTCTTTAAATATCAACTCCGATGAATACCTTTTGCTCTTAAAAAACATAATTTTTATAATATATTTTTGGGCTACAATAAGAGATGACACATAGGTCTTACGAGCACTACCCCACACAATCAATCCATAATTAAGCAAAGACTCAATAAGCGAACAGTAGACCATTTTAAGTGTTCTTCGTTGCAAAATATGTCTAAATTCATAAAATTTATAAATTAGTTTTCTAACTTTGTTTGTAACATAGTCAATGTGTTGTTTCCAGTTTAAATTTTCATCAATAAGAACACCTAAATATTTTAAGGACTGTTTTCGTTTAATATTATCTTTACAACTACAAGAGTTAGTGTCTAGAGCACAGCTATTACTATGAATTTTAATTTCTGGATATTTGGAAGGGTCCTCTGAGTTAATCCGAAGGTCAAAAAACAAGTTTTATCAATATTTAAGGATAGTAAGCTATCATCCAGCCATCTTTTAATTTTCGTCATAGCTTTTTCTGCCTTGTCAATAACAGAATTCCAGGTAGGACTGTTCACTATTACAACAGTATCATCTGCAAAACAAAAAACCTTTCCATCATCCAAAGCTGACAAGATACCATTTATATAGATGTTGAACAACAAAGGACCAAGTACTGTACCCTGCGGCACACCAAAATCCATCTGAAGAGGCTCGCTCATTATATTCCCAATTCGTACACGTTGTGTTCTTTCAGATAGATAGGATTTAAATAGCTCATTTGCAAGTCCTTTTATACCGATATCATGTAACCTCTCCAGAAGGACTCCATGTGCCACAGTGTCAAATGCCTTGGTCAAGTCCAGAAATATTCCTATGACCTTTAACCCTGCATCCAGTCCTTTCAAAATTTGTTCAGTCACTCTACACAAAGCATGCTCAGTACTGACACCCCCCCGAAAAGCATACTGATTTATGGACAATAAGTCGTATTTTTCTAGGAATATGTCAACTTTATGTTTAATACATTTTTCTATTATTTTACTAACTGTACTCATGAGTGCAATTGGTCTATAGTTATTGGTTAATTTTTTATTGCCTTGTTTATGAAGTGGAATGATAATGGCTTTTTTAAGTATAGTGGGATAGGTGCCGGTACAGAAAATGTGATTTATAATGTGTTCCAAAGGTTTTATCAAATGCTGATGATTATCCTTTATCATCTTTGATGTGATGCCATCCTCTCCGCAACTTGTGCCATTTTTAAGTGTTTTTATTTGATTAATTATTTCTGTACTAGTAATAGGAGTAAAATAGAACGATCTTACATTAACATTTGTTCGACAAAAGGGCCTTTGATCACAAGTGGATTTTATATTTTCTGCCAACTTCCTGCCAATATCAATAAAATACTGATTAAATTCATTAGCTATTAAATTTTTGTTAGTAAGTTCAATGTTGTTTTTAACAATTATACTTTTTATTTCTTGACCACTACCTTGATCATTTGTTGCCTCCTTTATGACATTCCATGTTTTTTTTGAGTCGGTTAAATTTTGTTCTAGTTTTGTTTTATAATACCCATATTTACTCATTTTTATTAATTTTGTTAAAATGTTTCTATATTGTTTATATTTGTTTAACGCATCCAAGCTATTTGGTTTTAAAGTGCAATACCTTTTTAAAAGGTCTCTTTTACGAATTGATGCTAACAACGCACCTGTGATCCAAGGCTTTAATCTTACCCTCCTGTTACTAATTGTGTATGTACTTTTGCATTTATATATCTGTTCTTGAAGTTGATTTATAAATAGATTAGTACATGTGTTAACATCTGTATTATTTAGAACACCATCCCACTTTGTCTCCGATAAAGCTTGCGATAAAAGATTGTAGTTTACTCTACTAACCACTTTATTATTATTCTTAGTTACTGGCTTCACGTCAAGCTTCATGTTTAACAAAACAGGATAATGGTCTGTAAAATCCCTAGTTAAAATAACAGCATTTATATTATTGTATACGTTAGTTTTACATTTCACAAAGAAATGGTCAATACATGTAGCACTATCACCCACTTTTCGCGTTGCACTGTCAATAGCACTGAAGAACCCATGACTGTGAAGTAATGTCAAATAATCATTGACGGATGCAGAAGTGTTATCCAAGATATTTATATTAATATCTCCACCAAAAATGTAAATTTTTTGTGGGTCATTTACACTTGATGTTAAAACTGCATTCAAATTGTCTATAAAAGTGTCCACACTTGTTGAAGGAGATCTGTAGAGGCTAAGTATATCAATTATCACTCCATTTTTACACATTGAAATTTGAAGACATTTGACAAAATTGACTTCAACAATTAAAAATAATCTAGAACAATTTTTTCATTTACATAAACTAAGCATCCGTCAAACTTATTTATAATACTATTATTCAAGAAAGCACAGTAACATGGTATATTAAAGTCTGTGGTGTTATAGATAGTATGTGTTTCTGATAAAACAATTATATCAAAGTTTTTACCAGTTGACTCTAAGAAGACTAGTAGATTATCAAAATTCTTGTAAATGCTTCTTATATTAAACTGAATAACATTAAGATCACATAACGGATTATCGAAATATGTTAATTTCGATAAGTCATCACTTATTTATTTATTTTATTTATTTACATTTGAGTACATTCATTTTAAGTATATATAATACATTCTTATTCCTAGACGTCCATAGGACGGTAACGGAATATATATACTATTCAAGAATATCATAAAATTTATCAACTTATTCCTACATAATCAACTAATTAACAATACTTAATAATCTACCAATATACATTCAAAGCCACCAAAAATTTATTTCTAGTAATTGCACCAAAATTTGATTTAATAACCTTAACTATTTTGAACATAGGATTTGCAACTCTTTATGAACAATTTTATGTTATTTGTTTTCAAATCATCAGGTAATGCATTATAAGTGTATATACACTGGTAAAATGGATTATTTAGTCCAAAATTATTAAATACGGTATTAAGGTAAAAGTTGTTTCTAATCCGCGTATTATGATCACGTATATTACAGATATACTGTAATTCTATGTTAGATTTTTGTTTTTTATTTTTCAGTTTATGTACATATTTAGATTGTTCCAGTTTATATAGCTGTTGCAAAGATAATACATCACTGACATTGAATATTTCTTGCGTGGGTGTTCTATGATGTAATCCAAAACAAGTCTTAATAGCTTTATTTTGTAATGTTTGAATTCGGTTAGTCAAACATGTCGAACAAGATAAGTAAATAATAATTAAGTATCTAAATATACTTTCTATATAAGATATATAAACCATTTTTTGGAGTTTTTGTTTAACAAGTTATTTGCCCGAAATATTGCTCCACATAGAGGTGTAATTTTAGAACACATATATCTGTAATGGCTTTCCCAAGTTAACTTATTGTCAATTTTTAGTCCAAGATAGTTATGGCACTCCACTTGATTTAACTCACAATTTTTTATCTAGATTTGCATATCCTGGTAAGTTTTATTTCTGACGTGAAACGTCATATAAACAGTTTTTTTTTCATTTAGTTTTAAATTATTCCTCAGTAGCCATTTTCTGTACCTGTCCAGATCAGTATTTATCAAATCTTCTAAACATTTCTGCTCCTGATGTGTATAGATAAGAACAGTATCGTCAGCAAAAATAAAATACTTAGCCAACAGACCTGTTCTACTTAAGTTGAGCACATATATTAGATACAATAATGGGCCCAAAACCGAACCCTGAGGCACTCCACACTTAACTATTTTCATTTCACTTCTCTCATTTTGCCATGTAACAAATTGCTTTCTGTCCATCAAATATGTTTTAAAGATGTTTAATACATTGCCACGAAAACCTATCTTTTCAAGTTTTTTAATTAGTAGACTATGATCCACCACATCAAATGCTTTCTTTAGATCAATGTATACCACAGCTACTTATTTTTTTGAGTCCAAACCAGTGTATACTTCGTTCAACATATCCAGTACGGCACACTGCGTATTACTATTTTCTAAAAAACCATATTGCAATTTGTCCAATAGACTGAATTTTAACATATAATTTAGTATTCTTACTTTTAAGATTTTTTCTATTATTTTAGAAAAAGTACAGGTATTTGTAAGTGGTCTGTAATTTTCAAATAAATTTTTTTGCCCAGTTTTAAATACTGGTACAACTTTGCCTTCTTTGAGTACTTTTGGGAATGTTCCAGTATGTAACACTTCATTTATCAGTTTTAGTAATGAGTATTTTATAATGTCAAAAACCAGTAGTACATCTCTTGTAGTTATATTGTCTGGGCCCGGTGCACAATTTACTTTTAGGTCACTAACACTAGCAGTCAATTCTTCAAGACTAACATCATCACAATAGAAGGAGTTTTCACAGTTTATTTCTTCAAACAGGGGCATATTGTCTTCATTTTCTGATTCCTCTTTAATTGACTTTATTATATCTTCCCCAATGTTCACAAAATAATCGTTAAAGCCATTTGCAAGTTCTTTTGGTTCTCTTATATCTCCTTTGTCTGTTTTAAATGTGTTGGCCATACTTTCTTTACTTTTGTTATAATTGAGGGCTTCATTGATAGTGTACCATATTTTCCTAAAGTCGTTTCCTGCTTTATACAGTGACTCTTCTATTTGCTGTTTTTTTAATTCTCTGGATTTTTTCTTTACCAAGTTTTCCAACTGCTTATATTTTCTTTGTTCAGCGATGTTTTGCGGGTATTTTTTCATGTGTTTATATGCTTTATCTCTTTTCTTAGTAAGTTCAATGAATTCATTATTTATCCAATGATTTTTATGCCTTTTTATATGGATTATTTTCGTTGCTTCCTCCTTTGAACTGTTAAATATTTCAATTAATTCCTCAAACTTCGTAACTTCTTTATGCTGCATTTTCTCTTTCAATATATTTTTAAATTTGCTATTATCTAAACACCTTTTCTGTATCTTGCAATTTTCCTTTTTCGCTACTTTGTTAACATCAACTTCAATTGTTAATAATTTATGATCAGAGAAGCTGCATTCCTCTGGCGTTACAGTACAATGGATTTCTCTATTTACTAATACATGGTCAATTATTGTTGCCGTGTGTTCTGTAACCCTGGTCGCATTTTTTAAGTCTAATTCATTTTTTATTTCAAAGCCATTTGACACTAGACAGTTTTTCTAATCTGTTTCCAAATTCATTTTCAATCACATTAATGTTCATATCTCCTATGATAATGCACTTTTTGTTCTTTTTGGTTAATAATAAGTCCTCCAATTCCTCAATAAATAGCGATTTTAAATAATTAGGCGGTCTATATAAAGCTATAATGTCTATTTTGTGTTCATTAAGATTCACAGAAATAATATCACACTTTTAGAGTGGGTAGCTGTCGGTATTATATGCTGTTCATATGATATATCACTTTTTATGTAAACTGCTACACCTCCTCCTTTTCCATTCCGACATTTAAATATAGCATCGTAATTCAGTATCCGAAAGAATGTTACTTCACCTTCGTCTATCCATGTCTCTGTAAGGATAATAATTTGCGCATGTTGAATTTTAGCAATAGTTTCTATCTCTTCAAGTTTATTTCTAAGGCTTCTAATGTTAATATATACAATGTTTAGGCTGTTTTTGTTTTGTTTTGTATTATTTAGTTTTTTTGAACGTTTATTAAATCACTTTGGTTTTTTATTTGCAATATTTCTGATGTATCATCTTTTCTTATGTAAATTTTACCCCATTTTGTCCATGCATATTTAAATCCTTCCTTTTTTAGATCCTTTGCCTGTTTAAATAAATTCTGATTATTTTTTGTTAAATCCTCATTAGGAGGACTACTTACAGTAGCACTAGAATTCTTATATTCATCTATGATATTGTTGAGATCAGTGAATGTTTTGGCTTAATTTATTATACATACACATTTTGCAGCCTATAATTATTGCAGGTCTTCTTCAGATACTATTTTCTTGGGTGGTTCGTGATCATTTTTTCTTAAGAAAATTTTACCGTTTACGCAGTACACAGCTTTGTAATTGTTTTCATTTTTCACCTCCCTAGCCTTTTTAAGAAGCAGGCGTTTCCATGTTGTGAGATCCTCATTAAAGTAAATCTTCCTGTCATTTCCTTGCAAGCCACTTTATTGCACCGTAATTCCCTTTAATTCTTTAATTTTATTTAAAATTGCTTTTTTTACTTCATAGCTATTGAATTTTACTAAAATGGGCGCATCCTCTTGTTTACTTAGTCTATAGCTCTCCTTGATATCATTTCCATAGTCTGGTATGTCCATTTTTTTCAATATATTACAAATTATTCCTTTCGTATCTGGGTTATTTTGTTTAGGAATTCCTACAACCACAATATTATTAGCCTTTCCCTTTTGCTCTAATTCCTCAAATTTAGTCTCAAGCAGGTGCACTTTATGCTTTAAGATGGTATTTTCCTGCCTAAGTGATTTTATCTCTGCCAAGGCTTTTTCAAAAACAACTTTTTGCTCATCATAGGAATCCGACATATGTTGCACTGATTTTTGCAGCTCTTGCATTTCTTTCTCCAAACCTTGTTTAAGGGGATTTAATAGTTGAGATAAAGTGTTTTCAATGATATTTTTGATTTTATTTTCATCCATTTTAAAACGAGTTTGGCAATGTCAAATTTATCATAAGCGCTATTAGTAAGTGCAATAACAGTTTTTATTATTAATTTATCTTTCAGAATGTGAGGTCAGAATACTTTCATTAAGTTAGAAGTAGACAGATGGTCGTTTTCAGGTAATAAAAACTGATTTTGTATGTCACTGAAAAACCGAGTTTGGTTTGACATAAAGAACACGGAGTTTCCCTACCTGTGTTAGCGAAGCTAACGTGATTTAGTGACCTTAGTTACAATCCCATAATAGTGCCATCTATGAACTGAAGACTTAAGTTTGAGTTGTTTCAGTATTGCATTTCTAAAATACACGTTCCATAATTTATTGACAATATTGGGTGTAACTCAAAATTGCCATTTTCTGACTTGTTATGGTATAGAACTGGGGTATCGATATGTGTTTTGTTTTACATTTCTCAATTGACTGTTACGGAAAATTTTTGTAACACTATTTAATTCATTATTAATAAAATCAAATCTACCTTCATTATACACATTTTGCAAAATTTTGAGTTGCTCCCGTTCATTTTTTACCATTTTAAAAAAATTTTGAAACCTTTGTAAGTTCCTATGAATTTTATACATAAAATTCTTTCTTTGACATACCTATCTCAGACAAAAAACCACTTTTTGCAAGGAAAGAAAATTTTTCATTTCTATGAATGTGAAAGTAATTGTGGTCCACAATTGAAGGGTTTATTATAAAAACTACATTAGTCAATAATTGTGATTTTACAGGGGAATGAAAAAACTGTTTTACTTCGTTAATGTAATTTTCAGAACATTGGTATATTTTTATGAAGGAGCTTTACAAAGAATACACACTTTGACTGTATTACATTCTCCTACTTTCTTTTTATTTTTCCAAAATTTTGGATATTGTGTTTATCAAGCGTTATTTTTGGAAGAATTTGGTTAACTATTTAAAAAAAAACTACACTAAATTCAATAGTATTGATTTTATTAAAAATATTTAACAACGGAATTAATGAATACAGTAAAAAAATATTTATTTATATTCAGTCTTCACAGCCACTGCTGTTATCTTCTTCGTCCACATCTGATTTTGGTGTGTTGGAACTTGCCTGGAGAGAGTTGTAAAATGCAGTTTTCTTTTTTTTTTCAGTACACCGCAAAGAAGTTTTAGATTTGCCAGTTTTGCAGGATTTATAGGTATAGGCTTATCGTACAACGCCGATGAATTAAGTTCGTTTCACAGTCGTTTTTTGCTCCTAATTATTGATTGCCCCCATGGGCCGGAATAAGTATCCCTAATATTTAAAAAATGGTTTTGAGATGTATTATTATATATACGCAAGAACTTAAGTTGAACTGCTGGACGTGGACTTTTTAGGAAAAACTGATCTGTGGTTTTCTTAAAATCATAAGTCTTTCTGATTTACTTTTGCCACTTTGAATGGTGAAGGTTTCTGGCGACAGTTGGCAATAATACCATCCGAATCTTCTGGGGTTTCTGCAGTTTCGATCTGCTTTTTCTTTGATATAACGGAGAAGTCTTGATCGTTAGGCAAAAATGAATGCCCTCTAATGGGAAAAATGTTATCTGGTCAAATAACTTTAAACAGTGAACTAACACGTAGAGAAAATGCACCATTACATAGTTTTTATTTTGGCCTGGGCAACCGTCACTAAATAATACCAGCTTACGTGATGTAAAATCCATTCTTTTTGTAAGGTAGTGGAACAGCAAAGATGTTACATGGTTTTTCCCTTTTTTATGCTTTTGTCATAAACATACATTGAAGCACAATCTGTGGCAAAGTCGTGTATGCCAAACACATAATACCATAGTTGGCGTGCTCTAAAGGCTAAGTTATCTCTTACGTGTGGCAGCAGCAGGTTCTGCATATTACAATTGCTCCTCCTAACTTTGCTTTTGCCTTCCATTTTCGTTTCAGTTTAGCATCATCACTATCAGCAGCAGCTAACTTTTGAATAAGGCTATCGTAAATTTCAGGTTAAACTCTGATGTAAAGATGGACCAATTAACTTTATACGATACTTGAATTTTGTGTTCTTCAACAAATAGACTATGCATTTTCCTAACGGATAGTGTTTTGGGTAAATAATAACGGTGAGGGTTTTCTCTAATGGAATAATGTGACTGTCGAGGTTTGAAGGATTTAATGTGCTCTTGAATAAGATACTGCATAACATGTGGTATTGCCTTTGGTCTTCCTCTTTTGTCTGTTGACTTGACTGCAATCTTCTTAATCTACCGGCAGTAATGCCATGTAGGCTGATAAAAGCCCTTTTGCAATCGGGAACTTCCTTAATTATATTTGTAGTTTGTTCTTTAATACAGTTGGGCGGCCCTTCACTTTAGATAAAGTGTCGTAGGGGGCAAAAAGGGGTGTCAATCGACAGCATTTGCCGAGCTGAGTCGAATTATACCGGTTTCAACTTTAGGAAATGCCCGGGGGCAAAGTTACGCCACTTTCAATTTTTCATGTTAAGTCTATGGGAGATGGATTTTAAGCACCGAATTTGCACCTAACCAAACCTAACCTAACCTAACCTAACCTAACCTAGCCTGACTTTGTACACTGGAAACGACCACCACAATGTACTCCAGTCGTGTACAGCTTTGTTGCCT
Organism: Agriotes lineatus; assembly: GCA_940337035.1. Classification (NCBI taxonomy): domain Eukaryota; kingdom Metazoa; phylum Arthropoda; class Insecta; order Coleoptera; family Elateridae; genus Agriotes; species Agriotes lineatus. Next base: position 116,801,107 of record OW679202.1, read on the forward strand.
GGCGGTGGACAGGGCAATCTGGGGGCACAGATGGTAGCAATCCTTGGCTGACAGCCCAACTAACACCGTCTGCCGTCATGGGAAATCTTCTGGTATTCCAGACACATACAAAATTAATCATATTGGAAACAAAAGAAAATTGTCAAACGCTTTCAATGAAAACTAACCAACAACTGTGTGTTTGCTTGGTGATCACTTTGCTTTTGTACAATGGCCCCCAATTTTGTCGCGGTATGAACTTACTGCGCATGGCCGGGAGTTTCGTCGCGGTATAGATTTACTGCGCATGAGCATGAATGAGGGGTGTTTTCTGCATATTTCCTTGTAAATTCCTTTTCCCATAAACTTAACATGAAAAATTGAAAGTGGCGTAACTTTGCTCCCCGACGTTTCCTAAAGTTGAAATTGGTGTCATTCGACTCAGCTCCGCAAATGCTGTCGATTGACACCCCTTTTTGCCCCCTACGCCACTTTATCTAAAGTGAAGGGTAGCATACAGTTGAACCCCGCTATAGCGAGAACTTAGGGGATCAAAGTTTTACTCGCTATAAACGATTTTCGTTATAAAACATCGTAGAAAAATAAATCTTGAAAAAATCAAATGGGTACATACAAATTTATTAAACTGAAATACACATACATACATAGAATATAAGAAGAATTGGTTACTTATAAAAGTATGTAAAAGAAAATTAATCAAAATAATCTGTAATTTTAGATTGTTTACGTGTATAATGCTGTTTAATTGTATCAATTCCATTTTCTAAACATGTTAAACCAGTACGGGTCACCCTAATAAACCCTTGATTAAAAAATCTCATAATTCATTTATCTACTAACAACATGATATTGTACATTTTCGTCATAGAAACAAAATATGAAAGGCTACTCATAACTCCCAAGGGACTTGTAATAGTATATTACACAACGAGAGCTGTAGGAAGCATATTACACGCGAGTCGGAAAAGTTACGCACAAGCCGCGTAGCGGCGCGTGTGTAATTCCACGAGCGTGTAATTGCTCTATAGCTCGAGTTGCGTACTATACTTTTTCTACGATCACACTCATTTCGTTAAACGAAAAAGAAATACTTAAAAATTAGGCGGCTGCAGTCACATCCCTACACCGCTTCGTACAAACAACAGAAGCTAACTGTAACGTAATAAAAAAAATTACGTGTTAGTCATTACGTAACACTGTTTGTAACAACGAATTTACTAATCAAGTAAACAGTGCTTAATGAGCAATTTACTAATAAAGGAGTAGAAAAAATTATTTCTCCCTTAAACTCATGGTAACAATGCAACTACAATTAACGTCTTAGCAACCATACAATGAGGCAATCCTTGATGTTACTTACATATTCTAATTTTAAATGTCATTATGAAATTTTGAAATTTCATACTATTTTTACGAATATGCTACTAGATAAAATATTGTATGCACCACGGGAGATATTGATGTTCTTTACCTTCGGTCAACCTCAGGGAAAAAACATATTCTTATCTCCCGTAATGCATAAATATCTATTACAGTGCATTTAGGGCCCTATAATGTTTATAAATCAACCAGAAATGTACATACTATCCATTCACAAAACTCGTGAACTGTCAAAACGCTGTTAAGTTGGTACCTTGTTTAAATTCTGTTATGGAACTTCTGCTTGCTGATTTTGGCATCACTGAAATGTTTGAAATTTAAAAACGTGACTTATGTCACACTTTCTTGTAAAATAATCTCCCAAATTCCTTTATTTTTGTGCATATACTTCAATTGAAGTGAACAGAAATGATAGAGGGTTATATTATTGGAAAGGGAAAAACTGCTATAGTTGATTATTACAAGGAAAAATTAGAAGAAATTAGTTTTGACTTTTGACACATGTAACATAACCTTAAGTTTAAATATTACTAGAAATCACTAGATCCAAAGTACATTCCCAAAAAAACTAATTTCCAGGTACACTCAACAAATATTTAAAAAAATTGACATTGACAGTTCATGAGTTTTGTGAATGGATAATATTGCATTAGAAATGTAAGTTTGATAATGTAACTAAATAGCAACATTGACCCATAGCGGTAATACTAGACTGTTGCCAAAAAGCAACACTGAACGTTTATGACATAGAATTGTACCATGCACTAAATGGAAAATGTGTCTATTCAAAATATATTTTATTTTCCAAAGTTACAATAATAAATAACTCAAACTGAAATATAACATTCTTTAGCAATATGGCACAACGTAGAAATAGTTTTCATTACAAAAGTCAAAAGTGAAAATTATAAAAACAATTCTTTTTTGCAGTCACATTCACACTTTTGGCACATAATTGTAGTAAAGCCTTTTGAGCAATGACGACACCTACCCTTCTCCGCATGTATTGGCCAGTGACCAACTGTATCTTTTCTACTAGACTCGTCAGGTCTTCTTTTGACAGGAACCCGTATCGTTGGAATATTTCCGTCTTTTGAAGGTCTTCCTCGTTTGTTACATTTTCCAGTTTTTCGTAGCGACGCTGCCAGTTCCATTCTAAAGGTTTTCAATGGAATTGGATTTTCATGCAAAGCTGCACAGTCCTTTTTATACAACAACCAGGCATTGACTACGCACATGTCCAATAAATAAGTGAAAATAGGGAAGTACCATCGTTTGGATCTTCCTCGACTCCTGTAGAATCCCAAAAGAGAATTGGCTTTGTCCACTGCCCCCATATGCTTGTTGTATTGTTGTATAATTGCCGAACATGGGACATCAACCCTCTTTTTTTCGGTTTTGGAATATCTTTTCAGGGAAGATACTGGTTCAATACCACAGAAAGTACTTCTTAACAAAACGCATTTGTTATCCAACCATTTTACCACTACCAGTCCAGTCGTTGGATCACATTTATATACATACGACCCTCTTGGTCGTTTCGCTAATACTTTATCAGAGTCTAAGGGACATCCACCAATCCTATTTGATCTGAATATACCCAAACTGAGGACACCAAAAGTATTTTTTAGATATGTGAGCAGAACTAAACCACTGAAATAATTGTCGAAGTAGACTACTGAATTTTGTGGTACGTGTAGTGGTTTGCACAGGGCTATTACAATTCCAGCGCCGAACCCAAAAGTTCTTTCTTCATCGGTTAGTTCATTAGAACTGCCTTTCAACTCATCAAAAGTATGTGCATCCTGATATGGAATAAAATCAGCTATTATCCCCGAGACTCCAGCCCTAACAAAAAACTTAAAACCCCATTTATGAGGTTTATTTTTTATGTATTGCCGAAGATTTCCAGCGTAAGTTCCTTTATACGGGATCATCGTTTCGTCGATAGAGTATTGGTATTCCGTGTTGAATTTTTGACAAAAAAACAAAATTTAACCGGTTACACGGTTGTTGCAAAATATGTTAATACAGGTGTACTATTATGCAATAAAATCAATCAACTCTATCCAAAATGTAACGAAAACTTAAAAATAAATTGTTACTTAGTTTTTAACAGCGAGGTCGTCCAATAATAACTGATCTTCATCAATTTCAAAGTCTGGATTCTGACCAAGTGTCCTTCTACATCTTCTTCAAAATTTTCACCGTCCATATTTTTAAAAAAATTATAAAATGGTTTTGCATCTTGTGAAATTAATTTCTGAATATCTCTAAGGTCTTTAATTTTTTCCACAAACAATGGTCTACCATCTGGCCACAAAACAGGTAGTTCAATTTGTTTTAAGACTGGTTTTCGCCCCTTACCTGCCTTTTCAATATTTACCTCTGAAAATGTGGTGTTCGTTACATGGTTCTTCATGTATAAAATTGTAGGATTTTCTTTTTTCATTGTAATTACGTGTGTCTTCAGCCAGCTGATGTTACTTTTATTTGAGTCGCATTTGCGATTTGTTATCGCTTTTTCCATGAGTTTGACTGAAACCATATCCTCTGGCGTCATACGGTTTACAAGAAACTTGTTCTTTTGTCAGCAAGATTTCATGATTTGTATGTACCTAGTCATTGTCGGTGTATACTCTTTGGTGTGTTTTAAGAACACACTCCATATCTCCGAAATGTGAGTCATTAGGTAAGAAACTGTGCCCCGAGAGTAGAAAATTCAATGTAATTGATTCAAGGGAAGTATGATTTTGCAACACGTGAATGAGCATCAAGACTAACTTAATGCTTCTATTTTGGCCTCCACAAGAATCAGACCACAAAATTAGGTTTTTGACGGGGGCTTTAACAGTTTCTATTATGTATTTACGTAAACAGGAACCAACGTAACCATACGTTAAAAATGCCTTTACCTGTACTACCAACATTAATGCCCAGGTTGAACAAGTTCATTTGTCGTTTTTGTAATCAAAATCACATTGAGGTGACATTTTGTTAGCTTCATTAATTGTATTTGTATCCAACATGATTGTTGGTATAGCTGTGTTTTTTTTAATATTTTAGTTCCATTTTCTTTAACCTCCCACTGATCATTGTCGAAATGCTTTTCACAAATTCTTAGTCTGTTGTAACTGTAATTTTTGCTTGTGCCGATCTTTTTTAATAATAATAATAATGGCTCTTTATTTAGCTTTTGCTATTTCAGTACAATAATAATATCCATACATATTAAATTAAAAGTGATCATATTCTAATATAAGGTACAACACAAATGCCAATGTTTAATAACTAAAATACATATGTAAAGAAACTAGATATAAAATTACACGAAAATCACTGAATATTACACGAAAATTAATTTTTTTTATTCAGGTACATTTACTTGTTGCTTTGATGCCCATTTGTTATATCTAATTTTGAAATTGTTTACACTAGTTGCTTCTTTTACTTCTTTTGGTAAAGCGTTGAACATTTGAATTCCTTTATTAAATATTGATTGAAAATCATTATTGGAACGTAAACTATTATTATTTCTCGTGTTGTACGCATGAACATCGTTATTTTTTGTAAGCAAATTTAACAAGTAACTAGGCAATTTTTGTAAATGAAGATCATTGCATTCATGTTTATTATGTAGTTAATTGATTGGAACTGCAAGGTCTCTAACATTACTTGGATGGGTGTGTACTTACTGCATCCCAATATCGCTCGCATCGCCCTATTCTGTAATATTTGTAAATGTTGAATAATTGACTTGGGGACTAAAAAAAGGACTGTACTACAATAATAAAAATGGGGCAAAACAATTGTTTTGTAGATTGTAATTTTTGCTGAAACCGATAAATATTTTCCAATTCTTATTAGAAAACCAATCTTTTTTGCAACCTTTTTAGAAATGTACATGGCGTGTTCCGAAAATTTTAATTTATTATCTATGACAACGCCGAGATATGTAACTTTATCTGCTCTTTGAACTACCTCATTATCAACATTTATAGAGATGTTTTTATTTTCCAATGATTTTAACCGTACTCTGTTGCCCAAGACCATATATTTTGTTTTTGATGCGTTTAATTTCAATTTGTTAGTACTTAACCAATTAACTAAATTATTCAGGTTTTTGTTCATTTTATCAGCCATACCTATAAAGCTGTCTCCTGATATTGACAATAAGGTGTCGTCTGCAAATAAATTAACAACAATAGATGGATCAAGGCAGCTATAAATATCATTAATATATATAAGGAATAGGAAAGGCCCCAGTATACTTCCTTGGGAACACCGTAGTTATTTGGTAACTCATCAGACAATTTATCGTTAAATTTTACAACTTGCTTTCTATCTGTTAGATAATTAGTAAACCAAGTAAGTACTGTACCTTTTAATCCGTAATACTTCAATTTGTCTATTAATATTGCCCTGTCCAATGTTTCAAATGCACGTTTAATATCTACAAAGATAGCTAAAATTAACTTACTGTCGTTTACATCCTTTTTCCAATTATTTATTATCAATTGTATAGCTGTTTCACATGAATGATATGCCCGAAAACCAGACTGAGTTTCATACAGCAAATTATTATTATCAAAATATTCTCTTATTTGATCGAGAACTGTCTTTTCTAGAATTTTTTCAATAGTAGGAAGTAAATTAATTCCTCTAAATTCTGAGGCATCTCGCGCTCCTTTTACTTCGACACGAAGTGTACGAAGTATTGAAATTCCCTCATATCGAAAACCACTCTGAGTCAAATATCTCTAAAATTCGAGCCAACCGACTAATGAACCCACTATATCAAATCTCCGTCTCGGCGGTGCGGATCTTTTGGTGAAGATCCCAGCCCACTAGATCAATCCCCCGTATTGGGGGGTGCCTAAACGTGCTGTGCGGGGGATGTATGTTCGTATGTGTACACGATTCCGGTCGCCAGGCCCCTTCCTGAAGTCTTGGATCGTTTTCATACGATAGGTCCTCCGAAAATAAAGGCAACATCAACTTTTGAGCTTTGGTCGTCGACAAAAAAAAATTTTTTTTTTGGTTTTTTTTTTTTGATAAATAACTGGTTCATAGCATTTCATTGTATTAGCGAAACGGAGTGATGCTGAGTATCGAAGTATTCTTGGAAAGCACGGAAGGGCGCTTTTCTTGGGTGGGGGGTACCGTATATTTACTTTTGGAATGGAGATTACAGTGTGTAGTTTTAATTTATTAGGGAATGTTCCACTTTATAAAGATGTAATAACATGTAAGAGAGGATATCCGATAACGCCAAACAATTTTCGTATAGTAGATACATTAATATCATCCGAAGATTTTTTTATATTAAAAACAATATGTTTAAGTTCGCAAATGTTTAGATTTTGAAACATATATAATTCTGAAGTTGTTCTATTATTTTGATTTCCCGTACACACCGTGTTGGTGTTGGTAATACTCGCAGCAAGAGCGTCCAAACTAAGAATAAAGTAGCGATTAAAATTATTTTCAATAGAATTTCCGTTTTTAAATTGTTTGTCAAAATGTATTTGTTTTTCATCTAATATTACTTTATTATCACCTAATATTTTTTTTAGAGTAATCCACATTTGCTTAGGATTGTTTTTATTATTGTCAATCGTTTTTTCAAAGTACTCTTTTTTCACATTTTTTATTGCCACACCAAGTTTATTACGCAGCGCTTTATACGTCTTCCAGTCATTTATATTTTTTGATGTTCGGAATAATTTATATGCCTTATCTCTGTCACGTTGAATACTTTTACATTCATTGCTAAACCAAGGATTTGTTACCTGCTTAGGTTTAATTTTTATAAGAGGGGCAATAGTATTGAGAGTGCGTAACACTGTATTTTCAAAAAGATTTAAAATTAAATTAACATCAACGCTGTTATATGCCCAATCGCTTTCAGCAAGGCTGTCAATTATTTTATTAATATTGTCTGCATTGAGATTTCGTTTGTACTTATTTATTTTACATGGTAATTCTTCAAAATTTTTATTGTCAATATTAATTGTAATAATGTCGTGGTCTGTTATTTTAGGGTTTGATAAGATATTTGCTTCAAATGTATAATTATTTGTTATCACTAGATCGATTAGGGATGCAGAAGTATTTGTAGTTCTGGTGGGTGCGTTTATGAGTTGTTTTAACCCTGCATTTCCAATTATTTCCTTTAATTGCTCACTATATGTAGTTTCTTTCAACAGACAAATATTAAAATCTCCTACAATTATAAAAATCTTCTTCACTCATTACCAATTCATCTAACATATTTTTTAAATATTCACAAAACTCTGCGGAACTGCGTGAAGGGGTCTATATACACAAATGACAAAAATACATTTAACATTAATAAAAACTGTTACAATTAAAATCCAGTACTTATTGTCGACACTAATGCTGTCAACTAATTCATAGAGATACTTACATTTTACATATATAATGACACCCCCTGTATGCCTGCTATTTGATAAACAAGTAATATAATTATAATTATCTATACGCAAATCACTACTTTCAATTTCTTTAGTAATTCTAGTTTCAGACAGACACACTATTATCGGTTTACTTTTATTTACAAAACATTTGATTTCCTCTTTGTTGCTTAAGAAACTTTGAGCATTTAGCCAAATTCTTTTCCTCAACTCATCCTTTGGAACACTGGCTAAGTACACACCATTTTCAGAACGGTTCTTGCAAATGTGGACAAAGCAACCAGTCATGCTAAAATGACAGTGACAATAGATCAAGGAAAAAAGAAAATTGAAAAATTACATGATTAACAAAATTATGTGCGAAAAACCCTCAAATTTCGCCACTTCTTTTACAAATCGATTACGACACTTGGTTTTGTTAACTTTGACAAGTTTAATGTCAGTTGAATGTCATCATTTGCAAACAATGTCGACTACTACTACATTCAGGATAACTTTTATTGCTTTATAGCCATGAAGATATCTTCGCTTACAACTTCTACATATTTACATATTTATAAACTTAAATTTAATATTTACAACTTATCTTTAAATAATTACCTACAAACTATTTAAATCTAAAAATTAATATTTACAACTTACTTCTAAATATTTACATTAGATTTACATACCTACTATTCTAATCTGAACTAGGATAACGCATCTTAAATTCTAATTTCTTAACTTCTAATTCTTGGCGTCGTAGCGCCAGTTCTTCCCTCTTCATAGCAGTGTAGTCCGAGATGGAACTGGCAAGCTTGTCCATCGAACTACTCAATGTTTTGAGTATCCTTCTGAATTTCCACCGTTTCCCCATACTGCGATGCAGCTTTCTCATAGGTGGATTCAGAAGTGCCTGTTTATAACGAGTATTTGTTTTAAAATATACCTAACAATGGGTTTAACTGAAAACAAACCTTTTAACCACTAAGCTGCTCGTGCTTGCAATTTGTACATCTTCACTGCAAGTTGAAACACTAGCTGGCAGCGCATCTGCAGCCTGCAAAACTGGATGTTCCTCTAGCGGAGGATCCTCGGGAAGCTAAGCCTCATTGAGAACGTTGAGGCCTCCCTCGGACAGCTCTGGAACACCGACCACGACCATATTTCCAATCAAATTGATTAGATCGGTCTCCAGGTCCGTTTGTGGCTTGTCCAGCACAGGTTCTGCCGCGGTCCCACTTGAGTGCACAACTTGCAGCCGTGCCTTCTTCTTTGTAGCATTCTTCCAGTCTGCAAATGTCTAAAATCAAATGATGTAGAATTATTCGTTTGTGCGCAAGTAAACTATAAAGTGAGTTTTACCTTTTTCCACATGTCTTTCGACTTTTGTGGCCCACTGCCGCTTTAATTCAGTTGGCCCACCAATTCCGCCCATGCTTCCTCAACTGCTTTGGGATTTGGCGGTGCATTTTTATTGGTACAAAATGCCACATTTTCCCGTAAGATTTCTAAATATAATGATTGTTGAGCAGTTGATATCTTCGCCGTGCGTTTTTTGGCGCTTGGACTGCCATTGCCAGGTAAAAAAAAGCCGCAACTGCTCATTATCGTTGTTTTTCAAGCACAAGTCACACAACTAAGAACGTTTGCAACTGATTGTACCTCGTGTACGATGCCGCCAAGCAGAATATTTGTAGCAACGGTAGTTAAAATGCAATAGATATACGTCTACTTATAAATATGAAAGAGACAGATTGCACGTCACAACTACTTATAAAGCTGACCACTAGATGACCGGATTTAAGACGCGTTGCGTTACCTGTACTATTCTATTGTTACCGAATTCGTTGAGGCTCCCGTACTGAATACGAATTATAACGAAAATCGTATGACCCTCCTGTACGAATTCGTTCCTAACGAAAATGGTTTAGGTAACGAAGTACCTAAGTTAGTGAATAGCACTGTAAATCGCATCGAGATCTATACGCAATTCAAATTAATATTTCCCGCTGTCGCCAACAAGTGCGATGACGTCACAACGGAGTCGGGTACATACCTAACCTATGTTTTGATGTGTATAACGTGTACATAGATAATGTAACCCCGCGGGGATAGAACGAAATCTCTCTAATAAGAGACAGAAACAGAGCCATCGGCGCCGCCTGGTGATGAGGGAGAACTTTTGGCGGGAAATTTAAAATACCACTTTTAGTGGGAAATTTAAAATACTACTTTTACCGGGAAACGTGTATAAATCGTGGTCTCGGCTAGCCATTAATCATTATTTTAGTTGTGTACGGGAATTAACGAATTTGTTTTGTTGGTTTGGTGGATTTACTTTGCTGTTTGTTGTGTTATTTACTGTGTTCTGGAAGTAAGTGTTGAAACAGCAATAGTAATATTAAAAATTACTACACCTACTCCTTTTTTTAGGTTTATAAATAATGGAAGCAATAAGTATAAGATTTACAGTGGGACAGTTGTGTCAAGCCTTAGAAACAACAACCTCTTCTAGGAATTTTGTAGAAGGAGAACAAAATCTAAATTCAGGCCATCAGGGTTAGGTGGAAGAACAGCTCACTGCTTCTGCTTTGAACTGAATCTCGCCCTCCATATATTTTTTCTTTATTATTAATGATTGAATATAGGTAGTTTTTTTCTTTTTGTGTAAATTGTGATCTACTGTTATATGTGTAAATAAAGACCATATTATTATTATTATTATCTTATAACTTTTGGAGTGATGCTGTCAAGAATCTAAACATTCCCACAAGAAATGGATAGCGGAACGACAGTATCGTATTACGGGGTCACGTTATGGGCTTTTTACTTATTCAAAAAATTATTGGGAAACAAAAGCTCTAAAATACTTTTGGCCCAAATCATTTACGAATAAATTTGTTGAATACGGTGTGGCATATGAAAACGAAGCTCGTTCCTGCTTTACAGAAATTAGAGGGAAAACCATAGTACAAACAGGATTTATTATAAGCAAAGAAAATCCCTGGCTTGGATACTGTCCTGATGGGATCATCTTGAATGAAGACGGCGAACCAAATTAACTTCTTGAAATTAAATGTCCCTTTAAAGGTATGATTATTACACGATACACTACATTGCTTTGAAACATAACATTCTGTATTTTCTCAGGAAAAGAAGTAACCGCACTGGAATTGCTGGATTCATATAATTTTATTACAAAACAGGAAGGGGAAATCAGGCTGAAGAAAAAACACGCCTATTATGGCCAGATTCAATTTGGCATGGCATTATTAAATATTGAAAAATTTCACTTTATTACATATGCTACATATGATAGGAGTCTGGTCCGTGGTATGAGTAGTTACGTATGCTATTGCGCATAGCACGTCCGAACGGTCGGTGGCTGTGACGTCACTCAGGACCATTACCAGCCAAGGGAGCCATACTACTGCAATAACTGGTATAAGTTTAAAAACTGAATATTTTAGTAATACCATTCAATAATTACTGAGTGCTGCTGATAATTATTATTCAATGACTATTCAACTCACTTGTCATGTATCAAAAACTGTCCAATAAAAATACAAGATTTGACGTCTTTGAGCCAATAAAAATGAACTATATTGACAATTTTCACTAGTGAAAATAATCGACAATTTTCACTAGTGGTATAGTGAATATTTTAAACAAATATGATTTTTATTAGAAAAAGTCAATATTAGTGTTCTGTTACTATAGAAATTGCGTAGTTTGTTGCTAGATTTACTGAAAACTAATTTTAAAAAGTAGTTTGGTTCATTGAATAGTCCCTCGAATGCCATTCTTAGTCAAAGTTAAGTAGAATATTTTTGCGGTGGTATCACTCAAACGTCAAAATTTAACCGCGGTTAAAAATGTATCAAAATTTAATCGCTTGTGCATAATTTTAACATGATTATTAAAGGTGCTTCGTCAACTGAATTTTATCTATTTATTCAGGAAATAATCACTTCGAACATCCTGCGTGTATGTAAACTAGCCTGAATAAATTTTGACGATTTTCTGTCAGAATATTTTTCTCTGAAGAAATATATCTCGTAAATTTTTCGCCCCAAAATCCCTCGTGCTACGCATTCGGGATTCTTGTTGAGCGGCAAATTTACTTGACAAATTTCTTAGCAAAACATTCTGACAGAAAACATCAAAATTTAATCGGCTATTTTAATGCACTTGGGATATTACTGTTGATTATTGAACAACGAAAAATTAATTAGACAAACTATTAACCATATCATGTTTCTCAAGCCATTTAAAAATTAAGTACTGCTGTGCATGCAATAAAATATTGACATATTGTTAATCATAAAAAATAGATGAACAGGTGGTATACTGATAAGAGTGATAAGTAATTCTGCGAGTTTTCTTTTTTACTAAACCATTACCTGTACAAATATAGGTACTGATGATTGCCAATTGTCACTAGTCTTAAGGGTTTAGTTTAGCATTTATTTATGTTGCCTTTCATTAATTTAATTATAAATGTTATCTCAATACTTATACTTAATTGTCGTGTTTATTGTTACACACTATTCTTTTGTTTATATTACAGACAATAAATGAGACCAATGGGGCAAATTTAAATAATTTATTACAAAAGACAATTCACAATTGAGATGAATATATATTCTACGAAAACACAATATATGTGGATAGTGGTACACTACCAAAAATAAAATAAATGTTAATTATAATTAAACAAATAAATAATTATATTCACATTACTAAAAATAATATATAAAAAATATCAACGTTTTGTATTTGTAAACTTTAACATTTTTTTGTTAAGCCTGCGTTTACACAGTATTATGGAAATATTTTTATTACATTATCTTAATCTAATACAAGTTGTAGTTCGAACCAAACATAACAGAACTTCTCTAGGCATGGAAACAGTAGTATTAAGCTTTATGGCTTCATTTACAACCTTAGTAAATATGTGACTTTCATTGCTAAATTTCAGTGAAGGTCTAAATTTTGTTCACTAATTTTGTAGTCATTTGTAAATCCTCAGATGGAGTAATAAGTTTTTCATTGGATATGAAATTTATCCAATCTGGCAAATTATTACCACCACCACTCCAAATATTTTCTTCTGTTACTTGGCCCAAGTGGGGATATTTGTTTCGAAAGCGATGTGCAATATATCCCGCAATGTATTTTAGACCTTCTTCGTTTATAATCTCAGGAGCTGTTAGTCCGAGATTGTTTTCAAAGTCTTCTAAAAGTTTCAGACACTCTTCATCTACGACATAGTATTAGGCTCTTCGAAAGGAATGTTGGCAATTTCGTCTTCCAAACTAATGTGTGTGCCTTCAAAGTGAGCATCGCCTTTAATTAATCCTTTAAACATGGACTGGGTGAAGCATTCATCCTCGTCAGATGCCTGTATGTCTCGATTGCTTTGTGATAGCGTTTCCATGGTAACAAGGCACTGCTCTTCTGAATATAGCAGAAGAATGTTTTCCTAATATATACCAACGTAAACGGTATTTAAATTCTAGTGGAGTGGGGTGGTCATTTGCATCACCCATTGCACGCAAGTATGAAAAAAAATTCTCCAAGATGTCTTGATTCAGTCTAAAAGTTAAAAGATATTCAATACCTGAATATTCTTTTTGCAGCTGCCCATAAAGTCCAAGCAATGCTTTATTACAAACTATTATTCCCTTTTAAAATGGAACAACTTTGTGCGTTAAATGTTCAGAAAATCTGCAACCCGAATCAGATTATGCAAATTGCAAGGAATGTGAAGGAAATTACCATTACCTATGTGCTGGTGTTCGTGAAGTAAGTTATCGCAACGCTAAAACCACATGGCGTTGCCAGTCATGTAAAAATAAAAATGTTGGTGACATCCAAGAGTCCGTACCAGCCCCTGGTATTGATCGCGCACTTTTGGCGGCCATAACGTCAGCAGTTAAACAAGCGGTAAAAGAAGAGAACAAGATACTATCAGATAAGTTGAGTAATTTCCAAAAATCCCTTGACTACTATAATGACCAGTTTGATGATCTCAAAAAATCCATTGCTGAAAAAGATAAGCAGTTTGAGGAGTGTCTCAGCAAAATGGATAGGCTAAACAGCGAGAATGTCACGTTAAAAAAAGAAAATGAAAACCTGAAGGTTAAAGTTGAAAAACTGGAGCAGTATAGCCGAATAAACTGTATCGAAATCCAAGGTGTCCCCGAACCAAAAAACGAAAACGTAATATCAACAGTAATCTCAGTTGGACGAGCTCTGCATTTCAACATTGAATCGACTATGATAGATGCCTGTCATAGATTAAAAGCCGACACAAGAAATCCGCAAGAACCGCGTGGCATTATTGTGAAATTTATAAGTAGGCAACACAAAGATGAAATGATAAAAGCACGAAAAATCAAACGTACGTTTTCTACTAAAGATATGGACCCCACATGTTCCCCAGGTAAACCGATTTATGTTAACGAATCTTTATCGCCAGCCAACAGAGTGTTATTTGCTAAGTGCCGCGAATATAAGAAATCGCACGATATAAAATTTTTGTGGATTAAGAACGGTAAACTTCTGATGAGAAAAACTGAAAATAGTCGAGTATATGCTATTAATTCCAGCGCTGATTTTACAGATGTCCATTAATAATAAAACAAATAATTTAAATATTTATTATCAAAACGTTAGAGGTTTGGTTACGAAATGTAACGTATTCAAGCTTAATTTGGTGTCGACTTTTTCAGAATACGATGTGATTGCTTTGACTGAAACAGGACTCGGCTCAAATATTAATAATAGCGAATTATTTACTGATGATTTTATTATATTTAGAAAAGATAGAAACTTTGAAAGAAATAAAACAAAAGGGGGTGGAGTCTTGTTAGCAGTTAAACGCAAGTACAAATGTGTCAGGGTTTCAAGTTTTGAAACGGCTAATGGTGAAGATGTGTGGATAAAAATGTGGGTGGGTGATATATCGTTTTATTTATGTTGTGTTTATTTTTCTCCTAGCGATAGCGACGATTGTTACAGGGTATTTTTTGATTTATTTGATTCAACTTTCTTATTTTCAGAAAAAATATTTATATTTTTGGGGATTTCAATTTGTACAGCGTTACTCCTAAATTATTGGTGGAACAGGAGCAATTCATGGATCGTCATAATCTGATCCAATTAAATGGAATACTAAACGTAAATAACGGAATACTTGATCTGGTTGTGGCTAGACGGACGGTGCTGGTAGAGAGGTATATTTTACCACTTGTTAGTGAGGATGCTCACCATCCTGCCTTGTTGTGTAAAATTGAATATGTAAAAATGAAAATCGGAATCTTCAGCCCGTAAGTTTCTCTAATGCTCAATATAACTTCAATTTTAAAAGAGCAAATTTTCTTCAATTGCATAATGAAATACGTAACATAGACTGGAATTTTGGTGGAACTGCTGATGTTGAAGGTATAGTTAAAATCTTTTATAATAAACTTTACGCTGTCTTAGATAGATGTGTGCCTAGATCTTCATTTAAAAAAACAATTGTCCTCCTTGGTTTACTGTTGAAATTAAAAAACTTTTAAGACGAAAGGATAAATACAGAAAACAGCTCAAAAGGCAGGAAAATATTTTTACCCGCCAAAACTTCAATTATTTAAGAAGCAAAATAAAAGTTAGTCGGAGATGCTTATCGCGATTATGTAAATAACATAGAAAATAATTTGCAGGGAGACCCCAGATTATTCTGGTCCTTCTTGAAATCGGTCAAAAGATCTAATGCGTTAGATAATGTTATGACTTACGATAATAGGTCGCTTGAAACTACTAATGATATAGTTAATGCTTTTGCTAGTCATTCCAGCTCAGTTTTTCTAAACACTCCATCCAATTATAACATAGATTTTGATCTTGAACCATCCTTGCAACGCGAAATATTAAATATTCGATTTATTACTAAGAGTGATGTTAAGGAAGGTTTAAAGGCACTAGCTCCAAAACATTCAGTGGGTCCTGATGGAATACCTGCTTATATTTTATAAAGCATGCTCCGAATACTTTGTTTATCCACTTATGGTCATATTCAACTGTATTCTGCGGACATCTCAGTTCCCGAGTTGCTGGAAAATTACTAAAGTTTGTCCAGTGCCAAAGGATGGCAGTAAATATGATTGCAAAAACTATAGACCAATAGCTTTACTTTCAGTACCTTGTAAAATATTTGAAAGCATTCTGCGTAAGTAAATTTTTTCTCATGGTAGGCCATATATATCTCCATATCAACACGGATTTCTGCCAAAACGTTCCACAATGACTAATCTTTTAAGTTTTACTCAAACAGTGACTGAATCAATGAGTAAAGGTGACCAAGTAGATACCATTTATACTGACTTTGCAAAAGCGTTTGATACAGTCCATCACGATACCCTTCTCTATAAACTGCATTTATTTGCTATTTCAAGAAATCTCTTACAATTATTCACGTCATATCTACGAGAGCGTAAGCAATATGTAGTTTTTCGTGGTTGTTCATCTATAGAATACCATGCTTCATCCGGGGTTCCACAAGGATCGAATTTGGGACCGTTACTATTTTTAATCTTAATTAATGACTTGCCGGAATGCATAAAAAACTCAGAATACCAAATTTTTGCGGATGATTTCAAATTTATAAGTCAATAACAGAAGCTGATGATTGTTTAAAACTACAAGAGGATCTAAATCGTGCTGTGACATGGAGCAAACAAAATCACCTACGTCTAAATATTAAAAAATGTAGTTGCATGTCATATACGCGTAAGCCACAATTCATTGTTTATAGTTATGCAATTGAAGGGGAGAACTTAGAAAGGGTGACTACTACAAAGGATTTGGGCATTTGGTTTGATGCAAAATTGACATATAATCACCATATATTCCAATGTGTTAAAAAGGCTTACCAAATGCTCGGATTTATACTGCGTAATTCAGCAGGATTCAACCAGATATCATCGTTTATTTACTTGTACAATGTGTATGTTAGATGTCACTTAGAATACGGTTCCATTATATGGTCTCCCTACTACAATTATCTTAAAAACGAGATAGAAAGTGCAAAAAAAATTGCTAAGATATCTATATTACAAAGAGCATAGAATATACCCGACTACCAGGCCGTACCTTCTATTACTTAGTGATTTCAACTTTCGAACATTAGAAACTAGAAGATGTGTAAGCGATTCTATATGTTTGTATAAAATTGTAAGTTCTCTAATAGATTCACCACAACTGTTGCAGCTCCTTAAATTTAATATACCTTCTTATCAGCATAGGTCAGTTCTAACATTTTTTATTCCTGTTATACGTACCAATTATTTGATCAATTCACCTGTATATAGGATGATGCATTTTATAAATTCTTGTGAATACGTGGATATATTTTTTATGTCTCTAAATCAATTTAAGACACAGATTGTGAAGATTCTTGATGAAACTCAGAGGAGTATACAAGATCAAAATGTATATGGTTAAGTTATATTATGTTAATGAGATGATTGCTTGCTTATTTTCTAATTGTATAATTTATCATTTTTAATTTCTTGTCATTGTCTGCATATGTATTATTGTATTATTGTTGATTGTTGCTTGTTATTGGGCTTCGGCCTGTTAGCGACATATTAAATAAATAAAATAAAGAGTTCGGCGTTGTCCAACTCGCATATTTGATATAAAAGAAATCATTTTCGCTAACAGCATTTTTTGTGTTTCCAAGTTCAGTCCAAAGGCATGCGTTCCAATGTGCTGACCGAACTTACATCTTGCATTGAACAGGGCGAACCAGTCGTTGAACAATTTAAGCACCATAGCTGTGTTTTGCCATCTGCTTTCACCCATTAAACCTCTTAATCCACACCATTCTATACATTGAGCTAGAGAATTAGAAAATAGTTGAGCTGCAGGGCGAACATTCTGTCTTTGCTTTCCATTAACACTTAAATGATACTGACTTATTTTATGTGCAATTTTAATTTCTCCTGTAGATATCGAAAGAAGAGTTTCTATGCAAGTTTTGTCAATGTTTTCCCCTTCAAAGCTGAAGCCAGTATCAATAAAGTGATTACGAGCAAGTTTCAGTAAATGGGGCACATCCGCAAATACATAAACATTTAGGTTGGTTTTCACAGGGTGTGGAAAATACCATTTTGCATCTGAAACAAACAAACGGAAACTTAAAAATTTATAACTTGGTCAAAATTAACATTTTAGTACCTGGGCCAATATTAATTTTTGACCACAGTCATACATTCGAACCACGCATATCGCTTGTTATTGAGACAACTGTATATCCCTTTGTGAATAATTTCGTTATAACGTCAGAGAGTATATCTTTGGTCATATTTTGATCAAATTTGTAAAATATGGGCTGCTTCCATTAGCCAGCCATACACGTAGAGACTTCTCCGCGGATTTTATCCGTCGCAGATTAAGTCCGCGCTCTTTCGCGGACTTGGTGTGTGACAGACTAAGTCTTTGTTACCCCACTAATGTAAAGACATGTCTGCAGACAAATCTGACATACTTAACCTTTCGCAGACAAAACTGTGTGTTAGTGGGTGAAATCTGCCGACTTCTCTGCAGACTTTGCCAAATCTGTGGTCTTTGGTTTCGATAAAAGTTTTTAGTGGAAGTCTGTAACGTTTTTAGTGATATTTTGATTTGTTTTGTTGTGCTATTGAGAAAATGCCCAGAAGGAATAACAAAAAAGTTGCATTGTGTTTGGCTATGTTTAACATACATCTTATGGCAAATAATTATTACACTACAACTGCAAAACACCGGAGCAAATGGGTAAAAAAATGGTTACTTGAAAAGGAAACTCTAAGTCATTTGCCGTTATTGAAGCAATTGGGACAAAACGAGCCCGACGATTTTAGAAATTATTTAAGAATGGATAGTGCAACTTTTGAAAAACTACTGTCCATGGTAAAAGAAGGGCTAAGAAAGCAGCACACTGCCATGAGGGAACCAGTTTCTCCAGAAGAGCGTCTGATAGCCACACTTAGATTTCTTGCAACTGGAAGATCTTATGAAGACCTAAAATACTCTGTTGGAATTTCTGCTCAAGCACTGGGATACATTATACCAGAGACATGTTCTGTTATTTTTAATTCACTCAAAAAAGAATACATGAATGTAAGTAAACAACCTGAATTATTTATTACGAAAACATACCTATATTAATAAAATAAACTTTTACACTAAGCTAGTACCGGGTGTCTTAAAATGAATTACATCTAGTATGCTTTGAATTTCCCACAATGCAATCTAGAATTTTACTTGACATTGGCAAAACTGTAAGTCTATGTCAAATTCGAGGTTAGCAGGTTATGTTTTGCGTCAGTTTGTGTCAAAACTGACGCAAAACCTAACCTGCTAATCTCGAATTTGACTTAGACTTGCAGTCTTGCCAATTTTAAGCAAAGTTTTCAATTGCATTATGGGAAATTCAAAGCATACTAGATGTAATTCATTTTAAGACACCCGGTAGTTATTACAAGACTATATTTTATTAACTACCTACAAATTTTGCAAATACAAAATATCTTGTGCAGCATCTGAATAATATGTAGTTAACACGTTGTGTGCCATAAGAGACCAACATGGTCTCTCATTTATTTTGTTACATCTGGCCGCGTGAGACTTACGTTGTCTCTCATGTTAGGTGCTCATTATCGGCTGCGTAGCTCCACGTTGGTCTCTCATAGAGCTGTAAACTACACGGCATTGAAAAGTAGACGGCCTGGCGGTCTTAACACTGTATTTGGCCTGTACGTCTGAGAGACCAGTGTGGAGTGTCGCAGCCATGAACGTTTTAATGCTGCTTGTTCAACATTTTTCGTTAAAAGTCAGTATGTAACACCTAGTCTATAGGGGATGTTTTGAATTTTTATCAACTTTTCTGTGAAATTTTAAATGCATCGTATACTACGCTTATGTGATACAATCAGCTATTAGATTTGAAGAAGAAATTGATTTTTTTTTGCATAATCACACGTTATCTTTTTCTACATAAAAAAATTTTTCACACAAAACTCATTAGCCTATATGATGTAAACAAATGACAGTAATAGCAAGATTATTATAAATTTTAAAATTTACAGATATAATAAATGGTTGTTCACAACAAAGGTTGATAAAGAATTCAAAAATTCGCTCATGTTTATTATTGAATTTATTTTTTAATTATTTAATTTTCAAAATTAAAATACATTCTAAAAACTTAAAATAATATTTGACTGACTGCATGAGAACTAAAAGAAAAATACGTTTCAAGAACTTAAAAATAAAGACGAATTTATGGTACAAAATAACATAAAAATGATGTTCAGTTAATTACATAGTAACCTTATGGACATCAAAAAAACACCGAAGACAATAATTTTTTCTGCATGCTTCACATTTCAATGAAGTTTGCGGAGTTTTCTTCTGAGCTTCTTTACGTCCAAATTCTTTAGATTTTTTAGCGTAACATCTTGAACATCTACGCCTGCCGGTACGTCCATAATCTTCTAGTCGATGTTCCGCTTCCGTCAGTTGTATATTTTTAGGGTCTTGGACATTTACAAGTCCATGGATGACTTCTTCTCTAAATTTTGTAATGGACATACGTTCATTCGCTACTTGCTGATGCGCGATGAATGCATTGACTAAGCAAGAACCTGTTAGAAATTCTATGGCGAGCTTCCTGTACCATTTTATACTTTTTCGTAATGATGTGTTGTAACTTTTCATTTGGTCAGAAAGGTCAATGTATGATTTGTATTTGTTGTATTCTAGTACATTTCGTGGTTTCTTTATTTCAGATCCTCTTCTCTGTATTGGAACCATTTCATTAGTATATTTTGTGCTCAGCATCAACACGTCCCTCTTGTCCTTCCATTTTTGTACCACAATACCTGTATTGCTCTCTGCTGCAACTGTTGCGCCTGTTTTCAGTTTGCGGTTGACCACATCTTTGGGGTTAAATTTTCTGTTCCTTCTAAGGGTACCAATCAAATGTGTGTCCTTTTGCAACAAAGTGTGAGCCAATGAAACAGAAGTATACCAATTATCAGTACAAATGGTACGACCTTTATTTAGTAAGCCTTCGGACAGGTCCAAAACAACTTTTGTTGGAACGCTGATATTTTCAGACTTTGCTTTTCCGCAATAGACATCAAAATCGTATGTGTAACCTTTTTCTAAGCAAAGTTTAAATAATTTGATTCCAAATTTATGACGTTTATTTGAAATATATTGTTTAAATTTCAGACGTCCGCGAAAAGGGACTAAAGTCTCATCAATACAGAGGTATTCTCCTGGAGTGATTATATTTTGAAACGATTCTTTCATTTTTTTCAAAAATGGTGTTATTTTATGTAGCCGGTCATCGGTATCAACAGAATTGTCATTAAAATGCAGCATCTTCATTAATAACTGAAACCGATTCCTAGATATTATTTTTTTAATGTAATTGTCATAAAGAACATTCTTGGACCAGTAGGACTGCACAGTCGGATACTGACATAAACCCATCCACATAATAGTACCAATAAGTTTTTTCATTTCTACATGGGTTGTAGGCTGCCAGGATTTGAGTCTAGATTTTGGGAATGTATTTTTGGCAATGCGCTGTTCAGCGTAACGATTAGTTTCAGTAACCTAATAGAAATTAATTTAGGAATTGAAATATATCTACTTACATATACATACCATTATATTCACCACTTCGTCGTTCAGATAAAGTAAATAAAAGTCATATGGGGTTTTATTGTAATACGCTTCATGAAATTCCATCGAAAACCCAACGTCTTTTTCGACAAAGGAAAAAGTGTTTAGGTTAACGCCAGTTGCTGGGCCCCACGTAATATCATCGCCAGTTTTAGCACCGTTCTGTATATTTTCTTCATCTGACTGAATCTCATCGGAACTAGATGAATCCATAACCAAATTTTGTATCACGTCTTCAATCGTATCACTAACACTTGTCGATTTTACTTGAGAAGTAGAAGGAATTATATTTTGTTCATTTACACTACTAGTTGAAGTAGACGGTAAATTTGCAAGATCTTGCACTGTTGCAGTACTCCGTGAATTTTTAGAACGGAGTTTTTTTCTCGGTACTTCTAAAGAGGTTTCAGAATCACTAGATTCACAACCGCTACTCTCCTGATACCCATCTGATAAGTAAGTATCACCAAATAATGATTCACGTTCATCCTCATCTGATAACACTTCTTGTAATAACTTTTGTAGCCGCACTTGATCCGCCTCGTAGGAATAAGCCATTTTGCATAACACTACAGCGCAGCGGTACAACTGTAAATGACGCCTCGATAGGTACAAATGCCTTGTATTTGCACCAAACAAGTCTCAACATGAAAAATCAAGTTTCAGCATAAAATAATCAGAGGTCTCAACAAGAAATAATAGGAGATACCACATTGGATTCTCACGGCTTCCCAGAACACTTGTCGTTCTGGTGGCCGCGAGAGACCAATGCGGAATCTCAATTTTTTTATTGCAAAATACGATAAAAACTGCAATTATTTAACATTTTAACACTCGTGTAAGTATTCTATAAGGATTTTTAATAGTTACCGTTAAAAAAATGTAGCGGCCATTTGGGACCAAAATTTCTTACCCTATTGTGGCACTCAACGTGTTAATGCATCAGATGTCGTAGGTTGAGGACTCGGCTGAGGACTCGGTTGAGGGGATGGTGTCGTTGTAGAACTGCTAGAGTACACCTTGTAGTGTGAGCTAAGGCTTGTGCTTGCAGCTGTTTGCCAAGAAATATTATTATTTACGGTAGAAGTGTCTGTTACATCGGTTGAACGTGTTAGTTCTTTAAATAATCCCTTGGCTAGTATTTTATTAATTAGTGACTCAGCTAAGACTTGCTGCATGGGATCCATTTTTCGTAACTTAGCGCTGACATTAATACCAACAGCATCAAACTCATCCGGCACGTCATCTTTCCGCTTTAGAACTTCAGTGCATGTTTTCATGAAATCTTCATGTTTTTCTTGAAAGAACTGTTGCCTTTTCCTATTTCTTGCTGATTTCTGGATTATTTTTCTTTTGGGAGTTGATGGTTGTCGGAAACTAGTCTGAAATAGAATCATTTTATCTAATTATTAAATTATACACTTTTATTGTATTAATCTATCATAGTAGCGTTTAAAATTATAGACGTTTGCAAAGTTTACGCTACTTATTTGGTTTCAGTTTCCAAAATCCACCGAGGACTGGAAAAAAATTGCATCCGATTTTGAAACTAGTTGGAATTTTCCGAATTGTGGAGGATCTCTAGACGGAAAACACATCCGAATAGTACCACCACCTGGTACAGGTGCACTATATTACAACTATAAAAACTTTTATAGTGTCATTTTGATGGCTTTGGTAAATGCAAATCACGAATTTATTTATGTAGATGTTGGAAAACAGGGAAGAATGTCAGACAGTGGAGCACTTGAATGGACATCGTTTTATAAAAAGTTAACTACAAATAATTTGAATTTTCCGGACAACAGTGAAACTAAAGAAAATCTTAACTTTGTAATTATAGGCGATTCGGCGTTTTCTTTACAAAATTGTTTGTTAAAACCCTATCCAGAAAAAGATCTTACATATGAAAAAAAGGTATTTAATTACAGACTGTCTAGAGCAAGAAATGTTGTTGAAAATGCTTTTGGGATACTAGACGCCCGTTTTCGCATTTTCCATACAAGTTTGGCGGTACGTCCCGAGAACCTTATTAAAATCGTTCTAGCTTGTTGCATTTTGCACAATTTTTTAAGACGAACTAGTCTGTCTTATGCAACACCTACTACTTTTGATAGAGAAAATCCTCTCACACATGAAACTGAGGTAGGCGAATGGCGTTTGCGAGGTGTGGAATTGGTTTCTTTGTCAAAAACGAAAAATAAAGGTAATGCATCTTTAGAAGCTAAGATTAATAGAAATAAATACTGCGATTATTTTAATGGTAAAGGAAAAGTTGATTGGCAAGATAAAATGATCGAAGTCGGGAAAGCATGATTTTTTATAAAATAATCATAGCAAAAATAGTGGAAAAATGTTTAAAAAAATGTGTTTCTATAATATGTATGATTATTTGCAATAAATGTCTTACCTCCAGTGATTCCTGTGTATTTTCAACATAATTTCCTTGCTCCTCGTTTTCAAATACATTATTCTCCAAGACACTTTCCGAGTTTTCCTCTTCGGTTTCTTCTTCAGTCATATTTGTGCTGAACGGTTCTTCCAAATTCTGACTTTCGGTACTTTGCACCGGAATCTCTTGGTCGCTCGTAAATAGTAGCAATTCAAAATACCATAATCGAGGCTCATATATATCATCTGTTCCTGTTCCTGTACGTTTTGAGTTCAAAACCTTCTTCAACTCTTTTCTGAAGCAACTTCGTAGATTTTGTATTTTTTTAAAAACAAAATTACGGTCCGCGCCAGCATACACTTTCTTGCAATATTCAACTAAAGCTTCATAACCCCTATTTTTTAAATTTTTGTTGGAGTAATCTCTGGATTTAATTTTCCATAAAGCCGGATAATTTTTATAAATCTCTATAAATCCCGTCAGGAATTCTTTTCCCATAAAACGGGTATCAATAATGTTACTGTTTTCAGCCATATTCTTTAAAAATTAATTTTGGGGAAACTTATAGAAGTACACACTACACGAATCGACGGATTTAACCTGTGTGAGAAAACTGTGCGTTTTTTGGCATCGGCAGACTTAGCATGCGGGTTAAGTCTTTAGACAAGTCTGTACATGGTAAAGTCTGGCGCGTAGTCACACACTAACGCACAGATTTGTCTGCAGACTTTGACTGCGGCGGATCAAGTCCGCAGAGAAGTCACTGTGTGTATGGCCGGCTATTCTGGAGTTGTGTACCATATTTTGATATATTTGTTTTATGGTAGATTTACAAACAAGCACGAACATTCATACTGTAGTTTGCAGTTTTCCAGAGGCCTTTCGGATCAGAAGTTTTACTTACTTGTTCAGTATGATAATTACACTTAGCTGTTTTTGTTCAAGTTGGTAATATATTGTAGTAATTTTTATAAGTTTATCGAATTTCATAAAGTAGTGCACTACATTTCTACATTAAAAACCGTTGAGTAACGTGATATTTTTCACCATAGCAACCATTACAGCATAGCAACGGCGATTCGTTTTACGTTTGGCACTGTCAGTCTATATCCATAATACTCGAAGTTATCAAGTTTGGTTTTGCGTAAGTTTTTGACACAGACTGACGCAAAACTTGACCTGCTAACCTCAAATTTGACAAAAACTTACAGTGATCACGGCTGATCACACTAGTCCGTTGAACATCCTTGTTTTTTATTGTGAGAATGAGAGAGTTAACCGACACACCAGTACTGCCAAACAAGGTCCTTAAATATAGCAAGCGTGGAAATATATGTCATCTCAGTAACCGCCATTTTCGTGCCCACTAACAATGAATTTTTGGCAAAGCCGTCGCGATTAGAGTGAGAAACGTCACAGCTTATTTAAAAGATTAAGGTTAGATGGTTTGAGAGTACCAGGATGTGCATCTTTGAACTGCTCTAACCATTCAAGACCTAGTTTTCGTTTATTTGGTTTTCCCGCTTACTAAAAAGGGAGAGAATTCTGGGTTCAAAATTCAAGGTTTAGATTTCCCGCCATTTGGCGATATTTTCGTACCCACTGCATAGTGGAAATACATACATGGGATGACCTGTATTTCCAAGTTTGCTATATTTATGGACCTTGCTGCCAAACGCATAACATCTACTGGAGCTGCTGATGTGCTTCAGTGCATAGAAAGTAGTTCTGCTCAGCTTGGTTATGTTTAGACATTTAGTGTCACTTTTATAATATAATATTTCACATGTTTTATCAAATGCGATAAAATATACGGAACACCTTAGAAAAGTGATTTTATTGTTCGTTGTTCGCTGATGCTCCTACTCAAACCAGCCATACTTGTTCAATAAAACATCACTGTTCTAAACTAGTTGCGTAATGTAGTATTTTAAGTCAACGTCCTGGAGATTTTTAAAACCTTTTGCTTTAATTTGTGCATAACATATATTGCATTGATATTTTTTTTCGTAATCCATTTTTTCGGTTTTTTTTAATTTGTTTTAACTGTTTCGTCTTTTAATAATCGATTTTTAGTTATTTAATAAACGATATATTTTTCAGTTGCTAAATAATTATTTGGTTCAGAACACAACGGACCACAACTAACTAGAGTAACATGTTCAATATACTTATCCACTTATCCTTGTCAAAGATTTTAATAGTCCTAT
Organism: Agriotes lineatus; assembly: GCA_940337035.1. Taxonomy (NCBI): domain Eukaryota; kingdom Metazoa; phylum Arthropoda; class Insecta; order Coleoptera; family Elateridae; genus Agriotes; species Agriotes lineatus. Next base: position 116,827,239 of record OW679202.1, read on the forward strand.
TTGCCTGTGTGTTACCTTCAATGCTTCCTCCTTTCCTAACAGAAACAGTTGATAGTGTAGCGTAATTTTCTGTGATATTCGTTATTAATATGATCTCATTGTGTAATATAAAAATTGTAAATAAATTACATAACCGCTAAAAAAGTTCTTTAATATTGATTCTTTAATCTATTGTGTATATCTATTTGTGTATAGTATTTCATTAAAAAGACTATTATTTATAGATCTACTATGTATTTACATTGACAGTGATTGGAGTTATAATCAACATCAGACATGCAGAGTGATCAAAGAAGAAGTATGTACTTCTGTGCCGCTACATTCTTTATTGTTCTCAAACTAGCCAAAGCTAGTTCAAGAACAATAAAGACACATATAATACATAAATTAATATTTTATTTATCCCGCCCTAAGACAAATATTCTACTAAATTCAGCGATATACCGAATGTGCAGCCTGAGCAACAGATACGCCGGAAAACTGGATTTTTAGATGCCTTCTGTTGAAAAGTTTAGCCGAATATATTTCACATTATTTTAATAGTTATTTACTATACAAGCGGGATAAGAGGATCATTAATATACGTGTGTATAAGTTACAAACGAGTGAGTAGTACGAGTTAAGCTATTAAAAAAGCCTCAAAAACGTTTAAAAAAGCGTTAACTTAAGCAAAAAAGCATAAACTGTTACAACAAAGCTTTATTATAAAAAACGTCATAAATTAAAAAAAGACTATTCATTCATTTAACTAATAACAGTAATTCTGAAGAACAAGCATGTAATGTGACACTAAAAATATCAAATGCAAACACAATTCATAGAAAAACTGTAAATGTAACACAAAAAATAAAATAGAAAACTTGGGCACTAAAAAATTAGTCTTTCAGAAAACTATTAGTTATTAAATATTGTTCTAAATGCTCCATTGTTAAATTTAGTCGCATTTCACTTAAAATGTTCTTATATGTAAAAAAAACTTCTTTCTATGTCAACATTAGTTATTGAAGCATATTTTAAATTTACTACAAGAGTCGGATCAATCTCAAAGTCTTCTGCAATTTCGCCTGCCAAAATTGTGGAAATTTTATGGTCTTCTTTTTTGGAAAAAAAACCTTCTTACATTTAGAAAGAACTATTTGACCAATTCGCCCAGGTACTGCACAAACAGCATCTTTGAAATTATTAACAAAAACTTTTTTCGCAAGGTGCTTTGATCGGGAACGTGCATGTGAAAATATTTATCCAGGAACATTTTGAAGGAACTATTTTGTCATTTTTTCAGTGGTATGTTAGGTTTTACAAAGATCGAAATTAAACTGTGCTTGTGCCCTGAAGTAGATGCAAACGAAGTCACAATTGTCTGTTGTTTTGGCTAATTTTTATACTTCTTTAATTGTTTTTGATGCAAAGTGGTTTTTACATGTGGAATGGCCTATTTTTTTGTCTCACTGAATCTGGAATTTTAGTACTTAAATAATTTTACAGAAGTTTGTAAACTCTTACCATCTTAATACAAGCTTTACAAATTAATTTGTTGTTATATTTTCATTCATTATAGTCTCTGACACAAAGGATGATAGGCGTATAACTATCCCCAGATCTGTCGTATTGCTCTTGTTTGTATTTTGAATTAAAATCATACAGAACGAGGAGTGACCGAGTTTTCTGCGTGTGTGTTAGTTAACCAAAATAATTCAAGGGAATTCCCAGAAAACCACTGCACTGACTGCATTTTTAAGCCCGTCTAACTGCATGCAAGCAAAAAATGTGTTCGCAAACGAACCAGATTCAAATATTCGATTACGAAATGAATTAGGACGAAAATCGTACGACACTCATTAATGACCAATAGAAAAATTAGTTCACGAGTCGTAACCAAGACAACAACAAAAATTTCTTGGAAATTTTTTGTAGGTAGACATTACTTCTTTTTAGGGTTTGTGTCGTACGATTTTCTTACCGAATCTGCATTCGAGCATTAATTCATATCCGGAAATTATTATTCGTGCATTCCAACAACTTCCTAATTTGCCCTCAAGTCCCGCTCGGGCAAATTAATACGACGTTGTTGGAACGCACTCAAAAAAATTTCCGGAAAGAATTAATGCTCTTATGATATTATATGTGAAAATAAATGCAAACTGGCAACTTAAAAGTAAGTGCAAATTAGCAATGGATCGAGACGTTATAATCACCCGGTACTTCAATTTCCTGCAATTAGTAAACATTTTCAGAAATCCTTTTCCTGTTTTTAATATTCAGACCTAGAAAACTGAAATTTTGCAGAGGTTCCCTTTATGATGTATACAAGGAACCAGGAAGAATATTTCGAAATTCAACCCCCAAAGGGGTAAAATGGGGGTTCCAATTTTGTATGGAAAAATAATATTAAATAGACATTTCGACTTTACACTTCCTAGGAGTACTCATCCCAAGAGTCATCGTGCTGATTGCTCTTAGAAAAGGGGCAGTTTTCATTACAACCAGCGCTCGACCCTTGGCGTGTGCAAAATTATCGGTATGTCTCGCCCTTGTTATATTACTAATGATAACACGTAAAACCACGTTTTTTCAGTGACGTCAACCTTCTCTTTTATTTTTAGTTTTTAGGGACTTGTAAATACTTACCTACTGGTACAATAAGGAAAAGTTTTTTTCGAATGAGGTGTAACGCAAACCAATGAATCTTTAGGTATATTTACTGCCAGTCTTATAAAGCCCACTAATCTGACGTTAACTTTAATTCGCTGTTAAAATAAACAAAAGCCCATCAAAAGGTCAGTGCTTATGACTTTTTATTCATTAGTAAACAAATTTTGATGCGCTTTTGTTTCGTTTAACAGCAAATTAAAGTTAACGACAGATTAGTGGCCTTTATAAGACTGGCTGTTAGTGTTATAATATAGGGTGTCTTAAAATGAATTACATCTAGTATGCTTTGAAATTCGAGGTTAGCAGGTTAGGTTTTGCGTCACTTTTGACAAAAACTGACACAAAACCTAACTTTCTAACCTCGAATTTCACATAGACTTACAGTCTTGCCAATTTCAAGTAAAATTTTAGATTGCATTATGGGAAATTCAAAGCATACTAGATGTAATTCATTTTAAGACACCCGGTATAACCCTTATGCTTCGTATACCGATTTATATGAGAAATGAGCTGGAAATACATACACTAGACAAAAACTATACATAAAATAGCCTAAAACCAATATTTTTTAAAATTCATTAGTCCACTCAAAAAGCATTAACGAAGGCAGTTAAAAATTCATTAATAAATAACCAGTAAAACAAAAGTGGGCGTTGTGTCCAAGGTGGACGTTATGACCAAATTTGAAAGTGGACGTTGTGACCAGAGTGGGCGATATGGCGGTGGACGTTGTGTCCAAGGTGGGCGTTATGACCAAATGCGAAGGTGGACGTTGTGACCAGAGTGGGCGTTATGGCGGTGGACGTTGTGTCCAAGGTGGACGTTGTGACCAAATTTGAAAGTGGACGTTGTGACCAGAGTGGGCGATATGGCGGTGGACGTTGTGTCCAAGGTGGACGTTGTGACCAAATTTGAAAGTGGACGTTGTGACCAGAGTGGGCGTTATGGCGGTGGACGTTGTGTCCAAGGTGGACGTTGTGACCAAATTTGAAAGTGGACGTTGTGACCAGAGTGGGCGATATGGCGGTGACCGTTGTGTCCAGAGTGGACGTTACGACCGACGCCGTAAACTGTTATTATCAAGAGGCGTCGGTGGACGTTGTAACCAGAGTGGGAGTTATGGCGGTGGACGTTGTGTCCAAGGTGGACGTTGTGACCAAATTTGAAAGTGAACGTTGCGACCAGAGTGGGCGATATGGCGGTGGACATTGTGTCCAAGGTGGACGTTGTGACCAAATTTGAAAGTGAACGTTGTGACCAGAGTGGACGATATGGCGGTGGACGTTGTGTCCAAGGTGGACGTTGTGACCAAATTTGAAAGTGGACGTTGTGACCAGAGTGGGCGATATGGCGGTGGACATTGTGTCCAAGGTGGACGTTGTGACCAAATTTGAAAGTGAACGTTGCGACCAGAGTGGGCGATATGGCGGTCGACGTTGTGTCCAAGGTGGACGTTGTGACCAAATTTGAAAGTGGACGTTGTGACCAGAGTGGGCGATATGGCGGTGGACATTGTGTCCAAGGTGGACGTCGTGACCAAATTTGAAAGTGAACGTTGTGACCAGAGTGGGCGTTATGGCGGTGGACATTGTGTCCAAGGTGGACGTTGTGACCAAATTTGAAAGTGAACGTTGTGACCAGAGTGGGCGATATGGCGGTGGACGTTGTGTCCAAGGTGGGCGTTATGACCAAATGCGAAGGTGGACGTTGTGACCAGAGTGGGCGTTATGGCGGTGGACGTTGTGTCCAAGGTGGACGTTGTGACCAAATTTGAAAGTGGACGTTGTGACCAGAGTGGGCGATATGGCGGTGGACGTTGTGTCCAAGGTGGACGTTGTGACCAAATTCGAAAGTGGACGTTGTGACCAGAGTGGGCGATATGGCGGTGGACATTGTGTCCAAGGTGGACGTCGTGACCAAATTTGAAAGTGAACGTTGTGACCAGAGTGGGCGTTATGGCGGTGGACATTGTGTCCAAGGTGGACGTTGTGACCAAATTTGAAAGTGAACGTTGTGACCAGAGTGGGCGATATGGCGGTGGACGTTGTGTCCAAGGTGGACGTTGTGACCAAATTTGAAAGTGGACGTTGTGACCAGAGTGGGCGATATGGCGGTGGACGTTGTGTCCAAGGTGGGCGTTATGACCAAATGCGAAGGTGGACGTTGTGACCAGAGTGGGCGTTATGGCGGTGGACGTTGTGTCCAAGGTGGACGTTGTGACCAAATTTGAAAGTGGACGTTGTGACCAGAGTGGGCGATATGGCGGTGGACGTTGTGTCCAAGGTGGACGTTGTGACCAAATTTGAAAGTGGACGTTGTGACCAGAGTGGGCGTTATGGCGGTGGACGTTATGTCCAAGGTGGACGTTGTGACCAAATTTGAAAGTGGACGTTGTGACCAGAGTGGGCGATATGGCGGTGGACGTTGTGTCCAGAGTGGACGTTACGACCGACGCCGTAAACTGTTATTATCAAGAGGCGTCGGTGGACGTTGTGACCAGAGTGGGAGTTATGGCGGTGGACGTTGTGTCCAAGGTGGACGTTGTGACCAAATGCGAAGGTGGACGTTGTGACCAGAGTGGGCGTTGTGGCGGTGGACGTTGTGACCAGGGTGGACGTTATGACCAAATTTAAAAGTGGACGTTGCGTCCAACATGGCCGCCATACTAGGTGGTGGACGTTGTGACCAGTGGGCGTTGTGTCCAGGCCCCGTTGTGACCAGAGTGGGCGTTATGCCGGTGGACGTTGTGTCCAGAGTGGACGTTACGACCGACGCCGTAAACTATTATTCTCAAGAGGCGTCGGTGGACGTTGTGACCAGAGTGGGCGTTATGGCGGTGGACATTGTGTCCAAGGTGGACGTTGTGACCAAATTTGAAAGTGAACGTTGTGACCAGAGTGGGCGATATGGCGGTGGACGTTGTGTCCAAGGTGGACGTTGTGACCAAATTTGAAAGTGAACGTGGTGACCAGAGTGGGCGATATGGCGGTGGACGTTGTGTCCAGAGTGGACGTTACGACCGACGCCGTAAACTGTTATTCTCAAGAGGCGTCGGTGGACGTTGTGACCACAGTGGGCGTTATGGCGGTGGACGTTGTGTCCAAGGTGGACGTTGTGACCAAATGTGAAGGTGGATGTTGTGACCAGAGTGAGCGTTGTGGCGGTGGACGTTGTGACCAGGGTGGACGTTATGACAAAATTTAGAAGTGGACGTTGTGTCCAACATGGCGGCCATACTAGGTGGTGAACGTTGTGACCAGTGGGCGTTGTGTCCAGGCCTCGTTTTTTTGACATCTGGAGAGTTTTTGCTGGTCAAATGAAAAGTGGGTCATTTCTTATTAAGGCCATAACTATAAAAGGAAATAAAGACAATAAAAAGGTGAATTATTTATGAATGAATTACTTACTGATTAAATATTGCAGGGGTCAAGCGCAAAAAGATACGAACCAAAGCAAAATGAATACTACAGAATGCGAAATTAGAAGGCGGCGCAAATGAATCGTAACATGGTGCAGGTGTAATCCATTTTTGACATAAGGATTCATTCTTAGTTAAACTAAGCACATGCACCATCACGTTCGTGTACTTTTATCGACACCCACGAAGTGAACACTTATTCGGCATAATGATGCAAACAGAAACACTTGCACAAATATGGTATACAATTGCAGTAAACTATTATTAACAATTTTTATTCATTAGCAACTGTTTTGAAACGCTAACAAATCACAACGCGGTGGTAATACCTGCAAAGGTTATTTAGATGTGCAATACTGATGACAAATCATTCACACGGACACCAGCAAACACTAACAAAGGCACTCGGTGAGTTGTCTATCAAAAAGGCTCAATGATAATTGATAATTGGAATCAACATGTAGCTAAAATCTGGCCTTCTTTAGCTGACGTTACAGTTACAAGCCAATGACGTCAGAGGGCTAAAGCTTCTGTTCTTTAAGTGGCATTGGCCTATTCAACACACCTACTATTCTAAACCTGTAGAAATAAGACGTGTTAATGTTCCTCATAATAAATCAATAAATGTATTTTGTCAACGGCGCCAAGCTGCAAGCTCTTATTAAAAATGGTGACAAAAATCTTAATAGCATCTTATAGAAAAAACCTTGTACCTAACAGAATATGGAATATACTCAATAGGCCTGTTATTATAGTAGTCAGATTTCATTTTTTATATATCCAACGGGAAGGACTATTTCTGGGAATATAGAAATGTAATATCCTCCATTCAGCGGTGATAACAATAATTACGCAATTTACTGAAGGGTTTCATGACAATTCAACCTTATATGTATATTTTCATGGTAATTGTTATACAAAATTAGTAAAATAAGTTAGGATGAATCTAGAAATTCGTTTGTAGAGGCCATTGGCCTCCACGGCTCCTACGCTCCTGTCAGGCAGACAATAACGGGCTTTATTATAGGATTTCTTCAGCTACATTTAATGAAAAGGAGTGAAATGATGCCTTGTGCCTCTTCACAGTATTGATCTAGATTTTGTAGGTTTACACATTTATGTTAAAACATTTTAATCATTCATTTTATAGTTATATTATCAAATTTTGCAAGTTTAGAAATTTGTGTGGAAAACAATACGTACAAGTAATCACTTCATAGCTATATTTTTCTCGTATTTGTACAATTTGTATAAAGAAAACACCTGCCAAATACAATATTTATTTAACTTCATCAATAAATGAAATATTTACATTTTATACAGCTTGACTATACAAGGTGTAAATGGATATGTCGTACATAGGGAAAAGGCAATGTTCAAAATTGCGAAGGATCAACTCCAGTTTTGACCCGAATAAAACATGTGTGTTTTGTTAAGATGACAGTACAAATATTGTTTTTCTTCAAACGGCAGTAAAATATGGCATTATACTGCTGGATTGATGATGCTAAACAGTCAACTATTGTTTTGGCATTTAGCCAAATTTATCACATATAATCTCATAAGAGCATTAATTCTTTCCTGATTTTTTTTGAGTGCGTTCCAACAATGTCGTATTAATTTGCTAAAGCGGAACGCGAAGGCAAATTAGGACGTTGTTAGAATGCACTCAAAATAATTTCCGGATATGAATTAATGCTCAAATGCAGATTCGGTAAGAAAATCGTAATGACACAAACCCTCACAGTTAGTTTGGTCTACCTACAAAAGATTTCCAAGATATTTTGTTGTTTTGGTTACGGCTCGTGAACTAGTTTTTCTATTGGTCATTAATGAGTGTCGTACGATTTTCTTTAAAATATTATCTTCTACGACCGCTACTAAAAGTAGGCTTTTTAGCACTAGCACGTGCTAAAAGTAAACAGCTGGTGTTGAATTTAGAATTTTGAACTGGATGGAGATTATAAAGTTATTCTAGTTACTTCTTACATTAGAGATAGTTTTTTAAATAATTAAAGCATTATGTAATGAATACAGTAAAATGTGTACTATTATAATTACCTTTGATAACTAACGTTGACAGCTGCCGGCTGCAAAAAGTCACCTGCACCGTCATGGCCATATCTTTACTATGACATAAATTATAACTGTCATAAATGTAAACCTTTGTTAAATCGACATTTATGGATTAATAACAGTAAATTTAAAGCCGTAGAAAAAATATATAATTTTCATGTCTCGTGCATAAACATCCACTTTTAGCATTTGTTGCACAAATAGCTATTAGTTCTAAGCAAATCTGCATTATAAGATGAGTAACTATTTATAGCAGTTTTGCATTTTTTTCCGATTTTAAAAGTAACAGAGCTTAATTAACCGTTGGCATATTAAAACATATATGACCACAGATATGTACCACATTTCCGTTTACACCCTGTTTACAACTATAGTTTATTACAATTTTCTGTCATATAGCATAGAAACATTATAATAATATCACATCCATGGCTACTTAGGTACATGTGCATTTAGTACAGATGAATTCTAAAATACATTGTGCTAAAATAAAATCTGAGCATACTAGGCGCTAATACATTGTCGTCTTTCTTCAATAGTTGTTATACTTGTACATATTGTACAATTTTCGAAATTAGTCATAATCAACTGATAAGACAAAACTTAGTGAACTCTTTGCAAGAAAGTCGACTGTTCGACTTCGACTAGTCCATAGATTGAGACACCATTAAAACCGCTGCGGCATGAGTTCTAAAAACTAATATTTTGTTTGGAACAAATGACGGCCATTTACAAAAAGCAAAACTTCATTAAAATTAAAGTGCAATATAGTGCAATACAATCAGTGCCATTTCATGCAATTGTGCAATGCTGGGAACGGTTAATTCTCGAGTGGGTATTCCCTCCACATACTAAACTTCTTCCCCGACTTATGTTGCGTCCATTGACATGAAAAATAAAGTAGTCTTGTTGTATACTATTTCTACAATGTGATACATTCTGATCTTCTACAACTGTTCCATTAGTATTAAAATGTACTTTAGAGAATTTTTTAGGTATTTCATTTCCATGCTCATCCACAGGTAACGGTTCAATAGATTCGAATAGAAGTTTCACAACCCCACCAGCCATTTTGCTTCTATAGTGCCTGCCACAGTTCTGAGTATCACAGCCTTCATGCTCAAATGTAATTGCATCAACTTCTTCTGGATAATCTTCAATTGTCAATTCAATCTAAAAATATAATAATGTAATATAGCCACTAAATGTAATACCATTTAACCATTTGCACAGAATGTTGCAGACGAATCATCTTTATCTAAAGGATACAGTTTTCCAACGTTGCATACAATTAATAAATTAGTAGCAATCATATTAGTGACGCATTTATTAGATTGAAAATTAAGAAATTCCAAGAAAAAAATAGATCTCTCCTGAAGTATGCTAGCAAATTTTATTAGAAATTAACATTATTTCAAATACGTATTCAAAACCAATAAAAATGAGTAGTTGGGAACAGCGACAATCCATTATTATGGCAGTCATTGAAGCCTAAAGAATTTGCCAGTTAGGACATGCAGTAAGGCTAGAAGAGCTACAAAAGAAATATTGAAGCATGCTCTATATTAAGATACTAGCTGAAACCCGCGGCATATGCCGCATTTAATATGTACGACAAATGTAATAACTTTTGTTGCACTAAAGAAAGTTTTAAAAGCACGCTAGAGATTGGCAGTAAGGAAAAGTTCCAAAAAATATATTTTCAAATGGAAAGTTTCTGGAAAGGAAATGCTCGCCTCTGGAAGGCGTCCTAATTAATACGACGTTGTTGGAACGCAGTAAAAAAAAAGTGGACGTGACTACCTCCCTGGACTTTCCCATACTGGAAACTGTTCATATCGTCTTTATTCAACAGTCTTTACAACATATCAAAATTTGAACTCGATGACTCACGTCTTCACCGTGATAAGCGTTTACACTTTCACGTAAATTGCGGGTAAATATAAAAGAACTAGTGAGTCACCCGAACTCCGTTTCGGTTCGCAAAGTTAAGAGAGATTCATTAATATAAATTTAAAAAAAAGATGCATCGACGGGATCGAACCCGGGGCTACCGCGTGATAGGCCAGCACGCTTACCGCAGAACCACACTCTCCTGTTTGAATAATGCGCGCACCCGAGCTAATAGTAGACAGCGATAGGCGCTCCGCTCTGCTGCCTAGAGAAGTTAATTAAATTATAACTGTTTCGCACTTTTTTGTAAATAAAAACCGGCCAACGATCTAAGTCTGAAAATGAGCAAACTTTTAAGCCATCGTACAACTTAATCGGTCCAGTATCTTCGGAGGAGATAGCGAACAAACATAGTTACACGCAAACAAAGAGAGCTACGATTTTATGTTATAAGATGTGTAGTTCAAAACGTGACCACCGAGCTTCTGTAGATGGCGCCAAGTGGACACGGCTTGTTTATGTATTATTTTCCTCAAAAACGGCTGTAGCACCGAGGTGAAATTTTCTAAGTACCTGGAAATTATATTTTCTAGGGCATAAAAAATCGATTTTGTTATTTTCACGGAAAAAGATTCTTTGACGCAAAAATATAACAACCGTTAGAATAAAAAAATTATTTTTCAAAAATAGAGGAGGGAGGGGGCCGGTGCGCTTACGTATATCCACGAGTGTAATATTTTTTTGCATATTCATATGCTCCATTATGCACTGAGCAATTCAGTGAAAACCCCAGCTACCTATCTTGTTTTGTTTATTAATTAAAGGGGTTTAAATTTTCAAACTTCAAAGCTTCGTAGAGGGCGCCACAGATAATTCATGAGACTCTTTAAAAAACAGATCGATAGCCCTTTTCGAGGTCTATCAGTGTATGAAGTTTAAACAAATTCCTGTGGGCAGTTTTTGAGAAATGATTTTTAGAAAATTTCCAAAATTTTGAAAATTTGTAATTTAGGCCCCTTAATATTTTTCACAACACTTTTTATATCACCTCATGTTAGCCTTCATATACTATTCAGAAAAAAAATCAATTGAATCGATTCATCCGTTTTTGAGTAATAGGGCGTTAAACTCAAAATTTTCAAAAAATTATAGCGCCCTTCATTTTAAACCTAGCGAGTTCGGCAAAAAACTAACAGATTTTTCTTATAACCCTCTATCGTTATCCGCGATAAAATTTTCAAAATTGTAATCACGAAAACAGTGATACCAAAAAAACATGCGTAACTTCCGCTTCCGGTTTCGGATTTTTTTGAAAAGCTTATTTTGTCGATGAATTTTCGATACACCCCCGCATTCCAAAGCGCATCAAAATCGGAGCAATACTTTCGGCTGTAGGAGCGTCACCCACCCACACACACACCCACACACACACCCACACACACACCCACACACAGACAGACATTTTTTAAAAACCACTTTTTTGGGTTCCTAGATGCCCAAAACGGATATTTCTGTGAAAATCTCGATTTCCAAAATTTTCATGATTCCAAGACTTCCCTATACCTATGGGTATGGGAAAGTAAAAATCGGGAAAGAATTAATACTCTTATGAGATTATAAGTGAGAATTATTTGTGCCACCGAAATAATTTCAGCTGCTTGCAATCTGTGTTTCTTTTCGGTTTAAGCCGTTGAGCGTCATAAAAATATAAATGCGGTAACTCAAGTCTCCAGTTACGCCGTTACTGTTATTGTTAAATAACTCGATTAATTATTATTTCTTTGTCATTTTAAACTAAAATTATTATTATTATCTCTATAATAGCAACCATAAGTAACTGTTTATAATGTTTATATGCTAGCGAGTTGTTCTTAAATCGCTAGTGAATTAATAGTAAAGTAATTTTTTTTTCTATAATAATTTTCAAGGTCAACTCTAGGGGAAAAGTTGCATTCCTGCTGGGTCCCTAGCTTTAATAATGTTGGTATATAGATTTTTAGTTCTTTTCTTCCATTAAAAAAATGATGGTCATTTTGATAGATATGTCATAATAGTGGGTAAAACGAACAGCATAGTAAAATATTGCAAATCCTTTCTAAAAGACGTGTTTGTCTGGGACGCTGTTTCAGCAGCCAAACCGTAAGAGATAGAGAAAAAAGTTATTAAAGTTATATGTTTGGAATGGTCATGTCAGGTCAGGAACCGAATTTCAGTCACGTGACACTTCCGGTTTTCGAGAAATCACGTGATTTCCGTCCGTCGGGGACGGTCTTTTTTGTTTTATTAAATGAGACATTTGTCTCACTGGACTGCTAGTTTATTAATTATTAAACTTACAATATTTGAAAATAAACATAATGAACGTTTGCAAAATTAAAGAAATTTGTCAAGAGTTCAAATTAAGAAACTTTGACATTCAAAATTGACACATAACCATAATTTTAAAAAAGTACTACCAACACGAGGTATAAAAATTTCCTAGCGTTTTAATCACATATCTACCAACATTGTAACACTTTGACAGTTATTATAGAAAAAAAAACGTACTTTAGATTGTTCTACAAGTTAAGAAAAGGGAGAGTTTTACAGCGAATGTAAAAGTTTTACGTGAGCATGGACGAATCACTTTTCCAATGTGTTGAACATGCAATTTTTCCGTGTAGTTGACAAAAATATCTTTTTCAATAATTTTGGTCAAAGTATGGAAGCGCAATGTTTACTGTACTGTAAAAATGAACTAAATGAATTAATAACAGATTCATCCATTTTCAAGTAAGCTTTATTCTATAATGTATAATGGTTAATTTGTACAGAGTTCGACAACGAAGCGGGGGTGGAAGATATTTCTAAAACTATGAGAGTTACATGAATATTGTGTATATAAAAGTTGTAGGTACGAAAGTGGTGCACATTACTAAAATATTTTTGATTATACAGGGTGTCGCAAAAAAGTATGGCGAATCAAACTTACTTTCTTTAAATAAAATGCCCTATATTTGGGTAGTTTTGTATTGAAATACTCATCATTTTCATATAAAGTTGTATGGGTCTAACGTCAACTGTTTTGGAGATATTAACGATTTTATGCAAAAAAATGCTCAACTTCAGGCGACTGCTGTAAGCGACAGAAAACAATTGAATGAAGGAAAACGTTACCAAAAAATTATGATTTTTGTCAACTATCTTTCAAGTGTAAAATGGTGGATCTGGGTATTAATTTTATATAGGGTGCTCAATATTTGCAAATTTAATCATTTCAAATGGAACGCCCTGTATATTTTTGTATTTTTGAAGAGCCATTTTAATGAGCTTTCTTTTGATATGTTACTTCATACTTCTAAGTTCAACTGTTTTTCAGATATGTGTGTTTGAACATAAAAACAATTTAAACCCCTTAAGATGCTTTATTTCAAGGGATAAAAAACAAACGCCCTTAAAATAGTGATTTAAACGCATGATCTCTCTAAAAATAAAAGCACAAAACCAGGTTTAGAAAATATAAATTCAGTCAGTGTTGATGCAGGAAATTATAAACACGAAAAAACGATAAATGCAGGAATAAATTAATTATTTTAAAGGCGTTTGTTTTTTATCCCTTGAAATAAAGCATCTTAAGGGGTTTAAATTGTTTTTTATGTTTAAACTCGCATATCTGAAAAACAGTTAGAACTTAAGAGGTATGAAGTAACATATCAAAAGAAAGTTCATTAAAAGAGCTCTTCAGAAATACAAAAATATACAGGGCGTTCCATTTGAAAAAAAATCGAAATTAAATTTGTATAACATTAATACCCAGATCCACCATTTTACACTTGAAAGATAGTTTACAAAAATCATAATTTTTTGGTAACGTAACGGGATTCAGTATTAGTCTGACGTCTATGCGGAAAAGACACAGTGGGCGACACATTCATTGTAGAAATGGCGCCAAATATAAAAATTCTCACGCTTCTTCTTTGGTCCGTTAGCTGGCGGTCCGAGCGGGACGTCCCCGCAACGAATACGCTGCTGTCGGTGCCGCTGGGCTCGAACTCCATTTACGATTCGTTTCCATTCTTGACGATTTTTGGCGACGTCTTGGGCATCGATAATCGATAATCGCTGATTCTTTAAGTCGCCCTCAATATTCTTTAGCCAGGTTTTCTTCGGTGCCGATCGCTGAATTCTCCAGTTTGCCGGACGGTCTTGCCAAAGAAGTTTACATGGCAAACGGTTATCATCCATTCGGCAGACATGTCCGAAGCATCATAGTCGACGTTTTTGTATTTGTTCTCCTTATCAGTGTTTGTTGATCACATCTTCCTGTAATTGTTTCGTTTCGAAGGCGGTCGTGGAGCGAGTCACCGAGAATTTGCCTCAAGCATCGCATTTGGAAGACCTCAAGCTTGTCAAGGTCCGGCTTGAGCAATGTCCACGTTTCCGATCCATATACAGGGTACTCACTGAATTAGGAAAATTAAATTCCCTGACTCAGTCGGCATCAACGACTATCATCAACTTATTCGAAAACATTTTAACGAACGGAATAATAATTAATAAAATACACATATCCCTTAAAATTTTATTTTCACAAAACATAACATGCATAAAGAAGTCTATATTCTTAAATGTATACCTATAGGTATTATAAATATATACGTAGTAAACACAAATAAAAAATAAACAAGTTAATAGAATACAAAAAATAATAAACACAGAAAGGAACATCAACACATAAAATAACTTTTCATATCAAAACTTGTACATTCAAAATAACTTAAACAAAAAAAAATTACAAGTACTTTCTTAATTCAGCAATTTTTGTCTGAATTATGTTAGACTCATACGTTGTATCTCGTTCTATTTTTTTTTGTTTAGATTCTAGCATATATATTTCTTGCGTTGCTTTTCTCTTCAGCGATGCTTCTTCACTTTCCTGTTGCTCTTCTTTTCTTCTTTGTTCCAAAGCCAACTTATATTTGAAGCTAGAATTTTTTACATAGGATCTCATTTTGTCACTAATGACAACATCACCCTTGCTGTGTACAGCATCATAAACAACACGCTGACAAGTAAGAGATTCCTCTTTTAAATTTTCTACTAATAAATGTTTATTAATGGAAAATCCAGCCTCTACATTAGCATTTCCATGGGACATAATCAAAATGAATTTAACAATGTTCCATAAATTTTCGAATTCATGTCCCACAAGCAAACGATGATAAAAGCAATCCAGTCTCTCAGCCTCTTTATACAAAGCGATTTCAGAAATCTTAGTTTTAATAAATGTCGCATATTCAATTTTTGATCGTTCTGCTGTAGTCGCTGTAATAATCTCATGATCATGTAATATTTCTAGTAATTTATCAAATTTTTCCATTAACCATGATACAGAATTAGTATTAATTGTTTTTGGATTAAGTGAAGTAACTGCATGTACCAACAGATACTTTATACAACATCTTTCTGTTATTTTTTTTACAGTTGCCTTCACAAAATGCTGGCAATCTTTTAAAAATAATAATTTGTCTTTTTCATTTAATTTTTTGTTCTTTAAATACCTTCTTGTTTCAAATTCCACATCAACATCCTTTACGTTTTTCAGATTAGAAGCATTTTCCAAATTAATTTGTAGGATTTGCTGTATATTTAAATCTGATGTATCAACTTTTACAATTCGACACAATAAATTTCGGATTAATGCTTCCATATCGTCTTTTAAAAAAGGTAACATTGGATTAGAAGTTTGATACTTCTTTAAAAATGGTTCTAATATAGAAGCAATCAAAGCAAAGAAAGCTAATTTTGGTTTTATAAATGAATCTTTACAGCCTGACTTAACATTTGTTACTGAAATATTTACTGGCAGTTTAGTTTTAGAGTGTTCTATGTAAGTTTTTATGTGATCTAGAATTTCAATAGCTCTAGTGGCTGCAGAATCATTCTCAACCCATCGTGTTACACAAAATTTCTTGGGAAAATGGTGGGATTCGGTCACGTTTTGAAAATTTGCCCTTCGCTTGGGAGAATCGTTAAATAGATAATAAATTCCTCTAAGGAATTCATTCATTTTCCAGCCAGCAGATTCGTGCCCAGTTTGCAATGCTCCATGTACTATATGAAGCCCACAAGAACCAATATCAAGTATCTTTTTTGTTGTTGACTTCATCCGATGTTCTTTTAATAAAGAAAAAAACTTCCAATTAACATTAGGGCCGCCCATGGAAATCTACAAGAATATTATTATTAGATAACTTGTTTAATGTAGGTAACTAAATTATTTATAAAACTTATTACCTGTAAAATCCTATTTAAATGAAGGGATTGAACTTCCTCTAAAAAATATTTTAAATCTTGTATAATGGAAGACTTGATACTATTAATTTAATGAAACGGCAGTTGGCCGTATCTGAACATTTGCGACCACGAAAATAGACAATAAAGGCGGTATCTAACAAAACAAAAAAAGAAGGCGGCTTCTACACGCAGATACTGCTTTTCACTTTTGCATTTTGCATATGACGCCTTCTTGCGCTTTATAAGTAACAAAATTTCTGTAAATACCGCCTTTTTTCATCTGAAAATCATAGTTACAGTGCAGATATCGATTTGTTACTTATCTAAAATGATTGGAATTTTGTACCAATTCCAACGATACCAATAACTCAATTTCAATTTTTTTGTAGATACCGCCTTCTTGCTTATGACGGCAGTATTGAGCTATACACATTTCAAACTAAATTAATCTTAATAGTAATTTACGTTACGAGACCGGAAAGCAGTGTTTTGCAGGTCGAACCAAGTAGATTCCAAACTTGGGGAGCTCACGGTTTTCTGTATTTCTTAGGTAATCTTCAAAATGTCGCTATAATAAAGGAAACAAATTGTTATACTTCGTGTAACTCATCTTTGATCGGCATACCTGAAAATCAGCGCGTATGCAGGTTTATTACCGACATCGGGGTACAACGCCAACTCTTTTTACTGCAACGTTTCCCTCGTATAATTTTTCGTTGATCGGCATACCTGAAAATCAGCCCGTATGCAGGGTACAACGCCAACTCTGTGGTATATTTGCAGGGCAATCAAAGCGATGAACAACAATTTGCAAAAGTTTCGTAGTCAAAATAATTTATAGGTTATGTGTAAACATCAGAGTCAGAGACACATTTAATATGCTTAAAAAGCACGGCTTCAATATTTCTTTGCTTCGGCCGTTGGTTGCATTCAGTAACTCTCTTTATTATTAATCACAATTCAGTCGCCTTTGAATCTGTGTCAACAGTTTTAAAAAACACAAGAAATAGGCATAATAAATGATTGTTTTCTGTGATAATATCGCTATTACAAGTTAAGGGAAGTTTGTTTACAAAAACCAGAAAATAGAAATGGTCGAATGCAACCGTGGTACTTTTAGTTGTGTAAACACGGCTTTTAGTCTTCTGCATTATTATAAAGGATTCTAGATTTAAGTGCCAAAATAAAGTTGATTTTGATTTTCATATGATAGCACGAGAAATAATTTGTGTATCTGTTCAAATTCGTAGGTTCTTGGTACCAATCTAATATAATTGGGTTGTCCGGGGCTCTTATGACCGTTAAGTCAAGGAACGGGACAGATTCATTACACAGAAGCTGCGAAAAAACTTCAGTCTGTTTATGTTTGATTAAATTATTAACTGTGACTTAATTGGTCTTCCCAAGTATTAATTTTGAATCTCTAAGCTCATTTACTAAATTAGATATGTTTTATATCGCCATTATGTAGTACTAACCTTAACTCTGTGAGTAAAACTATTGTTTTTCATTGATGATTTCTCTACAACTGTAAAATCTATTGTAGCTGGCTTGATAAAGGAATAAAGCTTTCCGAATTATTGGCTAGGATAAAAGATTTGCTGCCCCGAAGAACGAATCCGAATTACTTAATTAGACTCTCTTATCAGCCACTCGTTTGTTACTGTCCTGCAACACGTTTAGTAATATACTGGTTTATAAAAAATTCATTATTTGTTTTGGATTATGCAGAGATTCCTCTATATTTGCTGAAATTTTGTTCGTTTTCTTTTGTTCTTCATAATTCGTATATTCTGTAATAATATGAAATATATTCAGTAAAATACTACAGGTGTCACATTTAAGCTCATCGGTGTTTTATAGCAAGCGAGAATGTGTAAGACGTATATGATGTCTTCTATTAGTCATGTATTGCTATGGAATCCTGTAGGGCTATCTAGTCGGTACCATTCAGCGTTCTCTCTTCCACTCCAGAAGTATGTTTCTATACACACATCTTCTAAGATGTTTTTAGCATCGTATAGTGTAAGTATCACTACAGTTTATACCTAGAGACGTTGTGGCCTCCTTGGCTTGGCGATCGGCATTTTCATTGCCAGGTATTCCAATATGTGAAGGGGTCCAGACATTATGTTAGAAATGTCTTATAGTGGAGAACTCAATGGTGGTATACAGCTGCAGTATCTGTTGTATTAGAGCTTCTATTGTATACACATTCTGAATAGGCCCTTTTTGGACCTGAGTATATAGAAAGTTTTTCACATAGTTTTTTAATCCATTTTAGGGATTTTAATACTGTTAACACTTCACTAGTAAATACAGTAGTTTTAATTGACATACGAAACTTGTAGCAGTTCGCACGTATAAAAAACGCAGGTCTCACCTCATTTTCAGATTTTGAAGCATCAGTGGATACGAACGTATATTCCGATAGTGGAAAGGTTGTACACTACATTTAATATAGATTACTTCGTGTAACATTATAATTAGTGTACTTTTTCTTAAAAGATTTCAAGGTCACACTTTATATTACGGGTGCAAATTGTCCAGGGAGGAATTTTGGAGAAAGATTTAGGGATTATTAGTGGTAACTATAGGCTTAAATTCTGTAGCAAGAGGGGCAGTCTGGGATGAAAAGGTGTTGCTAATCCAGGATTAATAGTGCAAATCGAATGGAAACGGTTTGAGAATAGGTACATGTTGATATACGGGATTATTTGGGTTAGATGTTGAATAGGTTAGTGAACGTAGTTCCATTCTAGATATTAGTGAAAATTCATATAGGTTACAAAAAAGTTTTGATATTTAATGTTTTAGTAGATATCCTTATAGCATTATTTCGAATTACATTCAACGGCTTAAGATGCACAAGTTTTTCTATTGCGTATGCAACTGAGCCATAATCTACTCTGTAAAGAATTACTGCTTTGCATATTGGTAGTAAACATTTTGTATCATGGTTTACTAAAACTTTCCGAATATTTAGTTTCATCTTACAATCACTTTTAACTACTTTAGATGTGAAGCCCATGTAAGTCTTCCGTTAATTATCATTCCTAAGAAAGTTATACAGCCTTCATATTTTATGGTTTTACGGTTTTAAAAACTTAGTCTAGGCTCTTGATTTGCAAGGTTTTGCCTAGTCAATGTATATATGTAGTTTTTGATAAGCAGAATTTAAATCGGATTTTCTCTGTTCATTCCATATGATTTTTTCCTGTTCTACTAAACAGATGTTCAGAAAATTCCAGGTCCGGTCGAGTTTCGTAGGTATTCCACCGTAATACTCCTTGTTGCTGTTCTTTCATGGTTTAAGTAAAACTAATAGAGGTGTCTTATCTTACTTATTTTTTTTGTGTAAAATTTTACCAACGGTCTATATACATCCTGCATTCAACTATTATATCTTTCTTTGATTAAGTTTATCATTTTTAGTGGTAACCCTTGTTCCCCAGAGAAACTCATATGCGCTCTGTTTACACTATCAAAAAAGGTGGTAATCGATAAATATTATATACAATGGTATATTACATTCCAGAGAATGTTTCATTGTTATCGTTAGGGTTACTATGTGCTCAACACATGGCGTCGCTTTTGCTGTATTCGCCATTTCCTTTCGTCAGTGCGTGGAACTTTGCCCTTTATTACTGTTGAATAGCTTCAGCGCTTTCTTCCTTTGTTGGTGGATGTATGTTAACAGTGAGTTCTAGTCCTCTAACTGTATCTGCTCTATCTACGGCTATTTTGTTATGTTCTGCGCTAAATACTCGTAATTCCAAAAGAAGCGCCACCATCTCCTCAGCTGTTGCTTTTATGTGCTCTTGTAGTTCTTGTAATTGCCTCCTATTTGAAAACCATTATTTTATATCTTTTTATTTGCATCCTGAGATTACATCGGCTTTTGCCGCTTTAGATTGTTTTCCTGATATCTTTACTAACTTTCTTTCAATTATCCATGTTTTCCTGTATCTTTATTGAATAGTTTTAATACTCTGATATCTTGTCGTTAATCATTTGCCATTTGCGGTCTCTGATCCACTGTTTTTTGTTATTTGTAGCAACAATTCTTAGGGTGTTCTCGCAAGCATTAAATAGAGTGTTTACATTTAGTTCAAGTGTCTTTCACTTGCTACAATCAATATTATTCTTCTTTTCCACAATTTTATTCCTAAACTTTTCCCTGATATCATAGTGTCTGTCTTACATGTTCACCCTCATATTTGTTTTCCTTAGTTACTTGTAAAGTATTATCGAAAATGATTTTCATTTAGTATTCCTATGGAATAGTTCCCAACTACGTTTATGCTTAAATGTCAAACTTGAAATTTGATTTTTAAGTGAGTTATAGTGTGTCGGCAAAAAGTAATTAAAATACTAAAATTATGTCGCATGTGAAAAACATAACGGCAGTTTAGATGGCATAAATACCGGATTAAAAAAGCATTCTGACAAATTACGAGCATTACAAAATGAGATTGACTGTTTTAATGGAAACGTAAAAACTACGGTCCAAACAACATCATGGAGCAACATAAAGACTTGACTTATGCTACAAAATTAAAGTGAAATAAAAACGAACCGGTCGTAATAATAACATTCAAAAATCAGGACCAAAAATTTATTGACAATAAAAATGCCATCGATCCTATTGATCCTACTGTTAGCAAGGGTGGTGTTGTTATTGGATGCAAAAACAAGGATGATGTAACCAGAATTAAAGAAAACGCCGAATCTAATTTTGAATAGAACTCTGAAGTTACAATTCTAAAGAAGACATTTGCCTAGAGTAAAAATTGTTGTACTAACCGAAAAATTGGCAATGGAAACAATGGTATCACGTCAAACTATAGCAGCCAAAAGGTCGCGCGACAAAAGATCGCGGTCAAGATGTCACACTATAAATGATAGCATGCGACAAAAGATCGCATACGACCATAACTATATACCTACTTATACATTGAGATAAAAAAAATTGTGTATATTCACTACATTATAATTACAGAAAAACATTTCTATACTGAAATTTATGATCGCGCGACAACTACTGAAGTACACTTCCCTTAGCTGAGGACTGGCAGTAAAAATACTGGCGTGTTTAAAAGTGTTTTTTCTCGGATTTGTTTGTTTTTTGTTTTTTTTAATTTTATCCAATGAAAGCTTAACACGTAATGTGCCATGTGGTGTCAACAAGGTCTCACAAGATTTTTGTCAGCATAAGCCGTGCGAGACCGCTGTGGTCCCACATTTTCGACTACTGGTTTCAGCCATGTGAGTCCACGTTGGTGCAAGAAATCAGTGTTAATCATATGGGGCCGTCAAATGGGTGGCCTAACGGTCCCGAAACTGCATTTGGCCGGTGTGAATATGACACCAAAGTGTCACCACACGGCTACGAAATTTCAATTTGCTTATATTAAATACTCGAAGATATGCTCTTTCTTTGATTCAAAAACTAAGTACATTTTGTGGAAAACAATTATATGATATTGGAAACACTAAAATACTAAGTACGTTTTGTGGAAAACAAATATATGATATTGGGAACACTGAAAAACTAAGCACATTTTGTGTAAAAAATTATAACGGGTGTTCATAAACAGTCGTCATCCCAGTAGGTTTTGACTTCAGAAACGTATGTCTATTAAAACTGAGAAAAAATGCGCTATGACAGTAATCAATGACGTTTCATTGTGCTGCACGAATTAATCAAAGATATAACAATTTGTTTTTCAAAGCAACTGGGATGACGACTGTTTATGAACACCCGTTAGTATATAGCGAATACTAAAGAACTAAGTTCATATTTCGTAAGAAAAATATTATATTGATAATACAAAGAAAACACCAGCCTAAAAGCTACAAACTTGCTTTATGTGTAGCAAAAAAGCATTCCAAACAATAATGTTTTTCGCAAATTACGCACTTCAGAGTTGATTGAGGTGTTTTATTTATTGCTTCTTTTCGTCCAGATTCATTGATTATTTTGGAATAGCAAGAATATGCAGGTTCTAACCTGCAAATTGTGGTGACACATTGGTGCTCCGTGGCCATATATGTTTGAGAGAAACCGTGTGGCTGCGAGGGACCAACGTGTCACCACAATTTTTATTTCATTTTTCCTCATCATTTTCATGTTTTTTAGAAAAAAAGTAATTAACTATTTTTCCAAATATAATTTGAGACATAAATTCGTAAAAAATTCTGGATGGCCAGGGTGACCTCATTTTTCTGTTGTATGGTGGCACATTACGTGTAAAAGTGTTAGCGAGTTTAGCTATCACTTTTGTTGTCATGAATATATATGTTATGAAATTGTTGTTTTTAATTTTTTTAAATGTTCTTGTTTAATTTGTTTTTTTATTTCTTTATCCAATTTAAACTAGCAGATGGAAAATGCCGGCTATTCCTCTTAAATATTCAAGAACCGGCTGATTTCCATATTTGAGCTTATTGAATGTATACGTTTGGTTGGCGGTATTATTTGTGAGAGGTAGACCTTTTGCTGAATAGCAATTCCACATATTTATTGCAAAAATTGGTGGTCTTAGTCGATGCCGTAAAAGGATGGCATCGATTTTAAACGATGGAAATCCTAGTATTTGGAAAGTCATGACTGTCTTGAAGAGAGAAAACGACTTGAATAAAGTAAAAATAGAACAATACATCCCAGAAAATGAACCTCCCCGAAAGAAAATTTATAAACATACAGCCAAACGTATACATTCAAGAATGCTCGTTCTAGAATATTTTAGAGGAATAGCCCACATTTTCCAACTGCAAGTTTAAATTGTATAAAAAAATTAGAGAACAAATAAAAAGTAGAACATGTAAAAAAAAGAAAAACAAAAATTTCATAACATAAATATGTATGACAACAAAAGTGATCGCTATACTCACTAACACTTTTAAACTTTAAATTGGATACAAAAAATAGAATACAAACAAAAACGAGAAACAAACGCTTTTAAACATGCCAGTATTTGACTGCCAGTCCTAAGCCTCTACAAGGTGTGAAGGAAAGTTTACTTCAGTATTTGTCGCGCGATCATTAATTTCAATATAGAATTTTTTCTGTAATTGTAATGTAGTTATTTTCGCATGCGATCATTTATCGTACGACATTTTGACCGCGATCTATTGTCGCGCGATCTTTTGGCTTCGAGCTTTTGACGTTAATCAGGAAACAACAGGGGAGAAAATAATATCTCAAAATAGTATTTTTAAACCACAGGAACCATCCATAAAAGTTGTAAATATAAAGAAAACCACAACCAAAAACAACAGGAAAAATTATACAGTAATTTCGGAAGTTAATGCATGTGCCTAGCGTGTAATTACAAGAAAATACAAAATTAATATCGGTTGGGACAGGTGTAGAGTTTATGATGCAGTTGAAGTAACGAGGTGCTTTTAATATAATGGATTCAATCATAAAGCGAGTCAATGTAAATCGAAGATAACATGCCCAAAATGTACCGGTTCTTATCTTTTGAAAGAATTTAAAGCTAAGCACGAAGAGAAGAAATGTGTGAACTGCTGTAATGCTAAGGAAAAACTTAAAATGAATGTAGATGTAGGAAATCTTGCAGAGAGCTTTGCTGTCCAGTTTACAAACGTAAACTAGAACAAAAAAGAAGTAATATAGATTTTTTAGAATAACAGAACTAAATGTTGAAATCATTTATTCAAATTCACACATATGGGGGAAAATGAAGTTCTACTTTAAGACAGACTTCCAGCCATCGTATTTTTAAGTGAAACAAGATTCATAGAAAACATTGAGGACTGTGAAATAAGTTTTCGGAGTTAAGTCACATTTTCTGTAATTCCGAAGTTCGACACACTGGAAGAGTTGCAATTGTTGTACGTAATAATACTAAATAAGAAAATATTGTCAAACTTGTCCATTTAACAATGCATTCTGGCTGCTATTCATTTACATAAACCAAAGATTTCAAAAAAGATTTTACACTGCTGTTTATCGGTCTCCAAGCGTCTTTATTGCAAGATTCTTAGAACTGTTTGAAAAACGAAGATATAATCCCAGACCACACTAAACATCTAATTATAGGCGATTCCCACTTGGATACCTCGAACAACTGATTCTACACAAGCAAGCTCCTAAGATGAATGAATATGTTGTGTTTAAAGCAACTCGTAAACGAATGCCCGCGCTTGACAAAATATTCCGATACAATCATTGACCTCGTTCTATCAAACCAGGAATATGTTACTTATAATGTGAAAATTCTACAAATTACTGAATATAATTTAATCGATGACACGTTACTAAAAAATCTGGTGTGATACACGCACACAACTTCCTTTTACAGTGATCTTATAATTGGGCAAAAATTTGATTTTAAATTTTTAAGCATTTGTCAAATTTTTTAAAAATTAGAAATTCTACAAAAACGGTGCAAAATAGAGCGTTAGGTGAAGAGACAAATTTTCTTTATAATTCCAAGCTGAATTCAAAAATGTAATAATATACCGGGTGTTCTATTTAAAATAGGAGTTAATAAAAAAAATAGAAAAAAAAACAAAAGAAACCCAGTTTAGAAGTATTTAACTGGAAAATCACCTATCTCACATCAATACACATTAAAAATGTAATAAAAATGAGAAGCTTGAAAAAAATCGTTAGAGCCGTTTTTGAAAAAATCGAAAAAAACTGAAAAATCACAAGAGTAAACACCTACTTCCGGTTATGCGATTTTTTTAAAAAGCTTGCTGTCGGATCTACATAGTACACAAAACTTATATATGAAGTTTCAACCCATACCTCTTTTCGTTTTTGAGATATTCTGTTCACAGACAGACAGACAGACAGACAGACAGACACACAGACCAATGAAAAAAAATATGGATTTTGGGATCAGGGGACTCTGAAACGTGAAGATCTGTTGAAAACTCAATTTCGAAGTTTTGGGGTGAATCCAATACTTCCTTTATTGTAAAAGGAAGTAAAAATAGTGGAATAAAATTAATAAAAATCTGGTGTGATACACTCACACAACTTCCTTTTACAGTGATCTTATAATTAGTCAAAAATTTCATTTTTAATTTTTAACCATTTGTTAAAAATTTTCAAAAATTACAAATTCTACAAAAACGGTACAAAATCGAGTGTTAGTTGAAGAGACAAATTTTTTCTAGAATTTTAAGGTGAATTCAGAAATGTAATAATATACCGGGTGTTTTATTTAAAATAGGAGTTAATAAAAAAAATAGAAAAAAAAACAAAAGAAACCCACTTTAGAAGTATTCAACTGGAAAATCACCTATCTCACATCAATACACATTAAAAATGTAAGAAAAATGTAAAGTTTAAAAAAAATCGTTAGAGCCGTTTTTGAAAAAATCGAAAAAAACTGAAAAATCACAAGAGTAAACACCTACTTCCGGTTATGCGATTTTCTTCAAAAGCTTGCTGTCTCATCTACATAGTACACAAAACTTATATATGAAGTTTCAATGCCATACCTCTTTTCGTTTTTGAGATATTCTGTTCACAGACAGACACACAGACAGACACACAGACACACAGACAGACACACAGACAGACACACAGCCCAATGAAAAAAAATATGTTTTTTGGGATCAGGGGACTCTAAAACGTGAAGATCTGTGGAAAACTCAATTTCGAATTTTTGGGGTGAATCCAATACTTCCTTTATAGTAAAAGGAAGTAAAAATGGGAGGAAGAATAACAGAAATTTCGAAAAAGTTAATATTACCACGTACGCTAATCATACGTCACAAAAACTGCTTGATAAACTGAATAAATATAACTGGGTCACATTAAGGTCTGGACACACATTCCCGGACGCACATTTTGAAACACAGGACGCTAGGAGCATAGGACCATATACTGCAACCTGATTGGTTGCCTGTGAGCGACCGAAACGTTGGAACACATGCCCGCATGCCGGCGCGCAAACCAGATCAGCTAGCGGTGGTGGATGCTGTATGTTTATGGTTCATTTCTCGTGTTTAGTAGCTTTCATTTTAAAACGCTTTCAGCCTTTCAATACAATTGTGAAATAATGAATTCGGAGGACATATTACGCGAACAGGTGGATATCAATGTGAAATAGAAGAAGCCGATCGTAAACGTTTTATTTTACGTATAAATGTTACTAACAGCGACCACGCCGATGCTTATTTAAAATTGTTCGAGGCTCATACTTCAACTAACCCCGTATACTTTTAGATATTTGAAATCAGCGCGAAAAATTCTTTTTCGTACACTAGCATTGAAAGAGCTACTTTGCCGTACAATTTATTAATCAGAAAGTTGCACTTTGCGGTATTCGTACGGCAAAGTAGTATTTTGCGGTATTCGTACGGCAAAGTAGCACTTTGCCGTACGTTTCCTTAGTTACAACACATATAATATTACATTACATTAATATTACTCTACTTATTTGCTATATACGAGGATAAATTTAGTATTCCGTTTTGTATGCTAGTGTACGAAAAAATATTGTACGAAACTCGTATGAAAGTGGCTTTTCCATACTCGTCTCGAAATTCCGGACTCGGCCTAACGGCCTCTTCCGGAAACATCTCACTCGTACTGAAAAGCTCCACTTTCTATACTTGTTACGTAAATTACTATTATGATAGCATGCTTAAACTAAACTTTTAAAACGCCTTATTTAAAAAAAAGAATTACCTAAGGTAGGCTATGACTTACGAAAACGACCTAGCGCACCAAAGGTACTAAAACAATATTGAAAACTAGGTTTTCTAAATAGAACAATATGAGCGTCATTAAACAGTTGAAAACTACAATAAAAGAGCTTTTCAACGGTGTACCATATTCGCTATTTCGTTTAAAAGTAGCTTTTAAAATGTCAAAAATACGTAAAATAATTTAAGAAAATTATAATTTTCTTCTAAAAAAACATGCTTTTCAATTATTTGTCTACGTTTGGTGCGATAATTCGGCAAGGAGAAACTTTTAGAGCCAAGTAGAATTTGTTTTGCATTTCTTAATTAATCGTAAGTGATTTTTCGTAAGTCATGACCTATTTTAGGTACATATTTTTAATTTTTTTTTTACAAAATAATGAGTTTCAAAATTTTTGTTTAAGCATGCTATAATAAAGCACTTTTAGCGCTCATTTCAAATATCTAAAAATATACGGGGTGTTTCATTTAAAAAACCAAAGTCGTGTATCTTTACGTAAAAATAGGAGGCCATGGTTTAAATTGGTTTGCGACAATTTGTAGGCTCTTTACTTTAAAAATTAAAGTGTTTTTCGATATCTCTATTATTAACGAAGTTACAGGCTGATAGCGATCTACAAACACGCTGTATGTATAACAGAGAAGCACCGAAAAAATATGATTTAGACAATTTAACTGGTGTCATTGTCAACCAATGGCATTCTTCAATTTAAAAATAAACTACCAATCGAACGATTATTTTAGTGACAATAATTCGAGGAGCTTTATTTCAGCGACAATTTTTTCTGTAACAATTATTGTAGTCACAATATTTCGAGGAGCTTTATTTCAGCGACAATTTTTTCAGTAACTATTTTTTAATAAAAAGTTACTAACTAACTAACGTCTACGTTATACCCCAGACCTGCATATTTGTCCTCTCAAAAATTCTAAACAGCATTTTTTTATTATCCTTATTCGATAACTTTAGTGACAGTGCAACAATTATCGCAATTTTCAAATCGTAAAAAGGCGCCAAGGTAGCACCTCCCGCTGATGTTTCAGCGCACCAATCAGGCTGCAGCATATGGTCCCATGCTCCTAGCGTCCTGTGTTTCAAAATATGCTTCCCGGACCGTGCCTGGGCCGGAGGACGGCCGTGTGACGGCCGTCACCCGGTGAATGAATTGCACAGTGAAATTAAATGCATCTGTTCACACATCACCGTGTCATGTCCGGGCGCCGTCACCGGACCGGGCCCGGGCCGGGTGATAATAGTTTTGCTTACTTTTTGACGCTGACGGTCCGGTCTCGGTGGTAGATTAGATCTGCTTTCACACAAGTATTAGCGTTTGGAAAATACTTAGTGGGTGTATTTTGATCGCAGCATTTGAAAACTTTATAATTCATTGTTTATATACGGCATGAATATAGACATAGAACGACTTATAGAGGAGGTTCGAAAGTTTACGGTACTCTATAAGCTTTAACCAAGCTAATGAAAAGTACAGAAATGCATAGTACAAGTACAGAGTTTGGAAGAAAATTGAGACAATATTTTTTTAACCGATTACGTCAAAGATTTTGAAGCAGACTGATAAAATTTCCGAGTCCCACTGTCCGGAACACGGCCGGCACACGGACATGTGTGGTTTCTAGATGAACGGGCCGAGACATAACCGGGTGACGGCCGTGCTCCGGTCCTGACACGGTCCGGGAATGTGTGTCCAGACCTTTAGGAGATAGTACAGATGTACAAAATCTCACACATATGGTCAGCAGAATACAGAATTCCATAAATGACCTGGTTGACAACAATTTCAGTAAAAACGGGAAAACAATAGTTTAACGCTGACTTATGCAAAATCCATTCGCAGCTCAAAGAAATGTACAAGATAGCTAAATTTATTAAGAACTGGGAAAACTAGTAATATATTAGACATTTTTGCAGCAATAAAATTAAGGACAGGAAAAACTAATATTATGAAAATAAATTAGAAAGCTGTTGTGAAAATTCCAAGAAAATGTGGAAAACTGTCAAATCTTTAATGAAAAGACAAACAAAGACTTTTAAAACATTTTATTTGACGGAGGAGAAATTCACAATGCCCAGGGTATTGCTAATAATTTTAATCAGTACTTTGTAAATGGCATATTAGAGCTAAACTATTTCATCATTATAAACGACAGTTTTGAAAAAGCTACGTTTCCGGCTAATATCAGAATTTTAAAAATTTAAAACAATTAAATTAAAGGATAGACGATATTAAAAATTCAATAACTAAAATTAAACGGAAAGATTGATTGGATCACATTACACAAGGTGCAATTACAGATGCATAATCAGCTGTAGAAGAAATATCTGGTAAATTAATAGATCTGCTTCTCGAAACAGGGTACTTTCCAGAATCACAAAAATTATCTAGAGCTCTTGCAGTACCTAAAGTTAAATTAACTAACAAGTGCAAAGAACTTCGACCAATAAATGTGTTACCGGTATATGAGCAAATTATAGAACTTATTGTGAAAGATCAACTCCAAATATTTTTAAATGAACATGACATTACAAGTAGAAACCAATCAGATTCAAAACTAAACATTCGTGCAAAACAGCGTTATACTTGGTTCTCATGAATTGGAAAAGTTACTTAGAATTAAATAAAAGTGTACTTACTGTTTTTCTAGATTATAAACGTGTATTTGAGACTATTGACAGACCGACCACGGTTAGTGAATAAACTACATAAATATGGAATACGCCGTAATGAAAAGATGTGGCTTCAAAGTTATCGTACTCATCGACTACAAACTACACACTTCAATCAGTGCCAGTCAAGCTACATGGAAAACAACTTGGGTTCACCCCAAGACTGTGTTTTGTGTTTATTATTGTTTATTTTGTATATACACAATTTGGTATTGAATCTAGAACATTTCACCAAAAATTTGTTTGCAGATAATATCTTAGTGACAGTTACTGACAAAGACGTTAGAAATGCTGTTAATAAAATGAATATAGATTTCGAAATTATTTCTAAGGGGTTAAAAGTTATTAAACTAAAACTAAATATCGCACAAATGAAAACAATAATTTTATCAGGTACTAATGTAGAATCGGTAAATAAAATTAAAGTTGAAAACCTAGAAATAGAACAGGTATCTCAAGTTAAATGCCTAGGTGGAATTATACATGATAAATTAAATTTCAAAGCATACGTAGATTTTGTAATTAAGATGGTAGTTAAGAGAATAGGCTGTTCTATACAGGGTGTCTCTAAAATAATGGGACACCGATTAGTCATAGATTCCTTACGTTATAATAAATCGATTAAACGTAATATACCTTAGTACAAAGTCCCTTCAGTAAGAAGTTATAGGGCTCTCAAAGTTCAATTTTTAATTTTTGATTTTTTGTTAATTTCCACAAATGTAAAGATAACGATTTCAATTTTGGTATACAATATTACTATTTTGTAGTACACTAATACGAAAAATTTCATAAACTAGACCTGACTGTAAGAGGTACTTTACCAATCTTTCAAAAATTTTTTAGCTCTTACTTCGTTATCTGTAACATTTTCTAAAATTTTAGATTATTATCTGAAAGAAAATTAAAATGCACAAAAATAATGTACTCTTAGTTCATAAGCGTAAGGGCAACCGTTTATCTCAAAAAACCTATAAAAGGTTTTTGATTGTCATTAAGACGTGCAATTATCAAGTAGCCATGATCACAAAAACAATGGGTAATGATTGTAATCTAGTAAACAACAAGAAATCAATTAATGACGTTGGTAACATCAGTTTTTTGTCTTTTGTGCTTATGCTGCGACATAACGAACCTTTCAGCATTGGAGAATTCGTTATGTGGCGGCATTTTCTTAAACAAAAGAACAAAGTCTTATGTCACTAATGTCATTAATTGATTTATCATGGTTTTTTACTAAATGGCCATTGTTTTTGTGATCATGGCTACTTGATAATTGCACGTCTTAAGGAAAACCCAAAACCTAGGTAAAATGCCTCTTACAGTCACGTCTAATTTATGAAAACAATTTATTAGTGCACTGCATAATAGTAAGCACGTATACCAAAATTCAAATCGATATCTCTACATTTGTGGAAATTAACAAAAAAATAAAAAATATTATTTGAACTTCAAGGCCCTAAAACTTCTTACTGAAGGGACTTTGTACTAAGGTATATTAGGTTTAATCAATTTATTATGACGTAAGAAATCTATGATTAATCGGTGTCCCATTATTTTAGGGACACCCTGTATATACAAGAATGTCTGCAATGCTAGATTGTTTGCAATGGTTAAGTATGAAACCGCATATTTATTTCAATTCTTTGTTGTTAGTTCTTAAGGCAGTCAATAACCGATTACCAGAATATATGACCCAAAACTTAGTTTATAGTTGTGATATTCATAATTATAGTACTAAAACTAGGAACAATGTTAGATTACCTAAACTTACAAAAGGTAGTTCCCAAAAGTGTTTCTTTTATAAAGGTTCCAAATGTACAATAACCTTCCAATTGTAGTTAAAGGAACTAAAATATCTATGAGTTTAAAAAAACCTACGCGATTATGTTAAGACAAATTATTAGTTAGTAAATATGTAAAACAATAGTAAAACTTAAAATAATGTACTTATAACTAAATAAAGATTATTATTATTATTATTATTATTATTATTATTATTATTATTATTATTATTATTATTATTATAGTGAATATATTGGTTCATATAACAGCAGAAGACTCTTTGACGTATATTTTAATGCGTATACGCACTACCTTATAGCATATTTACTGGCCTCTACTTGTAAATTACGCAACTACTCAAGCTTTTTAACTCTAAATCAAGATTCAACGGCCAATTGAAATATAAAATGCAATATGCCTGAATTAAATTTGAAATATAGATAGCATATAGTCGGAACTACTTTAAGAGAAACTTATATCTACAAGCCTTATAAAAAGTGTAATAAATCTACATACCAAATAATGATTTGAATATACTTTCTGATTTACTATGCAGAATACAAAATGCAGTACCTCTGTTGAACTTCGTCCTATTCCACATACGAATTAGATTTACGTGTTACAATTCTATAACGTGATAAATAACTTCTGTAAATCTGTATAGATATAATAATTCAAAAGCGTCTCGATGCATTGTAGAAGTTTTAATTGCCATGGTGGGAAACAACGACACTTCAGAAAACAGAAAGTGCAGAAACCTATCAGAAAATTTTAACTGAGCCGTCTTTATGCGGTCCATAATAGCGAGCTAAGTCAAGCGATCTTCGTCAGTGCCGTTTGGAAATGGCCGTTGGCTAGAAAAGGATAATCCGATACAAAAACGTTTTCAAATGCGTTTTGTTTGGGAGCAGTTAGGGAACTTTTCGAAGCGTGTAAAATGCTCTCAATATGTTTTCGGAAAGGAGTTGGATTCGTTATTGCAGTCAATCTAATATCACTAAATCAATGTGACTAACTTATGGTAGAACTGATCCAGAAGAAACAGAAATCCGAAAGGCGAACAATCTGAAGTGGTCGCTAATACTGTTTCCTTTATTTTCGATAACGTAACGCTCACAGGTTTGTTAATTGGTGGTGAGCTAATTGCCATCGATAAGTGTAAAATAAAAAATTTCCAAATTATATACAGTTTGATTGCACAAAAATTCGACAAATTTTGTAATCTAGCTTAAAACATAAATTGTGTGTAATATCATTCCGCGCCAGTGATTTGCAGATGTCCGATTTTATTTTTGTCCAAGGATGACTAGCACTATGTAAAATTCATAGCAAGATTTCGTAAACGTTCCGTGGGACGTTTCGAGAATTTCAAAACACATTCCGGGTTCAGAAAAATCATTTCCAACAGGTTAGCGAGAAACTTTGTAGCGGTCGATTACTACATTTCTCCCTTTTACATGATCAAACATTTCTTAATTTTAGAATTATATTATTGCAAGTCGAGTCATTTAATTAATTGAAGTGTGCTTTGTAACATTACAGTAATGTCTTCGTGTGTAACTATCTAGATAGAACAATTTATTTAGAAATTCTAGACAAAACAGTAGACTCTATTAAATATGCCATCTTCCAAAACGTATTCATTCAATTTCAGAACGATTTGTGTGGTAGTTTTTGTATTTGTGGATTCGGTTAGTTATTTTATAACATACTTTTTGCTCTTTCAAACAATTTCCGCTTTCACCTTTTTGCAGTTCAATGAAGGACAACACGCCCTTTCACCTTATGAAAATATATGGAAGACATGTGGAAAAATCTTGTTTAAAACATTATGAAAGAACAGCAGTCTAGGAAAACATGTTTAATATTTTTGATTTGCAAGGTATTTCATATATGAATAATTTTAAATTTTGTAGCTATGACTCCATGACTTACACATGAGCTTTAGATGCTGAATAAATAGAAGTTCTAGTTTGTCCTGCTTTTTTTGCTAAAAATTTTCTAGGTTTATACCAGGAATAAATGATTCATCACCAAGTACACACGAGAATTCTTATTATTTGAATATCTCTTAGGCGATTTGGAAAATCCAGCTTATATTATAGGCCCAAGATAGTAAAGTCTGATTAAATAGTACGCACATAATACACGAACTTGAATGAACTTTGAAAGAAAGTTTACAGTTACAGTTGCTACTGTAAAAAATAATGATATATATATATATATTATTTACCAATAATGTTACATTTGTCATATAAATAATCTCGTTAGCTAAGAAACAAACAGATAATACAATTCCTTATGTAAAAATATTTAATCGGAAGAATCCTTAGAAAATGTAACATCAGGACAACCTTTACCACGGATAGAATAATCCAGTCCATACTGAGGAGTCCTAAAGAGTACATCCCTTTGGAAAACCAAGGAGTCTACGAGATACCGTGTCGGGATTGCGATAGCAGCTACATAAGCCACACCAACCGGAGAATAAAGGCAGGCAAAGAGGAACATCAGAATTATGTTAAGAAAATGGAACACACTTCATCGCTAGTGCATCATATATGGGATACTTCGCACAAGATTGATTTCGACAACACCAAGAGCATTGCCAGCGTCGAACACAAAGACGCATGCATCATACGAGAAGCCATAGAGTCTAACACACTCATATACGGTATCTAGTTAGTTTAGTTTTTGCAATGTAAGTTTCCTGGAATAGGGCTCTAAACCAGCTATGGACCCTTCCCTTGAATAAAAATTTAATTTTATTTATCGAATAAACGTTTTATTCCTAATAGTGTTCATATTTAAGAACTGGGTAATTTTGGACAGCTTTGATGTACCGTTTCCACTGCCGAACAAGAAGATTTTTATGAAGGCTGAAAGAGCGAGTTTAGGTTTCTACAACGGTGGGTACCAGTTTTCAGTAAAACTTCTTATCTTTCACGCTTTTAGAAGGGTCGAATTTAGACTGCACACATATTTGATAATTTGCGGCCCATTAACGATTATAATCTAGTTAGCTAAGAAACAAACAGATAATAAAATTCCTTATGTAAAAATATTTAAACTTATCTAAAATTATTTATTAATATTTAAAACGTACATATAATTAAATTCAGGCATTGAAAAAAACGTGTACGCCACAACGGAATAAATTGAATTTTCATCCATAAAAGGGAAAGTTTAGATAACGAGGCTACAAAGGCTACAAAGGACACGGACACCATAACGCACGAAGTGCACCCGATCGGTGACGGTAAAAACGTGGCACCAGCAGACAGGCATGAAGTCATAAGTTACAACACAAGGTCCCTAAACTGTACTACAGTTTAGTGACTTTGGTCACAACAGTCGTTTATACAAGAAGGATGAACTATTTATGAGTTCTACATGATGAACTGTTGCAATACTAATGTGTATGTAGCTTCCAAAATTTGATAAATTGGTCACAGTTTCACGATAGTTACACATTTCATGGGATGTCGTCAAAACTTTGAGTGTCAGAAATCTAGTAGTCACTTCTAGTGAACCATGTCTAAATAATTTTTTGTTCCTATTTAATAAACATTATTTTTCACATTAAGATTTGTTTCAATTGAATTTCGTACCGTAGGAACATTTAACAAAATAAGATCTCCAACCCCAATAGTTTCCAGTTCGTTTTCGGCATTCGTGTGCGTAAAGGTTCTAAAATGACGAGGAGCTTCAAGACAACGTCAAGACTCATTTTAATTCATTGGCGGCAACATTTTATGCAGATGGTATTGGAAAGCTTGTCCATAGGTACGACAAATGCCTCAATGTCTAAGGTTATTATGTGGAAAAGTAACCATAAGTGTACATAACTTTTAGTAATAAAATAATTGTTTTATATACACTTTTTGTTATGGTCCATCGGAGGTTGAAAAAAATCCGCACTCGTAATTAGTTTACTTCGCCGTAATTTGTACTCACTATGTGGTTTAGTCGAACCCCTCCTGCCACCCCTAAGTATTTGGATCGGTGGACCATTGTTAAAACGGATCAAGTTAAGACAAGTGGAGGAACGGTCGATCAACTGGTCTCGTTTTTTGCGTTACTTGGTTTCGTCGTTTGTGCTCCTGGCGTCACGAGTCAACCCTACGTGACACCTCACATGTAAGCCATTCTTTATTTCCACAAAGTGAGTCTCTAAAATCTTCTGCTTTGCGTGGGTAATATTGAATTGAACGCACTTCGTTTAGGTAGCATCAATTTTGTTATTAATTGTCCCGGAAACAGATAACAATACTATAAAGATGTACATTATAGTCTAAAAGTGCAATTATCTTACATATTCCTATGGTCGCAATACCCCCCCCCCCCCCCAGATCTTCCTGTTTCACTCGTCCAGCTTCTGCCTGTTGTTTGATGTAGTCCAAGGACTAATCACTAGAAAACTAAATTTAAAAAAAGTATGACGACATATATGTATTCTTATTCTCAATAGCAACAGTTAGTGCGAGATTACAAAATATTGAGAAAGAAAACAAATTTGACATTTACTACACTCCTCCAATTTGTAGTATGGAAAAATGCCTAAGAATGAAATAATAATGTTAAAACATCATAAAGGAATTTTAGACAACTTGTTTGTTTGCTTGCAATCCGTTCAGCTTGGACAACAGTTACTTAATTTAACTATAAAATAATTTATACTAAGTGAGTTTTTTAAAGTGTTACAAGGCGATATCTCCAAAATCGTATAAAATATTTTTATGAAATTTTGGTGAGGTAATAAATAGGAAGATGGAGGGATATATAAATAGTTATTTGTATTACTAGAGAGGAAAGTGTAAGATTGCCTCCCGCAGATTATTTTTGTCAGAGCGAGCGTTAGCGAGCGAGGGCAGAAATAATAATCTAAGGGAGGCGATAACACTTTACTCCAGAGTAATACATATAATTTTTTCTACAACTCACTTTTAAAATCATTTCTATGATTTATTATTTTGGATTTCGTTATAAATTTCGTTTATCAAGATCCAGTATGTTATTGAATCTGTATCATCTAAGATCATTTTTAGTAATCTTAATAATTGTACAATTAATGTTAATAAATAAATTCTGATTTGGTTATCAATTTTATTTGGAGAAAATTTTATTTTGCTCCCTAGGGAGAAAAATTTATATTTTGCTCCCTAGGGAGAAAAAATTAATTTTTTCTCCCTAGGGAGGACATTGCCTACTTTGGGCCCTAATTTCAGGGAGCAAAAGCGTACTTTCGAAACAAGGAGTAGAAAAAACATATTTTTGACATTGACCTTTTCTCTCTATTTTGAGGGATGGGGTTAATTTTGGAATTTTAAATAGGATGATGTACTTTTGTTTATAAAATTAGAATCTACGTAAAAAACTACATGTGTACAAAAAATGTTTTTTAATTTGCTTTTTCGGTTACGGAATTATGATTTATTAGGCTATAAAATAAAAAAAGATAACAATCGTTAAAACGTCAAAATTCTCAACTGACTTAAGTGAAAATAACTCATTTCTATGGAAACGAATAATAATTCTGAAATAAGTGAACTTGATTTATTCCTAAAATTTATTTATGTTTTAAATTCAATCAAAATTTAGTTAATCATAATTCGGTAACAGAAACAGCAAATCCAAAACTAGTTTGTACACATACGTAGTTTGTTACGTAGATTCGAATTATCTAAACAAAAGTACATCATCTTATTTCAAATTCCAAAGTTACCCCCTGCCCCACAAAATAGAGGAGAGGGGTAATTATAAAACATACGTTTAAATATGTCACCTCCGTCTCCCTATTACCTCACCAAAATTTAATAAAAATATTTGAAACCATTTTCAAGATATTGCCTTGTAACATTTAAAAAAAGTCACCTAGTAGAACAATAGCTTATACTCGTATAAGGTGCTTCCAGTGATTGCTATGCTTCAATAAATATCTTTATAAGATATTTTATGAGTACGTGCATTTAATCATCATAATTTAGATTTCTACTAATTCTAATTAAACCTGTTCCGTAGGTCGTTGGGTTTAAATCGTTTTAACTGTCGCACTTCACCAGTCTTTTCGAACAGTTTTCTCGCGAGCACAAGATGCACTTCAGTTCTACCACTATAATTTACACTAAACCGCTTAATTTATTCCTTAATTGAAGATATTTGCAAGTCCCTCGTAATATGTTTTTGTGAACATACCAGGCAACGTTAATTATACTTCACAGTACTTTGTTCTGGAAGCGTTGCAAAATGTCCAGATGACAATAATTGCTTGTTGTGTCCATATAGGTATAATAATTGGCTTGCACAGCACTACTTTCTTTTCCATCGTGAATTAGGGTTATCTCCCGATCAACCATATATTTGTCTAAACTTTAGCTGGAGTTACTTCATTGTTGTGCGTATACGTATATTTTCTCCAGTTCAAGCATTCGTCCATATGCATAGCAAGATATTTTGTGTCACCTGCTTCATTCAACTGGAAACCGTTCAGCAGAATTGTTAAACAAGTGTCTCTGTTTGATGTGAGCGTTAGATTTACCGATTTTAATTCACTTGTCTTCTAATTCAGATTTTGCTGAAGATATCGTTATGCGGATGTCGGGCTAGCCTGTACTTCTTGCACTGCAGTATCATTTTTATATGCGACAACCACAGTCTCGTTGGTTATCGCCAGGTCCGCTGTGTATAGCAGGTACAGGATAGTTTCTAATACACTCCCTTATTCTACTCCGGGCTTGATAGGCAGTAAATAAGTATATTCATCTCGATATCTCACGAGGAGAAACCTTTTTGTTAGGTGGAATCTAAGGACAATAACGAAATTCATGTCATATCTTTTCGAACGCCTTGCTGATATTCATAAATGCAGTTGGACAACACATTTCTTCCTTGAATAAGTTGTTAATGATATCCACTAATCGAAGTACTTGTTTAATGTTCAATAGTGCCATGTTGGATTCCAAAATCAAATTGATGGTCAAAACTATTGAGTGAATTGGTAATAGACTTATTGGCCGATAAGATGTTGTTTAACTTAACTTTTTCCAAGTTTTAGCAACATTATAATTTGTGCCACTCTCGACCGACTAGAAACGTATTCAGGTTTCAATATTGCATTAAAGTTCTGCTGTATCGCTTTGAATTATGTAATTTTTACTTCCTGTAACACTTATCCAGTGATTAAATCAAACCGTGGTACTTGCTTGATAGTTTATGTGTTGCAAGATTGCCTCTTTAACTTCCATACGGCTGATTTTTGTAAGGGTCGATTCATTTCTATTGAGGGTTGAGAAATTCCCAGATTTCTTGTTCGTATTCTGCTGCGTTTGGGTTACAGGGTTCAGGATTACAGTTGTTTCAATCTATATCCCACTAGTTGTCTAGTTTATGGTATTTGATACCTTCTCTGATTATAGTTGCTGCTCCTCCGTGTGCTTTCCATCTCAATGCCTATACTCGGCACACCGAACAACTAGAGCATGCTACCCAAATCATATTACAAAACTGGCCGAATCAGTATTTTAATAATAATTACTAAAGACTCAGAGATAGTGGTTATTATAATTAGACATAATATCAATTGAGATTAACTAATTTGTTGAGGTTATGATGCAAACATGCCATTTTTACTCAGGTAATAAAAAATACCATATAAAACAGCGTGAAAAGAAGTAACAGGAATAAAAATACGAATGAACTGAAACAAGCAAAATAAAGTAATAGATCACAAACTATCAAGCACAAATGCACTGGAAAATA
The DNA here is from genome assembly GCA_940337035.1 of Agriotes lineatus. NCBI lineage: Eukaryota > Metazoa > Arthropoda > Insecta > Coleoptera > Elateridae > Agriotes > Agriotes lineatus. Next base: position 116,866,481 of record OW679202.1, read on the forward strand.
TCAAACTTGAGAAACAAGACTTGTGTGTCAGAATTACTGGTATCCCTGATTATATGTTAATTACTATTAAAATACTAATCTAGGCAGCATTGTAATTGGTACAAATAGAGTAAATATGCAACCCAAATGGTTCTTTATGAATAGAGTCTGTCATGTAAACATCCAACCTAATTAAATTGAATAGAAAATTACATTTAGAACAATACGCACGGGAGTTTTAAAGGAGCGCGTTGGATAATCTCAAAGGGGCTTAACTTCCAGTCATAGGGTATGTTTAAATTCAACACATGCAACTAAAGATTTTGTTACACGGACTTTATACCTCCAATGCAATATTTGACTGGTTAGTTACAATGTAATCTTACTCGCTACCTTTTCAACAACTACAAATAAATAGTAAAGACGAGGGATAGCCGAAAAGGCGCACATTATTACTTTTCCAAACTGTAACCTTCTTTTTGGTTATAAAACCAACTGCTAAGACACCAACAGAATGTTGGCAAATATTTTTCGATAATGAAAATGTAGATGCAATAATCGAAAGCACCATCAAATGTATTAAAAAAATATCAACTTCAAGCGAGAAAGATCCGATAGGATTGTTGAACGTAGCAGGTTGTCTCATTACATCTGGAAAAATGTAAACGAGACCCAGACAAAAAAGCTTTAATAAATATTTGTTTTTAATACAAAACATAATACACAGATATATGAGACCCGGTGCCAGTAATCCCGTTTAAAAAAAAAGGGCCAGTATCAAAAGCTGAGAAAAACAAATCTAATTTTCACATTTCTTTAAAACAAAAATATGGAAATATATCAATTATTTCCTAACGTTTGTATATGATTTTTAGCAAACAATAAAAAATGAGAAAATCTTTTATATGGCTGAGCACAGTACGAGTCAGCAAAAATGTAATTGTGATCTGCAAAACATGGATCCTCAACGCTCGTCCTCTTCTTCTGCCATTTATCCTCACGAGAACTTGGTGGCACCATGAAAATTATGAGGGATCATTGGTAAATCTCTATTAAGACAGCGAGCTCTTAAACTGCATGCATAATATCGTGCAGTTGTGTATGTAGATTATCAGTCCGATTAGTTCAAAGTATTAGTAATATGCCTCTTGCCTTCAACTTTTTCCACAAGCATACATTTTTCGATTTTCATTGTTCCTCAGAAGATATGTTTGAGACATTTAAGATAGAAACCCTTGATTATTATTAGTAACCGGGTAGTAGTGATGTTTATTTCTTCCATATCGATATATTCATCCTGTATACAAGTACGCACCTGTCGAAGGATTCGATGCGGAATCAGTCTGTCTCTTTTTCATGTTTCTGACGCGTATGTAGCTATGAAGAATATGAGGACTTGTGCTAACCTAATTGTTATATTTTTAAAGGCGGAGGTATCTTTCCGAACACGGCGAGTTCAGTGGTATTTTATCTTTGCTCCCTCCACTATTTGTTAACAGCCAATTTCCTGGCATGATGGGGATTACCATTCACTATCATAATCTCGATCTTGCCAGTGTTTAAGCATAACCCACACACTTATCTTGGTCAGCCTTCTCATAATACAGTCCATTATTTGTAGGGTATTTCCAGTAGTGTTTAATTTAAAATTAAACAGATTTAATTTTTATTTTAAAAATGCAAACTAGCAGCACATGAATTAGTCGATAAAAGTTCAATTTGTCACAACTGCATGTCTTTGTTATGACATACAAGGGCGACCTAGTAAGACAAGTATTTTTGCACCTGGAAATAATGCGACTTTTAGAAGTAATTGATATGTAAATATGTATATATAGGCCGAGATTTAATAATAAACGTAATCAGCATTAAGTGTTTGATTCATTAACATCGAAGTTTTACCTTTCCAAGCCTAAGATTTTGAAGTTTGCACTTCAGGGTAGTTACCAAATTATAAAGTTCCTCTGAGTGGTATAACTACCCTTGCCTTAAAACACGGTTCGCAGTCTCAACCGTGTGCTCAGAATTAAAGTAACGGAACCAGCGCAAACAACAGAATCCTGTTCAGCTTCCAGGAAATTTTGTTCAAGTAGTTAGGTTTATCATGTGTTAAAGAACTGAAATTTTCTTTAGTGTTTGCCATAGTAAGTTTCACTTGACTTTCCCGAAAACCTTAGTACAATTCATAAAACATAGGAAGATCAATCCATATATCAATCCACTGCTGGATGCAGGTTTTTCCCATTTCATGCCATTGCCACCTGTTGTTTGCCTTTCGCATCCATTGAATTCCTGCCTTCTCCTTTATATCGTCTCTCCATCTTGTTACTGGTCTTCCTACGCTTCTGTAACTGAGTCTTGGTTTCCATTCTAATATCAGTTTTGTCTATCTGTCGTCCGTTCTGCGGGCCACATGTCCGGCTCATCTCCATTTTAATTCGACCACCCTTTTCATTGCTTCGATAATTTTCGTTTGTTCTCTAATCCATATATTATTTTTTCTGTTGCTCAGCTTAATGCCTAAGATTCTCCGTTCCTGTGCGTGTTGTGTTCTGAATATTTGTTCAAACTAATGTTTGATCATGGGGCAAGACAATTTATTGGAACTAAGTGAAATCATGCGGATGCAAAAATGCTTTCAATTAGAATATAAAAACTAGTTCACGATATGTGCCAGTTAAACTATTTGTATAAAAAACTCTGCATTAGCGTCAATTTAGTGGGGCACGTTGCAATACTATAAGGAAGCTTTATGCAGACCACTGCATTATAATTCTGTCACAAAAAAACCCATTCGCAGCATGCCATAATCAAATTGAAGTTTTCCGTAACTTAAGGTATATCCATGGGTGCAAATGAACTACCAAGTCAGAGAGAACTAAATTACATCTTGACCTTGAAATATTTTTCTAAAAATATACAAAATTCCCATCAAAAACGATTTTTATTGATCGTTATGATTAATACACTTGTTGTTCTTGTGTAAACGTCATCTTATTTTCCTTTTTGCTTGATAGAAGTAAACTTAATGCAGTGTAAACATTTGCTTGTCACAGTGACAGATGTGTTCATAAACAAAATGCAATCTGACATTTACGTACAGACTTAAGTTAAGACATGACTAAATTTTCTGTCTTTCTTGCCAAGGCCTAACCTAAATGAGTTTTTGGAACACACGATATATAAGGACTTGTATTTGTTACATAATTCAGTATACTTCTAGACTCTGAAGTGTATTCACTTGTGACTCCACATAGGCTACAAATGTCTAAGCAGTAGTTAGGCCTACCTACTCCAGTCACATTTTAAATCGAAATTCTTCTTTTCTTTTTCATGAAGTATAAACTCTTCAGTAAAACCACCTCCTGGTTATATAGCATTATACAATTTATATTCCGAGGTGTGAACTGAACGAGTGCAAGAAGTAATTGCCGGAATTACACAAATTGAAGGTTTGCATAAATTCAAGGAGCATCGCTGACATTGGTCCTTCGAGCCGGATCCAAATTTTGGGCAATTTGGGCAACTGGACCGGACTTCGGAGGAATTGAGGTTGAAAACGATCGCGGACATTGGTCCTTCGAGCCTACAACTCTTCGATTACAAGGAGCTGGACTAATTTTAGGTAAATTGATTCTTCGAGCGCCACAACTCCCCGATCGCAAGGAAACTGAACTAATTAAAAAAATGGTTTTTCCAAACTGGAAATTAGAAAAAACAGACACGGTTGCATCAATCAAGAGTCCTGGAACTCGCAGAACAGATCCGAACATTGGGTAAGTTTGGTAACCGGACCGGATACTACTTTTGGGCGAGCTGAATCAACTGCCACTTCTATACGAACATTTGTGGAGGACTCACGACAAGATTGATATGTGCTGATCTGTAAACAGATGGGGGAGAAGAAAAAATTGAGCCGTCGCCAAAGAGAAGCATCCTACGCCTCAGTGCCAAGGATTCCCTCCAACAGGGGCAAGAATAATTTTTAGCAGCATACGCCCTGCTAAAAATCTACGATTCCAAGAACTTCCGCCACCCAGCAAGAAGCTTCTTCAGCGGCATACGTTCCGCTAAGAAATTGGAGATTGGAATCAGGAAATTGAAAAGTGGTAAGTACTACTTAACTAAACCAGGTTAGTTCCAACGCCATTAAAGAAGCTAATTCGTCCTGGAACTAATATTAAAGAAGCAAAATCAGCTGGCAAGCAGAATAAGCCAACTGCTAACAAATATGAAAAACGATTCCGGAAACAGGAAAAATCGACTGTACCTAACCAATCGAGAAGATGAATTGGAAGGATTCTGGAGAGCATTTGGGAACGGTGACATCGAACTACAGAAGCGACTTCTAGCAGATAACGATTACATTAAAAAGGATTTCTACAACCAGGCAGAAGAAAGATATCAAGTGATAGCAAATTATATACACGAATGGCAGGAGAAATTAAATTCAGCCAGCGAGGAGAATAGAGGACGAGAAACCGAGAAAATGGGAAATTTCGTCGAACAAGAAGTCAGACTTACGAAACAAGAAATTAAAATGCGATTATTTAGCGAGGTGCTGGACGAGACAGCGTCAGCATTAGAACAAGCCCAGACAAAAATATTCTACGAGCATAAAGTCAACAAAATATGCGAGCAGTGGGAAACATCACGAACCTTCATGAGGAGATCCTCGGATATGAACAAGAATTTACTTGAGACTACCTCACTGACCAAGTCTACAATCAAATGCGAGAGCGCTATAACCAGGTAATAGCCCAAATATTCAATAAATTAGGTACCAACCCGAGAAACGACAGACTCGACCAAGCGAATAGTTATTCATCCCACTACCAAACCTTACCATGCCAATCTTCGAAAGAAGTTACGAAAACTGGACAATTTTCCACGACATTTTTAAGCCACTTATCCACAACAATTCCACATTAGGAAAAGTAGAGAAGAAACAGTACCTGAAAACATACCTCAGAGGAGAGGCAAGTAAATTAATCAAACATCTGGTCGCCTCTGATGCTAATTACGAAACCGCATGGGACCAACTAACGAACAGGTACAATAACAAAATAATTTTGTTAAATTTTAGACAACATATTAGAGCTGACCAATTTAAACTATGAATAAGCAGCCAGTCTAAAACAGCTGCATGATACGACAATGGAAAGTTTACGCGCCATATCCAACATGGACGTAAACACAGAAACATGGGGACCCATAATCGCACATTTGTTGGTCAAAAAGCTGGATAAGGAAACGAAGAAGCAATTCAAGAATCGAAAAGGAAAGTGGAAGTCGCGAGGTCAACAAAACCACCGGAGTCATAAAGAAAATCATGGCCGATAAAAAGCTATCAAGCACGCTTTGTCAGATGTCGGATCTGTAACGACAACCACAAGATTACACAGTGCCCAAAATTCGTACCAATCACCAGTGACGATCGATACCAAGTAATCAGGCGCCATCCGCTGTGTATGAGATGTTTAATCCACAAAGAATACGAGAGGTGATACAGCTCAAGTAAATGACAGCCAAGTGACAAATGGCACCACACTCTCCTGCATAAACATTGGAATAAAACACCGGTAAGAAATCCACAGCAAACAGCTTAAAACCTCCACAGGAGCCAAGTTCCCACCACCAGCGAACAAAACAATTCAGAAGAAGTAAGCAGCCTTGTCAGCAGAAAAACTAAATATTCTAACCAGAAGGAAGTTCTGTGAGCCACGGCGTTTGTAAAGGTGAAAACAGCAGAAGAATACTACGAATTGTTAAGGGCATTGGTCAATCCAGAGTCACAGGCATCGTTCATAACGGAAGCAGCAGCTCAGTTGTTGGCATTACCAAGAGTAAAAATCTAAGCAGATATTGTAGGGCTAGGAAGAAGCAAAGTTAAGGAATTCAGAGGAAAAATTGAAGTGGAGATAAAGCCAAGATCCTTCAGCAATTTTAGAATTTTCGGGGATCTGCTTATATTGACAAAGTTTACAGGAACATTGCCAAGAAACGCAAAAAGCACTAAGAAAAAAAGCGCATGGGAACAATACATACTAGCCTATCTAACATACAACATGCCAGGTGCCAGGTCCAGTAGACATCCTCATAGGGGCAGATCTAAATAAAGATATACTCCTAGAAGGAATAAAGAAGACAGAACAAGGAATGATGGCACAAAAAATGGAATTAGGATAAATCATATCTGGAGCAGTAGAAGTAACCAAACAACCTAACATGAGAGTGGTCAGTGTGGTGTCTAGCTTCGAAGAGGATTACCAACTCAGCAAGTTTTGGAAGATGGAAGAGGTCCTGATGGAAAACCGGTCTCACAGGAGGAACAAGAATATAAAAGACAATTTGAAGCAACCCATTGTCGCAAACAAGATGAGACATATGTGATGAACATACCGTTTAAAGAAGACCCAAGTCAATTAAGTGAATCGAAACGGAGGGCAGTCGCCAGGATGCTGCAAATAGGAAAACGATTCAAAACTAACAAGAACTTGGAGTCCGAATACAAACACTTCATGAAAGAGTATCTTTCCTTAGGACACATAAAAAGGTTGACCAATGTGGTGGTCCGGGAAGAAGGCATTCCATTCCTCACCAAGCTGTCATAAACTATGACAGCGAAACAACCAGACTAAGAATAGTCAACGATGCCTCGTCCAAGACATCTACTGGACTGAGCCCGAACCAGAAGATGGACACAGGGCCAAGATTATAACGATATCTGGCGGACATTCTTCCACAATGGAGGAAGTATAAGTACAAGTACAAGGACAAATATCCTGAGTTTGGCCCAGCAAACAAACAGGGAAGCATCGGAGCACATGGGCGTAATAATATCTCGGAAAAAACAACATATTCACTACCTATCTAACACACGCTGGAGACACCTACCAATTACAACAGGGTCTGTCAGCAGTTTAACTACAATCCTCGCCATTTGCTTATATTTTTTTTCTCAAGGTCCTGAGTTGGAGCATAGGGCCTCGACCAATGTTCGCCATCGCGTTCTATTTTGGGCTATTTGTTTTACTTCCAACCACGATCGTCCTGTGTTTTCTATTTCTTGTAGGATTTTCCTCTGCTACCTTAGGGGTTCCACTCTAGTGCCGCTTTCGCGATATTGTCAGAGTTCCTCTGTAGAGCGTGCCCAATCCAGTTTCATTTTCTTAGCCTGATCTCGTGGCATAGTTGGGTTTGTTTTGAGCTCCCCCATACTTCGCCATTTGTTACACGATCTGACCATTTAATTTTTAATATTTTCCGAAGGCATTTGTTGACGAATACCTGTAGTCTCAAGTTTGTAGTTGCTGAGGCTTTCCATGTTTCAAATCCATACAATAAGACGGATTTTACGTTAGAGTTAAACACTCTTATTTTGTGGTTTTTGGATAGATGCGGGCTGTTCCATATTTCTTTCAGCATGGCGAAGGCTGTTCTGGCCTTCCTAATACGACTTTCTATGTCTTCGTCTGTGCCGCCTGTGCTAGTTATTACGCTGCCTAAGTAAGTGAACTGTGGAACATCCTCTACTAATGTACTGTGGATGATGAACCGGAGTTGGTTGTTGTTATTGATCCTTAGGGATTTAGTTTTTGTGATATTCATGTCTAGGCCTAGTATTTGGGCGTGTTCTACCAAGTGATCAAGGCGTGATTGTATGTCATTAAAAGTGTGCGCCACAAGACATATATCATCTGCCTAGTCTAAATCTAACAGTTGCTGCTGCAGTCTCCATGTGATTCCTCGTTGTTGGTGGTTTGTTTTGTTCATAATCCAATCTAGTCCTATATAAAAGAGTAGTGGAGACAGGAAGCAACCTTGTTTAACGTCTTTAAGGAGTGGAAATGTGTTTTTACTCTTTCCTCTATGAAGTACACTCTATCGTGCATCTTTATAGAGGTTTTTTATTAGGGATATTATTTTAGGTGGGATTCTTACTAATTCTAGTATGTGCCAAAGTGCTTCGTGGTCTAGGGATTCGAAAGCGCGTTTAAAGTTTATGAACACAATATATAGTGGGGATCTCCACTCTATGCATTGCTCTATTATTATTCGCATACAGTTAATGTGATCAATGAAAGATCTGTTTGGCCTCAAGCCTGCCTGTTAATTTCTGAGGTTTTTTTCCACATATTCTATCATCCTTGTATTTATGATTTGAGCTATAATTTTGTTGATCATGTTGAGAAGTGTAATTTCTCTCTAGTTATTACACTTAGACAGATCGCCTTTCTATGGAAGTTTGATTTTCGTGCTTTCTTTCCAATCTGTACGGATCGTTTCCTACTCCCAAGTGTATTTAAGCATTGGTTGTATTACTTTTACAGTGTATTGTGAGCCTGACTTCAGGAATTCAGCCGGTATGTTGTCTGGACCCGTCGCTCGCCCTTCTCGCAGTTTGGATATTGCTGCTATAATTTCATGACTGGTTGGAGGGTTTGTGTCAATTCTCAGAAGAGGCTGTTCTACTCCCTGCGGTTGTGTCTTCTTCTCTTCAAATGTGCTCAGTAAACTAGAGAAGTGTTCCTCCCAGATTCTGATTTGTTCTCTTTCTGAGGTGTTAATGTTTTCACTGTCGTCTTTCATTGGTTTGTTGGTACATTGGGGTCTTTTTGCTAGATTTTCAGTTATTCTCTAGACTTTTTTTAGATTCTTCCTTCGCCTCCTGCGCTTGTTCCGTTAACCTGTCCACCCATCTTCTTTTTTCCCTTCTTGCTGTTCTTTTAACTTTTGCTTGTCAAGTTCATGTAATTGTTGAGCTAGTTGTCTCTTAGTTTCGCTTCCGGTGGCTGCATTTACTCTATTTTTCATATCTCCCCTCTCATTTATGAATGCTGCCCATGTTTCGTCGGAAATCCATTCCTCTTTTGTTCTTCTCTCCTTTCCCAACAGTTTTTCTTCTGTTTCGTGTAGTTTTTTCTTGTATTCTCTCTCTCTTCGTGATTTCCATTTATGTCTGCTTCATTGGCTTGTTATTTGTTCTTCCTTCATTTTTCTAAATTCTCAGGGTATGAATGGGTTTTTTAGTTTTTGCAGCTTGTATTTGTCTCGCGTTATCTTGGCATGTTCTGCTTTTATTGATCGTAGTTTCATTTGTATTACACCGACTAGTAAGTGATGGTCACTGGCCATATCTGCCCCTCTTTTATTCCGTATGTCGTTGATAGAATGTCGCCATTTCTTGCTTATCGTTATGTGATCTATCTGATTTTGTGTTTCTTGATCCGGTGATACCCATGTTACCTTATGGATGGTATTGTGAGGGAATAGCGACCCTCCTATGCATATGTCATTGTTTAGGCAGAACTCTGTTCTAGGCCATTGTTATCCGAGCTTATTTCTGCAATTAGGTTACCCATGACTATTAGAATGTCTCCTTTACTTTGTTTGTTTACAGTGGCATCCAATTCGCTGTAGAATTTTTTTTCTTCCAAATCCGAAGGCTCTGTAGGTGCATAACACTGCATAATGGTGAGGTTTCTCACTTTGGTGAATAATCTTGCTTATATGATTCTATAATTTTTTGGATTCCATTCCAGCAAACATCCTTTTGCCTCTTTATTTAGGAGTATGCCTACTCCGTTTACTCTGTCTGATTCTTCTGATGGTCCTGAGTAGATAAATGTTTTGCCATCATTGGTAATAATCTCACCTTGTTCTGGCCATCATACTTCACTAACTCCTAGCACCTGAATTTTATATTTGTCCATCTCTCTGGAAACTTGGGTTAGCCTGGTGGTCTCTAGTAATGTTTTTATATTCCATGTGCCAAATCGTGAACTTATCTTTAAGCCAAAGGTCGTTTTCGTTTTATGGGTCCGGCTACCATCTATTGAGGTTTCAAGAATCACTTGCGTCAAGGCTGGCGAGTGATTAGTCCACTGCTCGAGTCTGGTAATGGGGCTGCCAGCTATAGCGTCCAGACCTGCTTGTCGTTATCCTTGTCCATTGCCATATCGTTTCCTGCCATGTCCAAAACGTCCTTCTATATCAGATATACCAAAATCGTGTCCGTGTTTATAGCCTTGGTTACCTTCACTTAGTTTAGCCTGCAGGTCTACAATTTACCGGGGTGTGGCGCTGGGAGCCATAAGTGAGGGCAGGGCCCCCTATGAGCACCAGTTGCTGTAATCCATCTCCAGATTATAGGTAGAGATGTGACCGACCCCAGACAAAAGGTACTACCCCTAAAAAGTTTTGTCTATCGGTCGTCCGTTCTGCGCGCCACATGACCCGCCCATCTCCATTTTAATTCGGCCACCCCTTTCATTGCTTCGATTATTTTCGTTTGTTCTCTAATCCATTTGTTATTTTTCCTGTTGCTCAGGTCAATGCCTAACATTCTCCGTTCCTGTGCGCGTTGTGTTCTGGCTATTTGTTCAAACTAATGTTTGATCATGGTGAAAAACCGTTTAGTGGAATTAAGTGAAATCATGCGGACAGAAAAATGCTTTCAATTAGAATATAAACATTAGTTCACGATATGTGCCAGTTAAACTATTTGTATAAAAAGTCTGCATTAGCTTCAATTTACTGGATCACGTTACACTACTATAAGGAAGCTTTATGCAGACCACTGCATTATAATGCTATCACTAGGTCAGATTTCACACACATTGTATACCGGCGAGGTATTATTATGTAAACGTCGTGTTTTTGTGCCTACACCAATAATAGATTATGAGTTTAAAAAACAGCAAACACGACACACATTCAACTACATATAAGAACTTGTATTTGTTAAATAATTTAATATACTTTTAAACGCTGAGGTGTATTCATTTGTGACGAAGACACAGGCTAAAATTGTCTTTAAAAAAGTGGTCAGCCCTGGCCACTTTATTCACATATTATTGCAACCAAGAAACTTCATCTCCTTTTACAAAACAACCTGGTTCTACAATATTATACAAATTATTTTTCGCGGTGCGAATTGAACTAGTGCAAGAAGTAATTACCGGAAGGCTTGCATAAATTGAAGGAGCATCGCGGACACTATTCTTTGAGCATGTTTCTTTGTGAGACACCATGTCTCTGCTCCATAGGTAAGTGCTGAGAGATTGCATTGTTCACATAGTTTTCTTTTTAGCGTGTTGAGTAGTTCTAATATTGCACTGTTGCTTAATTTTCCGAAGGCTGTCGAAGACATTTTAATTCGTCGTGAGATTTCTTCCTTCATGCGATTCTTAGTGGTGGTGATCTTTTGTCCCAAGTATATAAAGTGTGCGGCTTTTTCCAGAGGTTAGTCGTCGAGTGTTATGTTAATTTGTTCTTTTGTATTTGTCATGATCGTTGTTTTATTAATATTGATTGTGAGTCCTACTAGTTTCGAATGGTTATCTAATTCCGTAACCATTTCTTGTAGTTCTGCCACATCATTGCTTATTATGAGCATATCATCGGTGAATCTTAGATGATTGAGATATTCCCTATTGATGTTTACTCCTTTATTTGATCAGTTCCATTCCTTGAACACGTTTTCAAGGGCCGCAATAAACAATTTAAAAGGGATCGTGTCTTCTTGGCGTACTCTTCTTTTTATAAAGATTAGAGATGTTCGTTCTTGAAGGAGTACGTACATTGACGCCTGCATGTAGATGTTTTGTATTAATTTGGTGTATCTTCTGTTTATTCTGCATTTCGTAATAGAGTTTAGCACTGCCCATTTTTCCATTGCGTCAAAAGCTTTTTCGTAATCGATAAAAGCCATGTAAAGTTTTAAGTTGTATTCGTTACACTTTTCTATTAGGTTATTGACTGTGTAAGTGATCCATCGTACTTAAGCCAGAGCGGAAGTTACCCTGTTCACGGGTTTGCTTGCAGTCTATCTTTAATGTCAATCTATTAGTGAGCACTCTTGTGAATAATGTATATATTTGGGACAGTAGACTTATTGACCTATAATAATAATAATAATGTTTATTTAGAATAATAGATGTGTGTGTACATAGGGAAACAGAAATAAATAAATAAGTAATTATTTTTACAGGAAATACGATGGTGATCAGATGGTACTCCAAAAGGAATACCCCTGCTCTAACCCACCACCGTGATTCGACATATCAAACTAAATGACAAGAAAAAATCAGGTTATATTCACTAGAGGGTTTGTACCAGTTCTAGCACCGCACCTCCACACCTCTACTACAAAGGCTTGTTGCAGGTCTGTCTCTATCCAACACTTATAAAGGTATATGTCTATCTCTATCTACAGAGCAGTATTACCAACATACAGGGTGTTCCTTAAAAAGTATATGTAACTAGATGAAATCCCTAGATTAGTTACTAGATTTGAGTGGGAAATTTAAATGTAGCACGTGTAAAAGTGTATACCTATCTCTACCTACAAAGCAGTGCTACCAACATACAAAGTGTTCTATAAGAAAGTGCATGTAACTATTGAAGTTTCTACATTTAAAAAAAGCGACTAGTTTTAAGCATTAAATTTAAATGCAGTAGTCTCTGTTGTTGTCTAACGAGTAACTCAGATATATGTACATCAACCCATACTAATACAACCGACCAACCAACGAAGTCGAGAACTAAAGTTACCAATAACAACACAACTGCGAGTTTTGCAGGCTCGGCTTACCGATGCGTCTAGGTAACCTCAACACCTTCGTAAAGGTGTCTCAAGCTCAAGCTGGTTAAAGTCGGAGTGTATTGATTTTATATAATACAGGTTAAACAGCATCTGAGGATTAAGATCGTTTGCATGCTAAGTAGTCCACTATCAGTAGGATAACTGATAAATAATTACACACAATCATAATTTTAGTTAAAATGCTCACCTGTATGTAGCAACTCAAATCCTTAAAACTGTTCGGTGAGCTGAAACGTCAATATTCCATATAACCCTGTAGTAGAACGACCCCTCCTCATGTTATACACAGAAGAGAGGTTCAACTCGATGTGAACTGTACGCGTGATTGAGTCGAGAGTGATGGAGTTACCAACGGTGGAGACGCTCAAGCCCACAAAGTTGAAGTTGTGTAGATGAGTGTTGCATTACTTGAATAAATAGATATTAACCCAAACGCTCACAACCAACACCAACTACTACACCACAACTAATATCAATCTATGCCAACCACAACAATAACTACTACCACAACCAACACCGACAACTACCTCCACAACCAACAAAACAACCAACACCGATAACTACTGCTACAACCAACAAACCAGCAAACTACTTCCACAACTAACACCAATAAACCCAATCTACACCAACAACTACACCACAACTAATATCAATCTATACCAACCAACAACAATAACTACTACCACAACCAACACCGACAACTACCTCCACAACCAACAATCCAACCAACACCGATAACTACTACCACAACCAACAAACCAGCAAACTATTTCCACAACTAACACCAATAAACTCAATCTACACCAACAACTACTTCTACAACCAACCAACACCAACAACTACTATTACAACTACACCAACACCAGTATAAACTTTAATCAACGATATTTCAATAAAACAGAACACATATATACAACATTTTTTATTTTATTTATCTATCATACACTTCAAAAGTCTTAAACATCTATATAACATATGTTCAAAAAGTATTTGAACTAGATGAGGCTATACACAGTAAGATGAACGACCGATCGACAAACCATATCGACCAGCCGACCAACTGATTGATTTAGTATACAAATATACATAGTTTCAAATTTCTTAATAGTTTAGTGTAGATTATACTGCAGACTAATTCAATAAAGCATAGAATACATATAACATTTTATTATATTTATCTACTATAAATATCAAAGTTTAAACAAATTTCTGTTAACTACGATGTTGCCATCCGATTGTGAATGGTAAATTTTTTAACACGTTGCCGGAATTTTATAATGACCCCAAGCTAGAGTCATATGCGTTCCAGAAATGATGTACTTTTTATCATCTTCTGGAGAAAGAGCAACCTTGTTTTTAATTTCCGTGTATAACTGATGGTTATACGATCTAAACTGCCTCATCGTTTTATATATAGTTTTGTTATGTAACACAACACCCTCATAATCATTCATACCAAGCTCATTTTTAAGAATCGCGGTTTGAACTCCTTTCGCCTTTTTTGTGAATTCACCCTCGACATCAACAATGTAGGCTTTAACACCCGTTCCATAAAACTTCCATATAATCTTACCCCCATACTCATCTTTCATTCTGCCTATTACAAATTTTGTTATAGGCATATCAAAACGATTATTTGGTAAATAGTTATATGTATCAAAATACTCTAAGTTCTTTTTCATATCTTTATTAAAATTCTCTGTAAATAGTTCTAGAATTAACGAATCAGTGTCTGTGTACGCCAAAAGAGCCCTATCTCCATATTTTTCTTTTATAAAATTATAGTAAAAGTTATACATCATAAATTTAGACAAGTCCAGAACACAGAAACCTATGTAGATGGGTTTGTTGTAGACCACTTTAAGTCGCTCCATTTGTATAGCTACAAAGTCTTTACTTATAATGGTTAAGTTTTTAAAATTCGGTTTGGAAATTAACGATTCTGCCCCCAACCTTTTACCTATATTCTCCCAATGTGTAATAAGCCGTATATCTACTCTTTTATCAACATTTTCCATTGTTTTTCCAGATACTGCGTTATTCATTAATTTGTAAAACGTTTTCTCGAACTCGTTGACAGCCTGATTCCTCCTTACGGTATTTAAATCAACATACTTTTTTAACCAAGGAGATTGCGAGAATGGTAAGATGCGGTGGACTTTCCGTAATTTTAACACAGCATTTAAACATTGTTGTAGATTTTGGTAGTGTATAATGTATTTATCTTTCGGATTTAAATTCGCGATTACCTTAGTGTATTCAGAGTTTGGGGGAGATATATTTTCAGGACAAAATGAAAGTTCGTTATGAAGATCGTGTAATGATTCAGAATAATCTAAATCAACTTCCAAAACATATCCACGGTTAGAAGTGTTTAGAATTTCATTAATGTTAAAATTTTGAATTTCAGAATTGGATAACCATTGAAATCTGCCTGTTGGTAGATGCATAGATAAGGAAGCTCCATAGAGATTTGTCGCATCCAGGTATGTCAGACAAGACGTTTTGTTTGTTAGGGTTAAAGGTTGACATAAAGGGATCATTAGCCTTAACTGCTCTTTTGCTACATTGACAGAGTCCACCACGAATGCCTTTTTGGAAAAAATGCACCATATCTATATCAGTTAGTAATTCTAGTTCTATTTCAGTATAATTTAGCATCGCATTCCAGCTTAAACCACGTGCAGTATAAAAATGACATGGATCTAGTTTATAAGCATCCATGCAAACATATCGAAAGTTTTCAAAAATGTCTGCTAGTAACAACACATCAGATTTCAAGTATATATCCGAATAATCACCTAATGTTTTACACTTGAAAAACCCCCACACCATCTTTGCACGTTCATAATCCGATTCTGGTATTTCACTGTTACTTAAAGTGTTATAAAATTGTTCATGTGTGGGTAGTTGCGGATCATCTAACCGTTCCATGCTGTCAACGTAAGAATAGGGAAATACACCCTTCTGTCTAATTAAGCTAAACTTTTCGCCTTCTCCAAAATATTTCTTTATTTCTGTATATTGTTCTACCCCCAAATTTTGAGCTCACTTTTCCAAGCTCATAGGTATAAATCTAAATGAATCTAAAAATCTCAATTTCATAAAAACGTTTTTTTCTTTGCCATTCTTATCAACAATTGTTTCTACGGGTATATGTTTCGTAAAAGAGATATACTTTTCTTTGTTTGTAGCTATCACATCAATTTTGCTTTCATCTAATCCCAAAGCTTTTATAAATAAGTGTGCATCATAATTTGACAAATTGTGAAAAGATATAGGAAGAAAATTGGAAAGTTTAAAATTTAAATTGCATATACTATGAGCAGGCCCACGGTATTTACCAGTCAAGTGACAATGATTTTTTACCCTCTCATCATTATCGAGAAACGGCTTTTCACATATATGACAGTTTACAACTATTTTGTGAACTATTTTTCATTTTGGGAGAGATTATTTATTGGAACTATATGTTTCAGGTGATTCACATATATTTTCTTTATACCAGCGTCCATTCGCTCACAAAAAACTTTAGCACAATCAAAAACCTCGATAAGATTCAAACTTTGAAAGGGAGTCATCGTAAGAGCATTTTATATAAAATGCAAAACTATAGGGTGTGTGCATATGAGTTTTCTGAGAAAACGGTTTATTACTGTCTTGTTGACAGTATTGAAGCGGTACAAGCACTCGAAATCTACATATACAACGAATGGAAGTTTTAATTTTTGTTCAAACGATTCAAATTTTAAAATATTTTGTCACAGCGTGTTTCCAAATTTATCCAGTCGCGGTTCAGTAGTTGGCAATATAACTCGAAAATTTTTACAATCATGTTGTTGATGTAATGCCAAACGTTCTGAACTAGCAAAATTCATCAGGCAACCATCGCATAAACTTTTCTTATGCCCATCAGTTGATAACTGATGATTAACAATCCTTGATAAATTTTTAATGAGACAGTAGTGTAATCCACCTTCATTATTATCAATTAATAACAAATTTACATGTATATCTCGTTTTGTTTTTGTGAAGTGTAATGGTCCACTAATTTCATATTTGATTTTCTTATTTTCATGTATAGAATCCAAACTATATACATTAATGGAAATATCATTTTGCAATTCGAATTTTGGTATATCACGTAACTTTACAGGGAACTCATTTGATACAAAATTTAATTTATTTTTATATTTTGTATAATTAGTTATACGAAAAGAATTCTTATCAACAGGATGTAAAGCAGCCAAGACACTCCACATAAAACCACGATTATCAGCATTTTGAATGTTAATTACAGCCTTCCTATTTTGAATTGTTTGCGGTAGTGGAATACATAATGAAGCCCCTAGAGGACTATATTTCTTGATATTTAACTCGATAAACAACCACGTTTCCAGGGCTCATCCACTCTCTCTTTCTTGAAACTCGCTAACTTTATTGTCAATGATATCTATAAAATAATTATAAAGTTGGTTTAGGTTTGTTCATGAAGTGCAAACTTTGAATTTCGTATTAAATGATTTCACTTCTTTTAAAATTTTCGATTGTAATGTGAAAACTCTAAACAATTCAATATTAATATTTACAGCACCGCGCTTATTCAAAGTTGTTGTAATACAGTCAACAAACCTCCGCCTCAAGATCTTCATATATTCTTTTATATCAACATATATTTTCGTATCACCTGTAGTAATACGATATGTTGCTATTCGGTGTTTAAACGATTGGTTTACTAGTGTAACACCATTTCCTTTCACTGCGCATGTCTTGTTTTTATGTTGCAAGCTTCTGCAATGCTGCATCATGTATTTTTTAAGGCTTTTTAATTATTAGAAAAACCTTAAAATTTGTGTTTGGGTGACATTCGCTGTTTGGAGACGTTCTACTGGTCGATTGTATTTTTCAGGAGAATGCCGGATGTGGGGCTTTTGCAAGCCGTCTGCATTTGGGGGTTGCAAAATGGAAAAAACGTTATAACTATCAGAAAAGCCTTAAAATTAATATATGTGTGACATTCGCTGTTTGGAGACATTCTACTGGTTGATTGTATTTTTTAGGAGAACGCGGGGTATGGGGCTTTTGCAACCCAGGTGGATTTGAGGATTGCAAAGTAGAGAAAGAGTTATAATTATCATAAAAGCCTTACATTTAATATTTGTGGCACATTCGCTGCTTGGAGACGTTCTACTGGTCGATTGTATTTTTTAGAAGAATGCCGGTTGTTGGGTTTTTGCAACCCATGTGGATTTGGGGGTTTCAAAATGGGGAAAACTTTATAACCCCCAGAAAAGACTTAAAATTAATTTATGTGTGACATTCCCTGTTTGGAGACGTTCTACTGGTTGATTGTATTTCTTACGAGAAGGCGGGATGTGGGGATTTTGCAACCCAGGTGGATTTGGGGGTTGAAAATGGGGAAAACGTAATAATTATTAGAAAAACATTAAAATCAATAGTTGTGTGAAATTTGCTGTTTGGGAATTTTCTACTGTTTGATTCTATTTTTTATAAGAGTCGGTGATGCGGTTGTGAGGGGAAGATTAGCCTATTTTCTCATTTTTGAAATAATGAAAATATGCAATTTTTTTTATTCTGGTCCTTTGCGAAATCGTAAATTTGCAAGTAAATAGTAAATAGCGTGTCGGATTGTATTTTGTTCTAACATGAATAATATTACGTGGGTTAAGGTCATTGTAGCGCTGCAGTTGTTTGCAAAGTGGTAGTGGCCACTGGCAGGGTTGGGATGTTAGTGTCAGCTGTTTGTACTAAAACCTAATGCGCGATTGTAATAGAAAAAATTGATGGAGACTTTAAAAATATAAATGCCATACATATGTATATATACAAGGGTGGGTCGAAAAAGATAAATATTTTTTTTTTCGGAACGTTTTAGTGTGGAAAAGTTGCCTATTGTAATAAGAAGAAAAACGGCATAAAAAAAATTAAAATCGGTTAACATCTTCCGTTCGCGCATCGTACTTAAAGTTTATGAAAAATTGCAAAAATCTCGATATCTTTGTAATTTTTTCTGTTAGTTAAAACTTTTAAAATAAACACGCTTTAGTTTTTTATGCTTGTTTTATGGTTTAAATAACCTAAATAAATTAAATTCTGATCAATAATCTATTTTTTTCCGTTCGCGCAACATCTTATAAAAAACAGAAATTTATCAATATTTCGCAATTTTCACTGTGCTAGTTTTTGTTCGTTTTGCTAGAATATGCCTCCTGCACTTTAATGAGCTTCCTTTTCGCCACATTTTCCAACATATTGACGGTCAAACTGCAGGACCTAGTTCTTTTAGTGGGCCAATCGGGCAGCAGCTCACTTGCTGTGAAAAACTTCCCGTGGTTGATTATGAACCCATAGTTTGTTCGATTCCTGATATAGACAGGAATTTGTTGAGCAAAGACCAACAGTATTTGTTGGACATTTCAAATGCAATCGCCTTGGGACATTGTCCAGAAGACCCTGGTCCTTTGTCCCATTCCAGATGGCTAACTGCGGCCAACCGAGTCCTTAGGTTGTATATAAGTTCATCAGATCCATCCGGAAACTTAAAAGAAATAGTTGGATTCATCTTGAAATCATATATGCCTATGTGGTTTGCCATAAAAAAGAGCAAATATACTGACGGACCAAAACATGTCTTTCAAGCAATCCAAACATCACGATATTTATCCGACGAATTACTTCAAGTTGTCGATCCAGTAATTCAACGAAATGCATTCTTTGCGCACCCAGAGAATGTTCTGTTGGCAATGCTTGTTGATGAAAGAGAACATATTCGGGAGCTTGGTTACAGAAGGATCTTAAAAGCAAGACAAACCGTCCCAAAGAAGAAGACTGTTAGAAATTTCGTACCACCGAAGATAAACTTTGAAGCTTCCGATTACATTGAAATTATTAATTGGAATTCTTGTGTGGTGTATCTTCCCCCAATGCTGCGGAACCTCAGTGAAGATGATATTAAATCATTCATCAATTCTGACACTACGCCCATGAGAGAAATACTAAAGTTTCCCTGTCACACCCAGGCTGTGGAGAGGTGCGTCAAAATTGTGCCAGAGGCATCGAATAAAGTATGTGGACATGAAGCTAGAGATGGCTACATCCGAGCAACACTGAAGTCTAGATCGGTTATGCCTGATTTCTCCAAAAAATCAGACTATAAATGTGTATAGATATAAACAAGAAAAAGTAAAAAACAGAGTAAGCCAAAGAATCTTTGTAAATAGATGTAAATATAATGTAAATACCACACCCAACAATTGGATGGTTGGTTGGGTAGGGTGTGGGTGGAACTCGA
Source organism: Agriotes lineatus (assembly GCA_940337035.1). Classification (NCBI taxonomy): domain Eukaryota; kingdom Metazoa; phylum Arthropoda; class Insecta; order Coleoptera; family Elateridae; genus Agriotes; species Agriotes lineatus. The sequence continues at coordinate 116,886,382 of OW679202.1, forward strand.
CGTGCAACCACCTCCGCGTGGTGAGTTCTGGGTCGTTTTGTTCTAGCAAATCGAGCGAAGAGTTGCACAGTGAAAAGTGCGAAATATTGATAAATTTTTGTTTTTTCTAAGACGTTGCGCGAACGGAAAAAATTAGATTATTGATCAAAATTTAATTTAGTTAGGTTATTTAAACCATAAAACAAGCATAAAAAACTAAAGCGTGTTTATTTTAAAAGTTTTAACTAACAGAAAATAATGAGAAAAATATCGCGATTTTTGCAATTTTTCATAAAATTTAAGTACGATGCGCGAACGGAAGATGTTAACCAATTTTAATTTTTTTTATGCCGTTTTTCTTCTTATTACAATAGGCAACTTTTCCACACTAAAGCGTTTCGAAAAAAAAATTATTTTTTTTTACCCACCCTAATATATACGGAAAATGCAAAGTTACTTAGTTTACACAACGTAAAAGCTTTCGATATATATAATTTATTTAAAATATATTTATTAACAAATTAACACCAAACTGAAGATACATATCGATTAAACAACTCAAAGGTCTAATCATATCTAGTGCCTTTTTCACGCTGCCCTGTTTCTCCTATTAAAAGCATCTACGCTCCAGTTCTTATATTTGCTATTAAAGCACGGAAACAAAATAAACTATGAATAATAATAATGTGTGGAGCCGCCGATCCGAAGTCTTGTAATTCTCAGATCTCCTTTGAAACAGCTAATAAATATAATAATAAGAATGACTCATATAAGCAATACATCTTCTAAAATTATATAAAAATTTTTTATGTAATATCGAATCAACATCTTTATCTAATTGCAAATTAATATTAAAGGGTACAAGATGCTGAAAAGATTAAAAACTGTAATACGTATTATCTATATACAGTGTGGTCCATTAAGTGTGCAACAAATGGGACATTTTTTTATTAGTTGTAAAACCGAAATTTAAATACCTCCAAAAGTTAGTGCATGTTCGATAACCATATCAGATGCCCTTAGAATGGCTTCAAGTCAAACAATATACAGGGCAGGACAAAAAATATGTAATTCGTTCAAGAATAAAGTTACCTTATTTAAAAAAATATAGCAAAATTTTATTGAGAAAAGTTGTTTAGAATGAAAAGTTATGCTCAAATACAAAGTCACGGCCTCCTATTCGAATTTTGATTCTTTTTTTGTAAAATTTTGTATTATCCCCGTATGATACATATTTCTATTATTCTGATTTTATTAAGAGTTTTTCATATGTAAATTATTATTAGTAAAGCATTTGCCTTGTTAAAAAGAATATTTGCGAAATTCTACAGTTCTGTTAAATATCGTTGCAACAAACATGAAGTGGACGCTTACCTAAAAAAATATAAATCCAAGTAAATTTTACAAATACGCTTCAAGTTGCTAAAAGTTATTTAAAAGGGATGTGGTTGTGGCTAATTTAAATACATATAAAATCAAAATAATAAAAATATGTATCATACGGGGGTAATACAAAATTTTCCAAAAAAGAATCAAAATTCGAATAGGAGGCTGTGACTTTGTATTTGAGCATAACTTTTAATTCTAAACAACTTTTCTCAATAAAATTTTGCTATATTTTTTGAAATAAGGTAACTTTGTTCTTGAACGAATTTCATATTTTTTGTCCTGCCCTGTATATTGTTTGACTTGAAGCCATTCTAAGGGCATCTGATATGGTTATTGAACATGCACTAACTTTTGGCAATATTTAAATTTCGATTGTACAACTAATAAAAAAGTTTCCCATTTGTTGCACACTTAATGGACCACACTGTATATAATAGACTTGTCTGTCCGTCCGTCCGTCCGGGACGCTGTTTCAGCAGCCATACCGTAAGAGATAGAGAAAAAAGTTATGAAAGTTATATGTTTGGAATGGTCATGTCAGGTCAGGAACCAAATTTCAGTCACGTGACACTTCCGGTTTTCGAGAAATCACGTGATTTCCGTCCGTGCGGGACGCTGGTCGGTCCGGGACGGTCTTTTTTGTTTTATTAAATGAGACATTTGTCTCACTGGACTGCTAGTTTATTAATAATCTACTATGCAGTAGAACTTCGCAGTAACGTTTGGTGTAGCGTATAATAAACACCAATAATAATACAGTTGTGAACAATCTTAAAACCTTTTAAAATTTCTATCTCTTCTAATTTTTTCAGATTTTGGAAATTTTGTGCCAGACTTGAAAATTAGCAAAATTCATTTTCAATGCATTAACAAAGGTTGCTAAATTGCAACTTCTGTGACTTTTATCGCAGATATACCTAATATTGGGCTTTATGGACAGACATTGAATTATCGTGTCAGGTTAGGCATCAATTCTGTTGCGGTATATATTTTTTGTTGACACATAAGCTGAAAACCCCGTTTTGCACATATATGTAGTTGCAAATAGTAAAAGTTCCAGCACGGCCTTTTGCGACAATTGAGAATATTTATCTTTTAAACTGCACCAGAATTCCACTAACGGCATTAATTTAAATTTTTCTTGGAACGATAAAGCAGATGTAATTTCAATAAAAGCTTCGTATTCTTCTGCTGGCACGGTTGAAGGTCGTGCATTGACAATAAATGTATTTTTAGTCCCCAATTCATTTTGATATTTAATCTACTCTTCATTTGATTATCTTTGTTCTTAAAAATGGCCAAACTTTAAAAAAATATAGCTGCTTTGTTGAAGTTAACACCTTTTTGTACTCATGACTTTAAAATTCATATTTCCCGGTCATTCTCGATGCTCCGAAAGTTACCTTTTTCGCACTGGGGTGCTTTTTATTTTCCAACAACAACTAGGGCAATTTTCAGAATTGCTTTTTGTTGGTTAATTGCGCTTCTCTACATCAGAGGCGCTTTAAACGTCGACAAAAGTTAACAGGTGAGTAGGATACTTCCCAAACTTGTTAGGAAAATAACTATTACTGTTTTTAGGTCAGTTTCCATATTACCGTGATCCGTTTCGTAAATATGTTGGACAATACTAGATTTTTCGAATCTGTTGAATCTAAAATAAGCTATATGCCCTTTAAACCTAGTACCAAAATTACGACGTGTTTGTCCAGTACGGGGTGTCCCAAAAAGAATGGAACACTTGTTGGTCATATATTTCTTAGGTATAATAAACCGATTTAACCTAATATACCATAGTACAAAGCGTGCTACGCACTCGGGATTCTTGTTGAGTGGCAAATTTACTTAGCAAAGCATTCCGACAGAAAACCTCAAAATGTTATCGGCTATTTTAATGCACTTGAGATATTACTGTTGATTATGCCCTTAATACATAAATAACTATTACCTGCTTGCAGTAGTTCTTTATACAGTTTACAAGACTAGGAGAAAAGATTAAAGTTGTTAATAATAACCAAAATTTTCTTCAGCAATATGTACCAATACTCTAAAATTAATAGATGGATGTATGGAGGACATACCTAATTTCCGATAGATTGCCATTACCGCTGCATCACCATAGCCCTAACATAGAGTTCCTATATATTTATCTATATTATATAGGATGATATCCTAACCATACAAATATGGTTTTTAGAATAGAAATAATATTTATCAAATTAATAAGAAAGCGATTATCATATCCCAAACATATTATTCGTTATTTCTGAGAGCACGTAAAACACATCAAATGAGAATTAGTTGAATTATCAACATTTTTTTCTATTCCAGCATTTAAATATTCTGTTTTCTTTACAATCCACAGAATGGATAAGTAGGCAATTGTAGTTAACTGAGCGAATATGATTTCATATCCACACAGGGGTGGATATGAAATACACCAATCACAAACCACGTTAGTCGTGATTACCTAGGCAACTATCATTTATTGTTTGTTTCGTTATAAGCATGCCCTGCTATATTGTGTGTGGCAAACGTGATTTTGTTGTAAGATATCTTATTAATTAATGTTGAATAAATTTTCTTTTAATTTTCCATTTTTTCATCTATAGATCGTAGAAAAAATACACTGTACAGCTCGAGTGGAATGTCCACATCGCTCTCGGATAATTGAGCACTCCGCCTACGGCGTCGTGCTCAAACTTTATCCTCGACATCGTATCCACCCTCGTTGTACAAACTATTATTTTCAGTTATCAGCAGCGTGGTCCTCATACTCCGAATACTTGGATGGTGTTCATAATCAACTTTCTATCTCAATTTTATCGATTTTTAGTTGCAGTTTCCCCCAAAGTGTTATTTAAAGAATCATATAAATTTTTATCACAATTGTCTTCTTAATCTAAATAATTATTAACTCTATCTTAGTAAATATCCGTCGCTTTCTTTAATCACCTCTAATGACTATACATATAGGATAAACAATAATTCCCATCTCAGAATAGTACATTGTGAATCTAGGAAGAAAAGCGTAATATTCCCAGACGACTGTGAATATTGTTGGGCAAGGCGAATGTCGAGCCCAACAACACAGGAGTCTGGGAATGTTGCTTTTTGTCAATGATACACATACTATTTTTCCGCCGATTGATACGTGTAATTAAAGAAATTAGGAAACAGTACTCCAATATTCCTTGCCTAGGACGGGAATATTATTCCTGTACAGTTTTACTGTAAATTACCTTGCAACGGCTGATGTAATGGAATGTTTGGCTTTGCTCAACCAAATTTTGTCAATAACGTGTCAGTTTTAGTACGATTGGCGGAAACTATTTTTAACAATATTTTTAAAAATATTTTACTCAGCAGAAGAACTACACAATTCTCGTTGAGTCGTCAAATCTCCGGTCGCTTATTCAAGCGATATGCATATTGCATATGCAGCTAACCCGAAGGCTGGTCTGAAATGTTGCGTTGCAGACTTATTACTTTAGATGTTAATCTCTTCGGTGCAAGAGTAGGTACATTTAATGAAAAATTACAGCAAAACATAAAAAGTCAGCGGAATCTAAAAAAACTTTGTGCTACTATTCAAGTGATAACCTCTTATATTGCCCATATATTGTCGTTTGGTGCTTGGTAAAGTATTGAAAGTTAGGTCTTGGTAATTCTTTTTTGTAGAGATTAAAATTGGTGTCATTTCTAAAAATTAGAACTGCGAGCCACATCTGTACTTTTTTAAATATTGCAACGTTGAAAAACACGCAAAAAGTCGCTTGAATTATTTTGATAAATAATGTTCAATTGAGTGTTTTACCTCTTTCTCAAATTTATGGAAAATTGCCGTGAAATAGATAAAAGGAGATATGAATATGTTTTTCCCTGAGGTCTGTAAGTTAAGCGAAGGTAAAAAACATTAATATTTCTAGTGGTGCATACAATATTTTATTTACTAGCATATTAGTATTAATAGTATGAAATTTCAAAATTTCCTGACTACATTTAAAATAAGAATATGTTAGTAACATCAAAAATTGCCAGAGTTCATGGTTGCTAAGATGTTGTTTGTAATTGCATGGTTACCATGAGATTGAGGGAAGAATAACACTGGCAGACAAAAAAAATTTTTTTGTTGTAACATAAAGCTGAATAGCAAATTACAGTAGAATGAGCCTATCTAAATACGAAAATGGCAAAGAACGATTTTCCATTGTCCTAATATCTTGATGGAATCTTTCACCCTGCTCGTCGCTGACAGACCCCAAATTTTCAGGAAAAAATGGTAAATGGGAATGGAGAAAATGAATTTTTAACGGCATTCGGAAACCAAGCAATTTGTAGGAGTCTAAAAGTTCATTAACTAGTTGTTCATAGTTTGCATCCATATTGTTGCCTAAAAATTCCCTCACTACACTTACAAATGAGTTCCAGGCTCTACGTTCCTGTGTGGAGAACTTTTCTATAAAATTAACATCGTCCAGCAATTTTCTAATTTGTGGCCCAATAAAAATGCCTTCTTCTAATTTGACGTCACTCAACTGTGGAAATACTAGTCTTAGGTATTTAAATCCTTCACCCTCTTTGTTCATAGCCTTCACAAAGTCTTTCATCAATCCAAGTTTAATGTGAAGAGGAGGCAAAAGGACATCTTTTGGATCTACAAGGGGCACATACTTAACATTTTGAGATCCCGGTTGAAATTCAACCCTTTCCGGCCAAGTTTTCGTTACGTAATGTTCATTCACTGCACGACTGTCCCACAAACAAAGAAAACAGAAATATTTTGTAAATCCTCCTTGAAGTCCCACTAAAATTGCTATAACTTTTAGATCCCCACATCCTCGGCCAGCAATTGCAGGCATCGTCCATAAAAAGCCTATTTTTCGTCCTAGATGCATAAATAACTATTATGGTATTCTATTTATTCAGGGTAACATAAACAACATGAAATGATGATTTCGAAGACTTTAACGGCCATTGTCGTTATTTAACCAACGACTTTAACTATTGACCATCAAACCCATAGATATCAACCACACCATAATTATCAACTAAATATGAATTTATAGCAATAGTGAGATTGACAACTATTGTGTCAGTAGACGTGACACGTGTCAGTTTATTCATCACTGAGTAATACTCCAAATAATTGCTTCCATAAATTCGGATTAAAATTATCGTCAGGTTTTACCATTAAAATTTCCTGCACAAAAAGCTTCATATGCAGGAGGTCCAGGTAAAATTCACTTTTCAAACTTTCTACAGTGTGTTATGGAAGTCCATGCAATAATTGTAACCAGTGATAGATCTCACCAAAATGAACAACTTTTCTATTTATCGTTTTTTATTTAATCGCATATTTTTTCAATCATTTATCTCCTCTACATTTGGCGAGCCGCTTGGTAAGCAAATTTAAGTTAAAGCTGAACTACACAAGTATATTAAAACTGCAAAGTTCCTGCACAAAAAAACATGCGGTCAATAATTTACCTACCTCTATTAATAAAGTTAGATTTTGTGTCAGTTTCTGTCAAAACCGACAGAAAACCTGACCTTATTACATCAAATTGAACATAGACGTACAGTGCCGCCAACATACTATTTATAACGAAACTCCGGCGAGTCACCGGAGAGCCGCTGGCGAACGACTATGCATACGGGTGTAATTCTGTTTAAATTCAATTTATGCGATCTCTGATATCAAATCCCAAGCTAAATATTACTTAAAACTTGACAGAACCACTGGAAAAGAATAGAGACAAGTTGAAAAAGCTATTTGGATGAATTATTCAATTCTCAACTTGAAATTGGAAGAGCTAGCAACTCTGCCATATATACACAACTGCAGATGAAACACCATTTAGGTGGCCTTCATTTATGAGCAACTTGATAAAGAACACGGCGAACGCTTGCCCACACCATGGTAGTCTCATATCTCATATCTTTTCTGCTGTCCCATCTCATCAGACTCGTATTTCAGTACCATGCTTTTGATGTTGCTGCCCAGCACTGTGTCCAACAGATGGCCACTGGGTGAAAGACAGTTTTGTAGATCTTCAACCAGACGAGTCTTCGGAGGTAGCATAAAACTCCGGTAACTTGGTACGATAACGTTTTGAGCCTTTGGGGCGTCTTATCGTATTATAATTACGTTTAAACATACTTGAGGAATAAAACACACATGTTTTATGAACCTAATATAATAAACTAAATAAACTTTGTTTGTGGATTGTTGCCTACACAATATCAATGGCAACTCTGATCCATTCGTAACAATACTTCCCCCTCCCCCTAAAAAAGAGAAAAGGAAGGTGGGAGGCCGGGTAGAAAAATTAATATAACCCTGAATAATACAGTAACAGCATTATATTTAGCTACAAAACCTCATTCATCTTTTCAACAATCCTTAAAAGCTAATAACAATAACTCGTAACAAAAATAAAGGTAACAATAAATAATAACACACACTACACATGCACCGCCACTGGTCACACGAGTCTGGGTCGTTGATAGAGCGTCTCCTTCTACTTCCGAGATGAAAGCTGGAAAAGAGAGAAAAAAAGGCAAGCTTATGCATGAAAAAGTAAAAAAAAATAGGAAACAAACAAATAAACACATGGAAGCGTGGAAGCTTTGTTGATCTGAAAAGTAGGCGGGATCAGCCGAATGAAACTGACTGTCTTGGTAATGTCTTTCAGTGACATGTAGCTATTTGTGTGTTGGCAAACTGAAAACTTAACTAAGTTCGCAACTGCAGAAGTGTGCGAAGTCTATTGCATGTGTCTTACCGGACAAGCGACCGATGTTTACGATTAACTTTGCGTATATGCAGGTAATATCGCAATGATCGGAGATGCGTGCCCGGGGAAGATGCAAGACCGGACACAAGTTACTGATGCATGCACGGAGCAGGGTAGGCCGTGGTTGCATGCGGACAGCGACGGCAGGCTGCGAACGTCACTGTGAATGTGCAAGGGTCAAAAATTGACCAAGCACAAGGGTTTGCTACACCTAACGCACCAGTGTAGGTCAAGAAGGCACGCGAGCAGCAAGGGCAGATTGCAGTTGAAGCTGCAAAAGTGGCCGATGAACGAAAGTTGCGTCTAAATGAGACGGCAGTGCATAACAGCACGGGAACGTGAGTGCCATACATGCAGATGCACAAAGGATCCGCCAGGGTATGAAGGCTATGTCCGAAAATGAGAACTACATGTGGGAGAAGGCTGTGCAAGGTTGCATGCGAACGGAAGGATTTCACAAGCGAGCGACTTGCAGTTTTGCGACAGTAAATTTTGTGAAAGAGACCACCTTTGATGAATGGGGTCTGCCGGGTAGGATTCCATGTGGTCCGACTGCACAGCGAATTTTGTTGAAAAGGGCTGTGGAAGCACACCAGGAATAGAATCAAAGCGAGTCCGTTTATGTATGCTGGTGGTGTTGCAGATAAGTCTAAAGCCCGCTGAAGATCGTGTGATGCCCGCTGTAAGAAATCAGCTGAGGCACACGAGCTGGTTGGTGGATGGGAACCGATGATAACAGGCATGGAAACTGCGCATGCAAGCATGTCGATGATTGTGCAGCCATGTGTGTCAAGAACGGTGCACGCGCATCCAGTGGTCGCCGCATGCCGCGACGTAATAATGGGCATTCGCGTGTATGCAGAACGCACTTGGTCGACATGGGCCATGGATGTGAGAACATCGAAAGCGGAAGAGGGCTGTGCAAGTTGTTGACAGACGGACAGCCGTGTTATGGAGTTTTGTGAAAAAATCATCTTTATTCAAGATTAGAAGATCAGATTCATGCCGCTACGGTCGGAAGCAAGGTGTCCACATCTATCGGACCGCGGTCGGTGCTAGCAAATGTGCTAGGAAGACCAAAAGATGAATTTTAGCAGTTTGAAAATTAAGATAGTTCTAGCACTCTCATGAGTTGCGATTGAAGGGACTATGAAATGTCACATTGTGTCACCCGCCAACTAAAAAAAACCAGCAATTGGAGTCTGTGGAGTTATGTGCAGGGATTGTGGTAAAAGCAATGACAGGAGAACCCCACAGAAGGTCCTGCAGGCGTGCCAACAATTTCCAATTGATGTTTATTGAACGATAATTAAGGTCAATTCAAATGTAAGTGACATTTATAGCTAATAAATGGAAACACTTAGCTTTAGATGGGCTGGCTGGTATCGTTTGCTGTGACAGAAGGCATCTAGTGGATGGCTTCGCAGTTCGCAGGAAGGCTGCAGTTAGCACGATAGTCCGTACCCGATTCGAGGTCGCATTCAAGTGACAGTGTTGACAGGACCGCTAGGCAGTTGTACTGCGTGCAGGTATTGCGAAGTTTCAAAAGCGAATTGTGTGAAATTATAACACTTAGCTTTTAGATTGTATCCAGGGAGTTGCAGTGTGCAGGCTGGAGTAATGAATAGGGGAAGTTTTTGAAGCTAGTTTCAAGCTGATGTATCAGGACTGGGTTGCTCGAGGAGGAAAAGGTATGATGTGCATCACACATTCGCAGTCACCGAATTATAACGCCTAAAGCTTTTGGTGCGTCTTATCGTATTATAATTACGCTTAAATATACTTGGGGAATTAAAACGCACATGTTGTTTCATGAACCAAATATAATAAACTAAATAAACTTTGTTTATAGATCGTTGCCTACACAATATCAATGGCAACTCTGATCCATTCGTAACATTACCGCTTTTTTAGGAGGCATTCCGTAGCCTTTGACGAAGTCACACTGATCCGATGAGATGATGATAATCTTGCGTTACCAAGAATCAAGTACAAGAGGAAATAATCTTCACTTCTAGGTCAGGAATCGGAATTTGAAACAAAAAAACAAAATTATAACGACAATAAAACAGACCAAAACTACATAGGTAAACAATCCAGCATAGACAATGACGGCATAAAGCACAGGATATAATTGGAAAATTATCAAAAGTAGAATAGAAAAAATAAAGTGCGTTTAAATAAAAACGTTATCGAGAGGGTTTTGAACTGAATTTTGTCTTACGACTGCATGCCGGTGATTATTACATCGCTCTACTCAGAATTCAGCGCGATCGTTCACGTGAGTTATCATTTGTCGTCAACTGTCAAATAGCGTTTACATTTTAGAAGCGTTATTTATTTTGTTTGTGCGTACATCATTCTGTATAAAATTGTGCTTTTCAGAACTGAACTACAACTTAATTGCCGTAAAATGGTTTTTACTGCTGAACATCATAGTTTTTATGTAAGAAGTGAGGTTGTGTGTATACACAATCTATTTTGTATTATTATACGAATTATGCAAAACAGGAGTCAGACAGAGAAGTATTTTAAGCCCACTGCTTTTTAATATCTTAATAGACGAGGTAATAAAATCATGCGAACCAGATTTTAAAAAGTTCTACTGGGCCTATCGTAAGATGACCCCAGTAAATATGAACGTCTTGGCCTACGCAGACGACATAGTCCTGATAAGTAACAAAGAGTCACACCTGCAACATAATCTATCGGTACTGCATGCAAAACTAAAATGCTACGATTTAAAAATCAACGTGCCAAAAACAAAAACAATGGTAGTAGCCAGACAGCATGTAGTTGCCAACATCCAATTAGAGCACCAACAAGTTGAACAAGTTGTCGCCTTCAAGTATCTAGGTTGTACAATAGCCGAAAATGGGAACCTGGATGAAGAACTGGACCTGAGAATGAAAGCAGGAAATAAATTATTTCACGACATAGCAAAACACGCCTTAGGAAGAAAGGAACTGTCGAGACGTACAAAAGTTCAGATATACAGGGTGACCACGGGAAGTATTTACATTTTAAAATAAGCAAGACTGTGTTAGTTTTCAAAAAACAAATTTATTTACGTTTCTAACATGTTTGTTAGGATATGCCATTTAACTTAAGTAGCAAAAATCAGGTCAGGAAGGTGACGACCGTCTTCCCTGATACAATTTTCAATTCTGTTTAGGAAGTTCTGCCATACCCGCTGTAGTGTCTCCTCGGTGATTAGTGCCACCTCCTCACGAATTGCTTCCTTCAGATCATCCAAATTACTTACTTTTTACTCATAATGTTGCCCGTGGTTCGAAAACTTCTAACCCATTTCATAATCGTTGGTCGGGTCGGTACGGCTCCATGCCGGTCAACGTTGAAACGAATGCGAAAATCACGCTGAGCCGCTACCACTGAATCATTGTTTCTTACATACGACTCGTAGGTAAACACGCGATGTTCAACTGTCCACGGCTCCATTGCGACTGAGATACGTATATGGGCATGCCTTGAGAGCTGAATGACCGCCCTACCATCACCTGATCACTAGCCTGGGCTGAGTACAGTCCCATCAAAAATGTTAAGTGGTCACAAATGGCATATCCTAACAAACATGTTAGTAACGTAAATAAATTTGTTTTTGAAAAACTAACACAGTTTTGCTTATTTTAAAATGTAAATACTTCCCCCCGTGGTCACCCTGTATGTCTACTCAGAAAGTTTGGTCCTATCAACTTTTCTGCCAACTGAAGCTACGCTCGCGGCAAAGTCTCGGGGGTTACGTAACATATGCAATCTAGTTGCCACGGGTATTCAGTGGGAAGCCCGGCGAGGCCTGAGGAAAGATTATTCGAATGCAATATTTATTTGTACACCTTTGTTTGTGCATACTTTTCTTATGCATTTTATTTTAATTCCTGTCACGTGTAATATTTGTAACTAGACTATTTTTTAAAGTTATGTCTAATTAATTAGATAATCTCGAACCCTGGCTTAGGAGCTACACAGAAATGCCCAGCCGGGAGAAATAGGTCTAAAACTCCCCATTATGTTG
>OW679202.1:116898682-117058549 GCA_940337035.1 Agriotes lineatus
AATCCCATCTAGGTGCAGGTACGTATAGGTATCGGAGGCAAGTGGTTTCATAACGCTGAGGTGGGGGGGGGGGGGGGGGGGGGGTTTGAACACCCACTACAAGATATGCAAGTAATTTACAACTAATTGAAATTGAATTAGCCGGCAACAACAAGCAACAGCCGTTCACTCTTCGACGGATGGAGACTAATTAATTTTAGGAACGACGGACCTTTTTCAGGGTCGAACGAGATAGCTCTAAGACTACAAGGTGTCTAGGACTGGACCACATGTTGGAATATAGGAGCAGCACAACTCAAAGAATAGAGTCCATTACCAAAAATAAATTTAAACTGAAACACGAATCTAAACTTTTAATACACGTTACAAACAAACAAAAAATATTAATTACAAACTACAACGACCATTTATTTTATTTTGTAACATAATTTATTTAGCTTTTCTAACATAATTTTATTAATAATTACATCTTACTAATAATACACGATTTTATTAATATACAGAACATAACATACTAACATGTGAGCAAATGAAAACAAAGTCTAGGTTGGCTTTGAAAAAGTTAAGTCATGTGCTCTATTACTTCTGATGTTTTTAATTTAAATATGAGAGTTACCATAATAGCAGAAGCGTCAAGTTATATTAAGAACACATGAAACGGAGAGTAAATTTATGTTTAAATTAAACTTAATACGTAATTACTGAAGTAGCAGATGTAACATTGTTTACGTGTTGGTTTTTAATGATTTAATGCTTGTATATACGTATTGTAATATTTTCTAAGCACTGGAAACTGTTTTCGTCAGAATGAAGAAAATGCAAAACCCAAAATATTGTAATGACAAATATTTTTGCAGATATACTCGTAAGAGCTCAAGAAATTACCAAAAAGCCATTGAAGAAATATCCATTCCAACATGGGTCGAATGACTCATTAAACTTAAAATATTAAATGGTTTTCGTGTTAGAATAAACACACTTTCTTAAATAAATGATTATCTCTGTTTGTTTACACAGAGTGCGTTAATAGTTAGTGTCTTTTTACCATTTAAAATACAAAAAAGTGTACATATAAAAATTTCATAACTTTCTAAGCTTGATAACCTAAAATTACGTTCAACTCTATAGTGTTCAGTTGCTGCTAGCCAACACACAACTATATTTTCCTAAATAAAATATCTTATACAGTGTGTCCCCAGATAGGTGAAACGACTCTTGTGAAAGTTAAAAAATTCTGGATTTAAATTTTTATTTTTTGGGTTTCAGTCCTGCTTGGTTAAAGGCGACTTTCCAAACTAATTTCAGTTTTGAGAAATCAAGTATACCTTGAAAATTTTCAAAACACTTGTTTTTCTGTAGGGTAAAGTATTTTTTATGTGGCAAATACTACAAAAAGTAATCAAGAAAAGTTGTTTAGTATCAACATCTCGGCCCCTATAGCAAATTTCGAAATTCTCAGCCAACTTTGATCTCTCACAATTCTTGTTATGTGTAAGTTCCAAATCAAAGAATTTTACTTTTAACAAAGATTGTTATTGGAAAAACAAATACTTTCAAAAAAGGTTTTTATTTTATAATACAAAAAGTTGTTAAAAATAAAATTCTTTGATTTGGGAAATAAACATAAAAAGAAATGTGAGAGATCAAAGTTGGCCGAGGATTTTGAAATTTAGTATAGGGCCCTAGATTTTTATTCTAAACAACTTTTCTTAATAACTTTTTGTCGTATTTGCGACATAAAAAATATTTTAACTTACAGAAAAACTGGTTTTTTAAAAATGTCCATTGCATACTTGACTTTTAAAAACTGAAATAATGTTAGCAATTCGCCTTTAACCAAGCAGGGCTGAACCCCAAAAAATGAAAATTTAAATCGCGAATTTTTTACCTTTTACAAGAGTCGTTTCACCTATCCGGGGACACACTGTATAAGTAACAAACGACTGTTACCGTGTTACCGTGCTCTTCTATCCCTTTCCTTGCAAAGAGTTTCGCCTCTGGCGTGGTTAACACGTTGAGTTAACGTACTCTTTTGCTTTTTCCTCCTGATGAAGCCCCTTACGAAAGTGGGTAAAACGTTGAGTTCTTCGATCTCAATCATGACACGGTCTAATCCCGGAAGTCGTTTGTTACTTAATGACAATGGCCGTGAAAACCTCAAAAATGACACACTGTATATGTTTAAATATATTATCCGCTATCTATGATAGCGTGATGATATTTAGTCCTTTGAAATTCTCAAATGGCGTTGCCAAATTAAATTGGTTGTGATGAAATGGCCAACCACATACATTTGTTTAGAAAATCGTAGTGACATAACTTGAGCTACTTAAAGAATGAGAGTAAGTGTTCAAGTGGTGATAGTAGCCTTATGTTATGTGATAGTAAAAAAGTTTGACTGTTTGGCTGTTCATATAGAGAAAACCACCCGGGACATTTTTAAAAGGTTTTAATTAATTTTTTTTAGTGAAACACCCAGTATATTTCGACATATTGGTATTTATTTGTTTATTGCCTACAATTTCTATTCAGGGTAGCATATGCCTAAGCTTTGTATTTTTCCAAATGTTTAGCATATTATCAAAAAACTAAGCAATTTCAAAAGAACTTATAAGTATTACCTAAAAGTAGGCTACAGGATAGAGGTGATAGAGGCAAAAGAATAAAAAAGAAAAAAGAGCCATTGTTTTAGTTACTTTAAGGAGAAAGAGTAAAATAGGCAAATATAGACGCATTTTGAAAATACAAAAGATCAACAGAAGTTTATATACCTATAAAAATAAATAACGGTTTCTGGAACAAGCAATAAATAGTATGTAATAATCAACAAAGCTTAACAAATCGTGCTCAATATAACCACGATTCTGATGTACACTGTCCCCAGTTCGGGTTGTCTATACCACAAATAGGCAAAAAATTTCAGTTTTCGAGTCATTCTTTATAAAAAATTTTGCTTGACTTGAAACTCTAGAAAAGAAAATTATGTGTTCCATATAACAGACAGGGAGCTTAAAAATTTAAAAACAATGATGAGTAAAGTACGAAAAAACCTTACCGCTACGTTGAACGGTAATTAAGAAAAGTTGCTTGGAATTACTTCGGAGATGTAAATTTAACATTTGCCTTGACTGTTGCTTATTTCTATTTTTGCTTCAGTGTAATGTTTTTTTTCACTTTTAGTTAGTAATAAAATATCAGTAAGTTGTTAATAAGGCAATTGCTATTAATTGTTTGACATTGGGCTTGACATATCAGGTGTCACCTGAAACTAGTATTGTTAAATTTTAATTGAAATATTGCTTAATTTACAGCATCGAATTTATCTAGTTAAATATTACGGTATCTGTTTAAACTTGGTTTAAACACACATAAATTTTAATAACAAAATTTACGAAACCAGTCAGAAGTTCTAAATGTAGTTCTGATTTCATAAACAAACAGTTTTAACCTCCAGTTTTACTTCATAATTTCGCAAGTTTATACTTAATTTATATCTGTTTTAATCTTGAATTAAAACAGGCAAAATTCAGTTCCCAGTTACGAAATCTTAACAAACGAATATTGTTTCGCCAACATTGAGTAAAAATGCAACTCGGCATTTCGCTTAATAAGCGACCTACAAAGCCAAGTTCAACGCTTCAGTCTGTAAACCCATGCGGAAATATAAAAGCTTATCATGCTGAGTTGCGGTC
Source organism: Agriotes lineatus (assembly GCA_940337035.1). Taxonomy (NCBI): domain Eukaryota; kingdom Metazoa; phylum Arthropoda; class Insecta; order Coleoptera; family Elateridae; genus Agriotes; species Agriotes lineatus. Next base: position 116,902,375 of record OW679202.1, read on the forward strand.
TTCGGACCTTTAAACGCATTCTATTACACTACACTATTATGAACTTTGATATTGTTACTTCGTTAAGCATTTTCGTTTTATATAAATACTAGTTTATTTTTATAATAAAACAATCTGCATTTAATGTTTGATTCATTCACTACCCCTTCTAAGCCATAATATTTATGGGGCATGAGGCTGTGCTCCAGGGGTTAGTTTGGTTTACTGTCGTCAGTTCAAGTACCATTGACTACATTGGTTTAAAACGTAAACACAGTCTTGTTTACGTGCTTGACGAATAGAACCAGGGCAAAGTAACGGAATCCTGAATCAGCCTCTCAGGCAATTCTGTTCATGGTCCTTCGAGCCGGATCTGTCTCCAACTAACGAAAAAACACATCCCGAGAAGAAGACAACATCTGCCAACCACCCAGTTCCCAGAAAATGGCTAACAACATGGAGGAATTTAACAACTTAGCTGTCGCCTAAGAAGAGCTCGCGCAGAAGATAAAGCAAATATTATCCAACAGCAAAAAGGACCCTGCCAGCCGAAAAAACGAAGTCTACATCGCCAGTCGCAACAAAACGCTGGACGAATTTGGAACACTGCAACTAAAAATCATGCAGAAATGGGGCAGCTAAGTATTCCAACTCATAATTATTTTAAAACAGGGTATTACGACCAAATTAAAGCCATATACGGTGAGGCAAAAAGTTACTTGCAGAGCTGTTCAAAATCAACGGAACTTTCCAACCCCTCCGTAAGCAGAACTCAAGAGGAAATGGTGGCCAACCCCGAGCAAAAGGTTCGTATCCGAAAACTGCAGATTCGGATTCAGAATTTTAAGCAAGCGATGGACGACTCCGAACTAACACAAGAATTAGAGAAGTCCGCCATCACGACAAGGGAATTAAGAAAAAAATGGGATCGTGTGGTCGAGATGGACGAAGAAGTTATGTCAAACGACATGGCTTCAGAACAAATGCACTTCAGTCCTGAATATACTACGTTGGAAGACAGGTATAGAAATTTAATTATTTTATTGCAAGCGCCGACAAGGAACGAGCAAGCAGCAGCCATCTCGCTTCCTCAAGTCAAAATTCCCATATACGAGGGAAATTATGAGGAATGGGCCACTTTCAAGGACCTGTTCACCAAATTAGTAGATGACAACCAGAATATGGACGATGTCATCAAGATGCAATATTTAAAGACGCATGTTAAGGGAGAGCCAAGCCGACTGATCCAGCATCTAGCTGTTACCCAAGCAAACTACAACACCGCCTGGAATCTGCTGCAACAAAGGTATCAAAATAATCGCCTTATTTTAACTAAATTGCTAGATACCATATTCTATCTGCCGGTCCTCTCCAAAGAGTCAGCCCAAGGGTTAAAAAGATTGCACGACTCCATCAAGGAATGTGTGGAGGCAATCAAAAATTTAGGCATCTCCACGGACAGTTGGGGTCCGTGGATTAACAGAGCTATCGCTCGAAAATGGGATCATGAAACCAACAAATTATATGAACAGTCGCTTCAATGTCCAAATGAAGTCCAGGATCACCAAAATTTAATGGCTTTATTGCAAGTGCTTTTCCAATCCCTAGAATCCATAGATTGAGCTCGAAAGCCCACGCAGGAAAGACCACAGAAGAATTACGCTTTCGCATCCCTAAATTGCAAGCTGTGCCATGGAGATCATTACATCGACAACTGTAGTCAATTCCAGAAGCTACCTATCCATGAAAAACTAGAAGCAGTAAAAACCAATCGATTGTGCTATCGATGCTTGCGGCACGATTCAAATATACCATGTCGTGCCTATTTTAATTGTAGGATCTGTCGCTTCCCGCATCATACACTGCTTCGGGTTCCGGGCAATTCACCGAAAACAGTTCACCGAAAACAATTTACCGAAAACAGTTCACCGAAAAACAATTTACCGAAAGAACAATTCACCGAAAAAACAGTTCACCTAAAATCCTTTATATTATATAAATATACCTAAAACTTTAGATATGTTATATATTATTTTGGTACTTTTGTAAAGAATATCCTTCTAACATATATTGGTGTAAACTTCCCTTCACACTTTATCAAGGCTTAGGACTTGCAGCAAATGCTGGCGTGTTTAAAAGTTTGTTTTTGTTTTTATAGTTTTTTTTTTGTTTTTTTGTTTTTATAGTTTTTTTTGTTTTTTTGTTTTTATGAAGTTTGTTCAATCAATATCAATATCCCAAATTGTGGGCTATATCGCGTAAGAATTCATTCAAATTTACAATATTGTACTCTTCAACAATTCTTAATATCCTTTCGGCACAGTCCCTGTACTTCTTGCGGGCAGGCGGGGGTTCGATTCCTGCAACATATTGCTCAACTTAGAGTTCGTGTAAACTTTGCTCCCTCTGGATGGCTTCAACAAACTTCCAAATATTGGGGTGCTCAGAGGAAATTTGCTGCTCAAAGCCTCGATGCCAGCCTTCTATAGCATTGTTCGTTTTGGGCAAGCCTAGACGTACTCCTTCTACACAGTTCCACATGTCGTGCGAAAAAAGTGGTGGACGGCGGCGAACTCTTTGTGGACGCCCAACCCAGGTGTCTTCGAAATAGTCCATTACCGGTTGTGCTTCTGGGGGTAAAATGTTTTCGTCACAAAGCATTTCAAATGCACGAACCACGTCTGCTGTAGGAACAAATGCTATTGCGGCTAATAACCGCATTTTCAGGGCAAAATCTGCATCTGTTTCATACCTCTGTTTAAGGCCTTCGGATTGAATCTTACGGATTATGCATTGGGAAAAATGGAAAAAACACCCCCGATGTCTGGACTGAGGGAATTCTTCAGTAATAGCGCTTATCATTCCAGTTTCAAAATCAGTCATAATTGATGCTGGTGTAACTCCTGGGAGAATCTCTTTTATTTTCTGGAGTAATCGAACGTAGGTAACTCTGGTTTTGTCCGGTAGCAAAGAGTAGATTGGAGGAATAGCTACATTACTTTTTAACCCATGTAGTGTATAAAGCTGACAGAACAGGTGCGGTACAGTTTTGAACGTACCATCTGCGTACCAGTGGTCAGCCTGAGCTAGAAGTTGGAGATTTCTCCTCGTACAAAACATCAATATCCGGTCTTCATCAAGTCCTGAATCGAACATCAAAAAGTCTTCCCCGTTTTTTGTTATTTTATATTCTTGAGGAAAAACAATGTCGCTGCGCCGAATAGGCAATGCTGGGGCAACCTCATCCCTGGTTCGTATTTTGCGTATTGTTCTTTTCATGCTGCTTACCTTCCCAAGCCTACTTGCTGCTGCCTGGCTGACTCCATTTGATACAACATTTGATATTATGTAATGTGGTGCATCTCGAGTTCTTCTGGCGTCATCGCGTATGGTGGTCATCACTTGCATTTTTTCTACATGCGCAGCATCACCGAGATGATTGTGTTCCACTTATTTTAATAACACTGTCATCCAGTGTTATCATGCGTGCAGCACACTTAACTTTGTGGTAACTTTCACACTTCCAATATATCTTTGAATCAACTTTTCTATCCGTATAGAAGAAGTGACCTTCGTCAAACAACAAACGTTTGCCTTTTTCACTGGTTATGTATTCGAGAGCCATTTCGAACTTCACTCTAGCAAAATTTTCTATAAACTAAACTCAATTAGGGAAATACTTATTTATTTATTTATTAGTAATACAACTTAATGACAATAATCTACTTTCTAATGAAAAGTAAATGTGAAGCAATTAGGGAAATATGTTTGGAATCCTCTTTTAGTGATTTAAACTTTCAGTAATACAACTTAATCTACTTTTATAATATAAAGTAATACGAGTTAATGATAATTACTAATGGCCCTCATTAACTTGAACGATTAGTTTTTAACGACCTTATAAGGTTTCTAAATTTTTGTGTGTCGAAAACATATCAAGAATTGTTGGAGACTACAATAACGACAACATACCTTAGAAAAATGGATTTTAGGTGAATTGTTCTTTCGGTGAATTGTTCCTTCGGTAAATTGTTTTTCGGTGAACTGTTTTCGGTAAAATGTTTTCGGTAAACTGTTTTCGGTGAATTGCCTTAGATCCCACTGCTTCATAAGGCGCAGCCACCATCAAGGCCGCTCCCTGCCCAAAGGATGAGAACGTCAGCTCATGCAGCAGCTATGAAGACTTCCAACGCTCCAGAAAAGAAGCCGAAGTCGGACATCATCACCGCCAATTTAGGCGCACAGGAGAGCCAAGTTCTACTTGCCACAGCAATGGTTCAAGTAAAGGCAGCATCCGGGATGACTCATCTACTACGAGTATTAATAGATCCCGAGTCTCAGGGGTCGTTTATCACGGAAGCATCAGCCGAATTATTGGGGTTACCCAGGACCAAAGTTCGAGCTGAAATCACAGGAATCGGGAACAGCGAGCCAAAAATTGCCAAATGGAAAATCCAGAAGGAATCACTAGAACAAAGGATGGCATCTTGGGACAAAATACCAAACTGGGTTGGGTATTATCTGGAACCATTGGAAGACAGCATAACGACAGCATTAAGGTCAACACCATGGTTGCCAAAATTGGAGAAGAATATCAGTTGCAGAAATGCTGGGACACAGAAAAAGTACCCACACAAAGAACACTTTCCCCAAAATATCAGGTACGTGAAAAGAAATTCACAGAATCAGTACAGGAAAGACCGCAGAAAATCGAAGCTTCCGAAACTCTTAACCATGAAGGTCACTACATCAAAAGCTGTGGTCAGTTCCGAAGTTCACCTACCAATGACAAGCAAACAATCCAGCAGGTGAAGAAAATACTGACAACCGATCCTACAGCGGAAGAACGAGCAATCGCAGCTGCCAATATAAAGAATACGGAAGTTCAACATCCTGTTATCATCGAATGTGAAAAGGTAGCATCTTCTCATCCACAAGAAAATCACCAAGTGCATGGAACCTTCGAAGTCCTCACTCACGAAATCCTCGTTCATGAAGTCCGCATCCACGAAGTTCCCATTCAGGAAGTTCCCATTCACAAAGTCGATGGACAGAAAGGAAAGGAAATTGCAGGCCACGAACAAATAGTTGAAACTCCTACAGCAGCTCCAAGCAGTGGATGCAGTCCAGAAATTGCAGACCACGAAAAAAACGTTGGAACTCCTCCAGATGCTGCTAACAACAACACCTCCGAGCCCACTAAAAACTTGACACTCGATAATGGACGGAGCCCAGAAGTTACAGCAATAACTGCAGAAAATGGAAAACCCTCCGACTCCATTAAAAACTTGACACCCGGTGGAAAGCGGCACCAAGACTTGTCGGCAGGGGATGCAGGAAAAGAAAAATCCGACACCAAACACTTCGCACCTAGCGATGGATGGAGTCAAGAAGTTGCAGCAGGAACTGCAGCAATTGAGAAACCCTCCGAGTTCAATAAACAATTAGCACCTAGTGGAGGGTGGCATCAAGAGATGCAGCAAGCGAGCAAACCTCCGAGTTCGCTAAGCACTTAGCGCCTCGTAGAAGATGGTATCAAGAAGACGGCTTATTAAAGTCTGCGAGGGAAGTTACCGAAGACTCGCAATGTGGAATACCGATGCGGCATCTTCTAAAACAGCTAACCTCGACAAGAGTGATATTAATTATCGTATGCACTCATATAATGTTCGTCTCCAAAGGAAGAGGCAGCCGATGGACGTTGGCAGGATATTCCAAACCAATTGGTAACATAGTCAACGACACAATAACACAAAAGCTCTTTTACAGAAATAGCAAAGGAACCAGTGTTGCAGCAACCGAACCACTTCGAGGATCTACAAACTTCGCAGTTGGAATCCCAGCAGCACCTAAAGGACATAACTTGGAAAACCATCCGCCACCACTCCTACCTATCCAGCGAGATCACAGGCAGCCTATTGGGAGGGGCTATTCTAATAGGAGCCTTCTACTACATTCGGAAAAGGATCAACCGAAGGAAGCATCAATCCAAACAACGCCAGTCCGCCGTAGAAGAATATCCTCTAAAAACCCTTAATGTGGAAGAAACAATATAGTTTTTTCTTTTTCTTCAGCCTAAAATTGGCAATATGTTTAAACTTGGTTTAAACACACATAAATTTTAATAACAAAATTTACGAAACCAGTCAGAAGTTCTAAATGTAATTCTGATTTCATAAACAAACAGTTTTAACCTCCAGTTTTACTTCATAATTTCGCAAGTTTATACTTAATTTATATCTGTTTTAATCTTGAATTAAAACAGGCAAAATTCAGTTCCCAGTTACGAAATCTTAACAAACGAATATTGTTTCGCCAACATTGAGTAAAAATGCAACTCGGCATTTCGCTTAATAAGCGACTTACAAAGCCAAGTTCAACGCTTCAGTTTGCAAATCCATGCGGAAATATAAAAGCTTATCATGCTGAGTTGCGGTCTTCGGACCTTTAAACGCATTCTATTACACTACACTATTATGAACTTTGATATTGTTACTTCGTTAAGCATTTTCGTTATATATAAATACAAGTTTATTTTTATAATAAAACAATCTGCATTTAATGTTTGATTCATTCACTACCCCTTCTAAGCCATAATATTTATGGGGCATGAGGCTGTGCTCCAGGGGTTAGTTTGGTTTACTGTCGTCCGTTCAAGTACCATTGACTACATTGGTTTAAAACGTAAACACAGCCTTGTTTACGTGCTTGACGGATAGAACCAGCGCAAAGTAACGGAATCCTGAATCAGCCTCTCAGGCAATTCTGTTCAGTATCGGTAACATTTTTTATCGTCACGTAATCGAGTTATTTCGTGAAAAATATCAAGAAGTTGAAATTAACCGCCAAAATTTGAAAAAAATTAATACAAAAAGTTTAAAGCCTTCAAGCCGAAAGTAATTCACACGCGAGAAGTTGGTGATGATGCACGTCGATTGGACTTCAGTTTAAAAATAGGAGAAAATAATGCAGTAGATAGACAGTTTCATAAAAATATCATTTTTTCCGATGAGAGCACTCTTTCTACCAATGGGGTGATTTCGTCGCAAAGTTGTCAGTATTGGTCGCAATAGAATCCATCATTTACAGTTACTTCTTGAAGTCAAAAGTGTGAAAAGGTTAATGCTTGGTGTACGATTACTTTCGACCGAATAATTGGTCCATATTTGTTTGAAACAAATTTAAATCAAAATTCATATTTGGAGATGCTAACTAGAATTTTCTCGCCAGAATTAGATAAAGACAATTTGGAATATAGGCAAAAAGTATATTTCCAACAAGACGGATGTCTCGCTCACTCAACATTTCAGGTCCGCAATTGGCTTAACAGAAAATTTCCAGAGAAGTGGATAGGAAGGTTTGGTCCTACTCAGTGACCAGCAAGATCTCCCGACTTGTCACCGCTTGATTAGTTTTGTAGGGAATTCTTGAAAGAAAGGGCTGACGAATAACCTATGCAACACAATGTTGATTTCCTGAAAACCAGAGTTATTCAAGCAACAACCCAAGTAAATCAAGAAATGATCCACTCCACATATGCAGAATTTAGATGAATTTTGGTGAGGTGTGTTGAATTGGCGGAGACCAAGTAAAATAGTTTTGTATTGCCGTATCCTTATTACTTACTTTGCTGTTTTTCCCTAAATATATAATTAATGTTTTTCTGGGGTTTTCAGCTCGCTGCATAAAAAAAACATGTGCGAACTAATGTATTTCTTAATAAATCATAATTTTAAAAGAAAATTCCTCTTTCGAAAGTATTAAATTTGAACATAAAATTTAATTCCAAACAACTTTGCTTAATTAACTTTCAATGTAACGTTAAGATTTTTGGTACGTCATTTCTTTAAATTTTTGATTGTTCTGTATATTAAGTCGAACAAATAACTTTCTTTTTGAGGGTTTCAAGGCATGCACACATTTTTATGAAGAATTACTTTTTCTATTTGTGGTATAGACAATCCGAACTGGGGACACCATGTATATGGAATCTGTCCAAAAGTGAATTCATAACATGTTTATAACCACCGTTCGAAACATATTCCAAATACGCATTTTCATGTCTTTCTTGGTAGTTGGTTGAGATTGATGAACCGACTTCTTCAACAGTTCCAAAATGAAAAGTCTAATTTATTAAGGCGATCTTGTGAGCCAGCTGACTAGACCTCTTTTCGGAAATTCGTTTTCTCGCCAATGTCTTCATGTACGTAGAATCTTTAAAGAATGTGTATCTTAAAACTGTAAATACTGAAATAAGCATTGAAAATATTTTTAAACATATTAATTTCGAGTGAACTAGACAAAATGCTGCCGGTAATTACTGAAAAATTATGTATAAAGAAAAACCTAAATTTCATAACAATAATATGTGAGCAAATGAAAACAAAGTCAAGCTAGGATTTGAAAAAAATTGAGTCATGTGCTCTATTGCTTCTGATGCTTTTAATTTCAATATGACAGTTATTATAATAGTATCAGTGTCAAGTTGTTTAAATTATTAAAACTTAGATTTCTCATGTTTAATCAAGAACAAAAACTTATAATCGAAATGATTGATGGCGCAGATGTAACATTGTTTAAAAGGGTCGGCTTTTATGTTAATTTTCAAATAACATTTTAACCTGACACTCGGTGACAGTTATGAAATGGTTTGGGTTATGCATGTGTATTTAATTTTACATACACATAATGTGAATTAATAATCGACATATGTTTCAATTTTCAAAGCCAAAATTGATTTAATTTTCGTTTGCTCACATTATATATAAGCTTTACAGGAATGCGAAGTCATAGCACGAAGTAACGATACTAATGCAGTTGACGAGAGTATATGAATTAATTCGGTTCTTGATAGCAGCATATTAATTTAAAAATAATTTATTATTTTAGTATGATCATTTTAAATAAAAAAAAAAACATTAAAAAATTATTATTGTAGAATTAGAATATTTGGATCTTTAGCTAACTGAACGTAATTTTCGTAATATTAGGTGGCATTTTTTCAATAAAACGAAATATGGATATTTTAACATTAGAAAAATAAAACTATGAAAAAAAGAGTTAGGTTTTTGCGATATTTATCTTTAAACTGCCTATTTTATTAAGATTTTTAATACTGTATATTTTTTATTTGATATTATTTTGCAGCTTATGCAGGATGTTATTGGAAGTGTGAAGAAAACTTAAGCTTACATCAAAATAACAGATAAAAGTTATATAAGTTGTTATGATACATGATGCAGGAAGCTTAATCATATTAAAGACATAAAAAAATTAACTAATAAATTTGAACGGTTACAATAATTAAATCTTAATGGATATAAAATTTTAGATGTCAATGATGAAAGTAATAGAAACAAAGCTCTTGTTGCGTTATTCATTGTGATTCATTAAATACTGGTAGACTAATTTGAATGTATTGAAATTAATAGTTAGATATAATAAAATCAAACCAAGGTTACATTGACAATTGTGTTTGTTAAGCAAATTTTGTATTAGTATTATTAAAAAAATCACTAAAATAGTGTGCATAAATAATCGTTACTATTAGATATAAAAATTTGTTTAAAACAATTACGTAAATAGAACTCAAGAAAACAGATGTAATGTAAAATTTGGCTAAAGCAATATTGTAAATAAAACGAATTTCTGCTTGATTTTTATATAATTTGATATGGTAATATGAAGTGGTGAATGAGAAGTTATTAATACAGTTATTTGAATATTGGAATACAAGAAATAATAATAGTTGATGGAGATTGCATTTATTTGTATCGAGAGATCCAAAAAAAAAAACTGTTCCTCAGCGGGCTGTGGAAATTCAACGTGTGAATAATATGTTGGTGACACTGTACGTCAATGTCAAATTCGAGGTTAGCAGGTTAGGATTTGCGTCATTTTGTGTCAAAACTGACGGAAAACCTAACCTGATAACCCCGAATTTGACATTGACGTACAGTGTCACCAACATATTATTCATACGTTGAATTTCCACAGCCCGCTGAGGAACAGTTTTTTTTTTGATATCTCGATACAAGCGACATATAAGAAGAGGTAATTTTACAATAATTATTAATTAATTTGGATACTTGGTGCATGGTGCTTGAGATGTTTGGGTATCTGAAAATAAATGGGACAAAGTTATAATTGGAATCAATCAAAGGAGACAAACTTACAAGGACAACAGATCGTGTGACGAGGATATCTAGAGGTTGCTGATAGCTGTGATGGTTGTATCCAGAAAGAGCAGTAGCAGCTAGGAGGATCAGGAACTTACAGCAGAGACCAGGACGGAAGAAAGGAGCCGGGTAGTTGTTTGGTTTTGAAGGAGCCGGTAGCATATTGACAGGGCTTGGATCTGTGGTGAAGACATCCAGGATGAGTAATAGCTGCGATGGTTGTATCCAGAAAGATCAGTAGCAGCTAGGAGGAACAGTGATATCTAGAACGAGTCAGGACTGGATTTTGGAGCCGACGTCAGTTTGACAGGTCAAAAAGGGGTTTGCTGTTGCTGAATGCTGTGGTTTGTTCGAGACGGAATACAGTGGTGAGTGTTGTTTTTGGTGAGGACATAAGCAACGAATACAGGTTTGTTAAGATAAGTTAATAAATAAATGTTGAATAACTATCAATTTTGAAAGCAAGTGACATAAACTGAGGTTAATAATTGCATAAAGTATTTGAATGGTAGTAAATGTCAATGTGAAATACATTTGTCAGTACACCTTGTTGAATTAATTTGAAAGTCAAGTTTGACATTTAACGTCATTGATAGTCAGAGAATTTAAGGTTAAAATTTTTAATGCTTCAAAAAAATAAGCAGACTAGATTTGATGAACCCAGCCCTGAAAAATAAGAGTTCTCGATAAAAAAGTAAATATCATTGTGATATTTAATTAATTCAAAGAGTCAAGGCATAGTTTACTTGGTAAGCTATAGCAGAATTAATGGTTGATTATCTAACGTAATACATGCTTGGCATCTAAAAGGTGTGTCATAGCATAATTAAATGGTCGCCCAAGCGTGAAGCTTATAAAAATAAAACTAAACATATTTAATTTGTAACTGATAGACCAAGTTTATGGTTAATTTGTTATTAATAAAGATTAAAACAATCAGAATTTAAAGAACGTATCATAATTGAATTCTTTTGAGAAGATTAGAGTGATAATCAATAAAGTAATTAAAGCATTTGATAAAAGGTTTAATTGGGAGATAAAATAGAAAGATTTACAAGTTACTATACAGGGTAGGAATTAAAAATAGGCACATTTAAACATTTTTAAACTAAAAATATGGCTGATAAAAGAACTACAAGAAAAAGCAAGACGATTGAAGAGGAAAAAGAGGTAGAACAAGAAGAAATGGAGGTGGTAGCAAGTGGTGCTGAAGAGGAAGTAGAGCAAATACAACAAGGAGATCAGGTAAGATTACAAGAAGAATCACCAGGAAAACAAGATGATCTTAAACAGTTAATGGTAATGATACAACAAATGGAGAGGAAAGCAGAGGAAAGGAAAAGAAATTCAAAGAAATATTTACAGGAAAATTTACAAGGAATAAGGAAGGATTTACAAGCAACTGAGAAGAAAGCAGAGGAAAGGGAAAGCAATTCTAAGAAGGAGGCTGAGGAGAGAGAAAGAAGATTGCAACAGGCAATTGAGGAAATTGAAGGTAGGTTTCAAGCAACAATAGAAAGAACTACCGAAGAGTTGAAAAAGGAATTACAAGCAGCAATTGAAAGAACTGCATAGGGAAGTAAGAAAACTACTGATGAGTTGAAAAAGGAGTTGCAACAGTCAATTGAGGAAAAGGCAGAGGAAAGTAAGAAAGATGCAGAGGAAAGGGAAGGTAGGTTACAAGATGCAATTAAGAGCACTGCAGTGAAAGTACAAGAACAAAAAGAACAAGCAGATAAGGTGGAAGAGACGATGAAGGAATTAAGAAAAGATTTTAATAAAGTACAACTTCAGAACGAGCAAGAATTGCAAGCACAAATAGAAAATATTTGTGTGACATTGGAAAATTATAAGGATGAAGTTAAAACTGATGTGAGAGAGGAAAGGAAAGAAGAATTCAAAAAGTTAGAAGACAATTTAATAAATATTATGAAAGAAAAGTTAGTAAAGAGTAATGAAGAGGTATATGGAAGAATAAAGTGCATGCAAACTCAAAATAAAGATGTGCAGAAACAAGTACAATTAATTGACGATAAGGTACATAAAAATCGAAATGAGCTACAAGAAGAAATTAATGTCAGTGAAATTAGAGTTCATCTGTTAAAGAAAAATTATTCGACAAAACTAAAAGAAATGGAATATCAATTAAAAAGGATACAAAATGGAACGGAAATGTAGTAGTAATCAGAGAAGCCATTATATTGGAATACAAACAGAGATGTTGCCGGTATTTGAAGGAAGACCTGGAGAACAACCTGTGGGTTATATCGTAAAATTGGACGATATAATGAAGACAACACATGATGAAAACAAGAGATTACAAGTAATCAATATGACTTTGAAAAATAATGCAGACAAGTGGCACAGTATTGTTAAAAAGAATTACCACAATTATGATGAATTCAGAAAATTATTTATAGAGCAATGCTGGAGTAATGCACATCAAGCATTAGTAAGAACGCAGCTAACAACTGGTAGATACATGGATAAAGGTGGTAGTACACGTGAAAATTACATAATACAAAAATATAATAAAACTCAGCATTTAACGCCAGCGTTAGCTGAAGAAGAGATTATTCAACTTTTGTCCAGGTATTTGGAAAGTGAGATCACGAGAACAGTAGCTGTACAGAATATAAAAGCATTAAAGGATTTCTTAGAAATAGTCAGAAATGACGACATGGCTGTTTGAAATAATAATAGGGAAGATAACAGAAGAGAGAATCAGAATTTTCCAAATTACAGTAAACGAAAATTTGAGGAAACATATCAGAATAAATTTACTTTTGGCAAAAATAACTTTAATAATTATAGGTCAGGTGAGCAGAATTTTAATAACAATTATAATAGAACTTTGGACAGATGGAGGAGTAATCAATACAATAGGAATAACAATGAAGGAAATTACCAGAATAGGAATGATTTTAATAATAATGATCGAAAGAGATATAGTGAAATGATTGAGGAAAGAAACAATAAGAAGTCAAGACAAGAAGAAAGTAAGAATAAATATCCACAAAGACAGTATGTAAATACGTTATTCAGGAATATATACGATAGAGGGAGACAGACACAAGAAAATCCAATACAAGAAGCTGAGGGTTTGGAAGATTCCTCAGAGGATAAAAAAAACTTCTATTTTAAATGTTTTAAAGAAGAACCTTACGAATTTTAACAATATTTATGAAAATAATGGAGAATTTTTACTGGAAGAGGAGGAAGAAGTAGAACAGATTCCAAAGTTACTATTTTTAAAAGTTAATTTGAATAATACTGAATATTTAGCTTTGGTAGATAGTGGAGCTATGGCTTCTTTAATAAATGAGAAGATAATTTTAGATAATTTAGATGTCCTGTACAAAAATATTATAAAAGTGAACAAAATAGATTTGCTATCGGCTACTAAAAGGAAAATATCAACAACAAACAGAATGTTAAATATTAAAATAATTATTGGTAAATGGGAAGGTGTTGTTAGGTTGTTTATTGTTAGAGAACTTACAGTAGACATGGTGCTAGGAACAGATGTCATTCAGCAACTAGAAATAAATATTGATGGTGCACAAAGGTGTATTCATATAAAGGGGTTATTGCTGAATGAATTAAAAATAGGTGAGAAAAATAAACAATTTGCAGGCCAAATATTGGAAATAATTTATAAGAATAAAGAGATTATCAATGAAAAAGTAGGACAAGCTCAGAAATACATTCATAGGTTACAGGTAGACGAGGAGAAAAGTTTTAATAGCAAATCTTATCCAATACCATATAATTTAAGAGGACAAGTAAGAAAGGAAATACAACAGATGGTAACAGATGGGGTGATAGAAGCTTCAAAAAGTAATTTTATCAATCCTTTAGTGGTAGTTAAGAAACGTGACGGTTCTTTGAGATTTTGTTTTGATGCACGCAGAATAAATCAAATAACTAAGCCACAATATGAATCTCCACAAACTATTGATGGATTATTAAGTAGAATTTGGGAGAAGAAGATTCTTACAAAGTTAGATCTGAAGAATTCGTTTTGGCTTATACCATTACATGAAGAATCGAGAAAATATACTGGTTTTAGTATTGATGGAGAAATTTTTCAATTCAGAGTGGTACCATTTGGGCTTTCAACATCTTGTGCAGCGCTGGTAAGAGCAATGCAGAAGATATTAAACCAATTTGATAGCTTTTGTGTGCGTTACGTAGACGATATTTTATTGTTTTCTGAAAACGAACAGCAACATTTAAAACATTTAGCAATTATAATTGAAACATTAAATAAAAATGGATTAAAATTGAATATATCAAAATGTGAATTTATGCAGGATAAAGTAACATATTTGGGATATGAAATAAGTAAAAGTGGAGTAACCATAAATGAGAAACGTCTTGAGAAAATTAAGAATTTACCTCGTACATCTAATTTAAAGAAATTAAGAGGGTTATTAGGTGTTTTTAATTATTATAAAGGATTCATAAGTAACTACTCAGAGTTGACATTATCGTTAGTACAATTATTAAGAAAGTATGTTAAATGGTCGTGGAATGAAGAAAGGGAAAAAGCATTGAATACTATCAAACAGAGGTTTCATGAAGGATTATTACTGAAATATCCTAATTTTAAAGAAAAGTTTATTCTTCGTACAGACGCATCTGATCAATAATACAAATACAAGATGGAACAGAAGTACCAATATGTTTTATTTCAAGAATATTAAAAAGGTATGAAATTAGATATACCATAGCTGAGAAAGAAATGTTAGCCATAATATTTGCAATTAATAAACTAAAATGTTATTTAACAGGGAACAAATTTGATATTGAAACGGATAATTCAGCAATTTCGTTTCTGAAAAATAAATCTTTTCATAATGATAGGTTATACAGATGGGCATTGTATTTACAACAATATGAATTTGATATTAAACATAGGCCAGGGAAGTTAAATGTAGTTCTTAAGTAGAAAAGATGTACCGAATTATGAAAAACCAAAACAAATCTTAATAGAAATTGAGAAAATTTATAAAGAAGGAAGGTTATCAAAACAAGAGATGTTAAATATGCAGACAGCAGAAGAAATTGAAGAATTAAAAACTTTAGTATTGCAAAGTCAAGATAACAATTATAAAGGATATCAAATTAAAGAGAATTTATTGGTAAAGGTTATAGAAAATAAAGAATTGATAGTTTTAAATAAAGAAGCTATGTTAGAAATTGTTGAGGAAATTCATACAATATTTGGACATTGTGGGACAAGGAAAACTTGGTTAATGTATAGGGAATGTTATTATTCGAAAAATGACATCAAAATTAATTAAACAATTAATACAGACTTGCCAAATTTGTCAATTTGCAAAGGAAAAGAATTTTAAAAATCAGAATTTTGTTCAAAGTATTAGGGTAAATGAACCGATGGAATTGGTAGCTATTGATTATTTATCAAACCTAGTTACAGGACAATATGGGTACAAACATATTTGGATTATGGTAGATGCATTTTCTAAATTTATAAAACTATATCAAGCAAAAAACTGTAATACTAAACATGTAATTAAGTCAATTGGAAATTTTGAAGAACAAGTAGGTAAACCAAGAAAGATTTTAGAAATGTAAGCTTACCAAATAATTTAGATAGAAAAGGAATAAAGGCTTGTTTTTGTAGTATCAGACATCCACAAAGTAATATTGCAGAAAGGTACATTAAAGAGGTAATTAAATATTTAAGAATATTCACACATGAACATCATAATAAATGGGTACAATATTTGCCTGATGTAGAAAATTTTATAAATAATGTTCCAAATACAATGACAGAAATTAGTCCAATTAATTTATGCAAACAAATAATTCCAGCTAGACCATGGAAAAGAGGACAAAGTAATGTTAAAGTAATGCAATTGTTAGAAAGGGTTAGAAGAAGATTGGAAATAATTAAAGCAGATATGAAAGGAAGCAGAATAAGAAAATATTAAAACGGGTGCAATTCAATCTAAGGGATTTAGTAATTGTAAAGAAACTCAGAGTAGCAAACAGGAAAGAAAAGAAATGTGCAAAACTGTTATATGCATATGAAGGACCAAATAAAATACATAAAATATTTAATAATAGTAACACTTATGAACTAGTAAATGAAAGAGGTGGGAGAGTAAGAGGAAGATTTCATATATCAATGATTTATCCGTATAGAATATAAAATCATGAGATGAAAAAAGTTGTTGTTTGTTGAACAGATTTGATATGTTGTTTCCATAGTGAATTTAGTTGAATAGATATTAATTGTTATTAAATAAAATATTGGTAGTAGCATGGGATACAAACAATGTATGAATTGAGGGAAATGCAGAAAAGAGATTTGAAATAAAAACAAGTTTATTTAAATCTTTTCCTTCATTGAGAAATTGTGTTATGATACATGATGCAGGAAGCTTAATCATATTAAAGAAATATAAAAAAAATAAATTTGAACAGTTACAATAATTTAATCTTAATGGATATAAAATTTTAGATTTCAATGATGAAAGTAATAGAAACAGAGCTCTTGTTGCATTATTCATTGTGATTCATTAAATACTGGTAGGCTAATTTGAATGTATTGAAATTAATAGTTGGATATAATAAAATCAAACCAAGATTACATTGACAATTGTGTTTGTTAAGCAAATTTTGTATTAGTATTATTAAAAAAATAACTAAAATAGTGTGCATAAATAATCGTTACTATTAGATATAAACATTTGTTTAAAACAGTTACGTAAATAGAACTCAAGAAAACAGATGTAATGTAAAATTTGGCTAAAGCAATATTGAAAATAAAACGAATTTCTGCTTGATTTTTATATAATTTGATATGGTAATATGAAGTGGTGAATGAGAAGTTATTAATACAGTTATTTGGAATATTGGAATACAAGAAATAATAATAGTTGATGGAGATTGGATTTATTGGTACAAGCGACATATAAGAAGAGGTAATTTTACAATAATTATTAATTAATTTGGATACTTGGTGCATGGTGCTTGAGATGCTTGGGTATCTGAAAATAAATAGGACAAAGTTATAATTGGAATCAATCAGGAGACAAACTTACCAGGACAACAGATCGTGTGAAATACATTTGTCAGTACACCTTGTTGAATTAATTTGAAAGTCAAGTTTGACATTTAACGTCATTGATAGTCAGAGAATTTAAGGTTAAAATTTTTAATGCTTCAAAAAAATAAGCAGACTAGATTTGATGAACCCAGCCCTGAAAAATAAGAGTTCTCGATAAAAAAGTAAATCTCATTGTGATATTTAATTAATTCAAAGAGTCAAGGCATAGTTTACTTGGTCAGCTATAACATAATTAATGGTTGATTATCTAATGTAATACATGCTTG
This sequence comes from Agriotes lineatus, assembly GCA_940337035.1. Lineage (NCBI taxonomy): Eukaryota > Metazoa > Arthropoda > Insecta > Coleoptera > Elateridae > Agriotes > Agriotes lineatus. The sequence goes on from OW679202.1 coordinate 116,919,903, forward strand.
GCATCTAAAAGGTGTGTCATAGCAAAGTATAGGTTTGAAAACTCATATTAAGGAATCCACGCCCTGAAAAGAGTAAGAAAATGACATTGATTTTGTTTAATTAAAATAATACAAATAAAACAAGTTTGGTGTAATTTGGCATATCTAAGCGACTTTTTATGCTGAATTAAATTTGATTGAAAAAATTGGTGTATGTTTAAAGGGGTAGTTTATGTATAAACTGGCTTGGGATTGGAATGTTTTATGTCATAACTTTTTACAGTCAAAGTTTTAGTAAATTGTAGTTAGGTATTTGAAAAGGATACACTTTTTACATAAAAAATGTGGTCTTATTTAGAATAGCCGAGAGCATTCGTTTTCGAGAAAAGCTTGTGAGACCAATTTATCGTATCTCGTATTTTATTCAGTATTTTCAAGGGCGAAAGCGCCTAGTTTGTATGCAACATATGTCGAATTTAGCCCAGCGGCAGATTTCTATTTGAAATACAAGTTTTTATATCATCCGCAATTATTTCCGCCGAGGGCATCACTTGTCGTTAGATGGCGATACAGTCGAGCGTCACTTTGGTTTTTCGAAATATGTCAGAAAGGTGAACACTGTTGAATGTGCCGATAGGAAAAATCTTGAATCATCGGGCCCACTGATCATGGCAGAACTAGTTTTATGGATTGCAAAAATTACCAATTGCATCAAGCGTTCGTGGTGTAAGTGATTTGGCCACATTTTCGGCTCTGGGCCCTGTAATTCTGAAATTGTTGGACGAGCACATTTTTCGGTATAGGATAATCAGGAATTCCTTGCCTTCAAATTACGGACTGAAACGTCCCAAATAAAGCAAAGACCCACTGTATGCCCGAGTGACGTGTCTTCTGGAATTCGATTGTTGCCGTTGGCCCAGATACATTTTGAGCAGCCAAGGCAGTCTCCTGTCGTTGCAGTATGTGGAAGCTACCTCACCTTCACCGTTATGCAGGATGTGGTTCGAATCTAATGGCTATCCTGTTTTGGAATCTATAAATGCTATCGAACTCTTAACGGCCTTACCGTTCGTTATGTAATTCAGTGATTCAGATAACGGCTATTTTAGGTTTTCTTAACGGCCTTGCCGTATTTATCTAGTAACTCACATATGGTTTAAACTTCAAAGTAGGGGCTTCACCGCTGATAATTATTTGTAATTCAGGGGTTAAACGAACCGTCAGTTTAAACTGAGTTAGTTCACTTATCATTACCGAAGCTCTACCTGCTTGAAAATTATCTGAGCGAATGGTAAATCCAGGTACGTTTGTTCCATGTCCATCGCTTAGTAATTAAATTCGCTGGAACAGCAATCAGCAGATTACTTGATACCACTACGACATACAGATATCTGGATGAATAGGTGGGTACCCATGGGATATTAATTTAATATATTAAATATTAAAGGTGGAACACAGTACAGTGGTCTCATACCCTTAGTATTCGGGTTGGTACTAAAGTACTTGTTTTGGCCAACTTACAGTTGAAAGTGAATCAATTTGGAAATTAGCTTAACATGCCCTCAGCATAGCTGCGTTTTTGAATGGACCCTGTTCAACTTTTGAATTGATTAACATTATGATATTTGACTATGTGATATATTTGTTATTGTGATAGTTGTTAAATTATAATTATTAGTAATAAGTTAATTTTGAAGTTGGTAGAGTTGCCGCGAAAAGTTAGTTACTAAGCAATGTTTTGACAAATAATAATGACATTATTGAATGAGACAAGTTTAAGAAGGGATAATAAATCCGTTTAATTAAAGTGTGTGTTCATATTCATTAACCAAACCACGATCATTTATTATAATAATCATTTTGTGTTGTGTTTCAACATAATTGGCGACTGTGACAGGACCGTAGGTCGTGGTTAAAATAAAGAGGTTGGGATAAGTGAACTAAAAGTCATGGAGAAAGATAAAAATGCCAGAACAGCTCTTAGAAGTTCCTTTACGAAGTTGTACAATCAAATTGTAACTGTAATGGAAACAGAAGCTCCAAACATAGAATATTTAGAAGCACAAATTACGATGTTAGAAAGAAAGGTCAACAAACTTTTGACGTTAGACAAAAATATTTTAGAATGTCTTTTAGATGATGATACAAAGGAACCGTCCGAATTCGAAAAAGAGTCAAGTGAATTCGATGAGTATCAAACTAAATTCATTACGTTGCAACTAAAATTTACAAAATATTTTCAGGCCGTAGATTGGACTGGTTGCTGTACACTGGCTGCGTATAGTCGCTAGTCCAATCTAATGTAATGCAAGGTGCCAGTCGAAACTTTAAACTGCCCAAGATAGAGTTAATAAATATGGAGGTGAGATAAAAGAATGGCTTCAATTTTGGAGTCAGTTCCGGAAAATTGATGAAGACAACGAATTAGCCCCGGAAGACAAATTCCAATATCTCATACAAGCTACTATCGAAAGAAGTCGTGCTAGAGATTTGGTGGCCAGCTTCCCCCCGACCGGTGATAATTACAGAAAAGCAGTAGATGGACTCAAAGCTCGTTTTAGCAGAGATGATCTACAAGTAAAAGTTTATAATAATAATAATAATAATAATAAATTCTCTTTATTTTTAAGTTCGCGAAGTTCAGCTAGAGCTGTTCTTACACTTAACCAACTACAATAGAAATAAATACAATTAACAATGTTTACGTGTTTCAAATTTTAACTGATGTTTACTTAAAAATAAGCACATAACAAAAAAAAGTAGAATTAGTAAGACGAATAGGTTTTTGATCATCTATTGAACAACTAATCCCGTAAATGAATTTTGAATTTTGTCATTGGATATTGTTTTATATCGTGCGGAATAGCATTATAAACAGTAGCAGCATTGAAAATAAACGATCGTCGATAAAATGAGCTTAAATATTGTGGAATGTCTAAACCCGAACACCTGAAGTTTAAGCCATGATTATTTTGTCTTAATGTTAATTTTTCGAACAGATAACTAGGACACTATTTTAAAAGCACTGAATGTGTTAGACCAGCCAGATGATACAGACGTCGTTGTTCCATTTTTAACCAATTGATCTGCCTATAAAAAGGTGTAATATGTTGACGTTTGTTTATCTTAAGAGCAAACCGAACACAACAATTTTGTAATATCTGTATTCGATTTCTTGTTACGGCATCGATACATGGGCCATATACTACATCAGCATAGTCGAACAAAGATAATATTAGTACTTCACACAACATTAAAATTAACTCTTTACTAAGAAAGGTTTTCTTGACGTATAACATTTTTAATTTACTATATGCCCTTTGTAATAATTTATTCACATGTGTTTTAAATCTCAAGTCTGAGTCGATTATCAAACCCAGGTTCTTGCATTCAGTTACAACTGGTAATTGCACTCTGTCCATGGTTATCTGAAAATAATTTTCACGCCCCTTTCCGAAAAATATAACAAATGACTTATTAATATTAATCTTTAAATGCAACTTGGTGGAAAATTTGTAAAGCGAATTCAAATCAGCGTTTAAGTTTTTTATTTTGATTTCTTGAGTAGACGGAAAGCAATATAAAAGTTGCGTATCATCAGCATAACAATGTATATTTGTAAATTTAATATTTTCAGGAAGATCAGCTATATATATATATGCAAAAAAGCAACGGCCCAAGTACACTCCCCTGAGGAACACCTTTTACTACAAACAAGGGCATAGATACATTTTTGCCTAACTTCACGCTCTGCATTCTATTACTTAAATAATTATTTACAAAATTTAAACTATTATTATCAAAATTATAATACGCCAATTTAGCAATTAACACATTATAGTTGATGGTATCAAATGCCTTGCTATAGTCTAGTAACACCAGTGCCGCAGTCTTCCCTTTATCACAAGCAGTAATAATTTCATTTGTGACATGTAATAGTGCAGTGGTTGTACTATGATGACGTCTAAATCCTGACTGAATATTAGGTAATATTTTACATTTATCTAAGTGTGTACGAATTTGAATATCGACTAATTTTTCTAGAATTTTTGACATTGTTGGTAAAATGCTTATAGGCCTGAGCTCTTTGAAGTCAGTTGGATTCTGGGTTTTACATAACGGAGTAACCAAGGCCTCCTTCCAAACATCTGGAACAACTGCATTAGTAAGACAAAAGTTAATTATATGCGCTAAATGATCTGTTATATGCGGAACACACAGTTTTAATATTTTTGCATCTATTCCATCTACACCAACTGCATTTGATTTAAGCTGGAAAATTACTTTCTCAATCTCATCGTTTGACACTACTTTAAGAGAAAAAGTGGTTTTATTATACTTGGGTTTAGTTTTATAATTTTGAATAATATCGTTATTATCAGGTAGGTCAAATTTAGTACAATTAATAAAATAATTGTTCAAAGCATTTACATCAGATAGCGTATCAGGAACAGATATTTCCGGTTTTCTATTTACATTAAGCATATTAAGAGTTTTCCATAATTGTTTAGATTGTTTTTGTTTCGAGACATACGCTAGATAAGCTTTCTTTTCTCTTCTTATAGCAGCAGTGGTATAGTTTCTTAATTGCACATAATATTCCCAATGAGAAGGAAGCCTGGATTTTTTGGCCCTACGTGCCCGATCACGAAGTTTAATCATTTGTTTAATCGTATCTGTTAACCATGGCGCTGGTGCTTCTTTACCTGTACCTTCCTCAGAGGAGCATGCTTGTCCACAACTTTTAGTATTTGTTCATTTAAAAATTTTAGCTTAGCATTAATATCCTGAAAATAATATATCATAAACCACGGACTAGAGATCAAATCAGATTTGAAATTTTCATAATTGAAATATTTGTAATCGCGAAATGTTATAATTTTTTGTTGCAATTTGACTGACGGAAAATTTAGTTCACAGTAAGTCAACCTATGATCCGTAATACCTGTCATATCCAACACTTCACTGCCGCTATAATTTTCTACATCTGATAAAAGAATAAAATCAATTAGATTGTTATGTCTTGTTGGTTTAGTTATAACCTGTTCGAAACCATAAGCACTAGTTAATAATTTCATTTTATTAGTGACACTGTTATCATTAGCTAACCAATTTATATTAAAGTCTCCCAAACATATAATTTTATCAAATTCAATGATTATATTTGACAATGTGTTTTCAAGTTCATCAAAAAATTCTAAATTACTGCATCGCCTTAACTTATAAATTACACCTACCGCAATTTTTGTAATACCTACTTTAAAATAGAACCATAGTTGCTCCATGGATTTGGTAAAAAATAATAAACAAAAACAAAAAATAATAGACAATTACAATAAATTCAAAAACTAATTATTTAATACAAAAAAACAGAAATGAAATGAGAATGAACAATAAAGAGGAAAATGAAAAGTATCTACTAACTAACTAAATAATTATAAGTAAATTATTCGAAAAAAATATGAAGTAAGTAAACGTAGGTATATATCCTTAAATGTTTAAAAAATTTAAAATAAAATTGGCCTCCTTCACTGGTAAAGGTGATAAGTAATATCGAAAGTAACAAATTTGCTGTGACACTCAGTGCATGATGATTATGGATATTTCTTATTTTGAACCGGCACATAATTACTCCAAACTGAGTTTTTCCAAATCGCTAGAACATTTTACACGCCACTGACGATTATCCTTTTTGATGATAATGGTTCCATCACGGGTCCAGACATTTCTTTTACCAAATTGTTTTTGAGCTTCCTTATATAATGCTAGTCGCATATAAGTTAAATCTTCCTGTACTACGTAAGCGGTGCCTTTAAGTTTCTTCTTTTTGTTGAGTATTAGCTGTTTACATTTATAGCTTTGGAATTTTATAATAATCGGACGAACGTTGTTTTGTGTTTGTTTACCGGTGCGATGCATCCTATCAATGTGCTCACTGGTTATTGCAACACCTAACTTCTGTTGAAACACCGTTGACACCATATCTTCAAGATCTTCGTTTGGTTTTTCTATGAATCCAAACAGACGAACATTGTTTCGCCTCGAATATTGTTCGGGTTCATCTAGTTTATCTTTCAAAACACGGTTTTCTTCCTTAACAGCGATTAAGGCGGATTCATGCTGTACTTTTAGGTTTTCTGCTAGTTTATCACTCACACGCTCAACAATTTTATCAACTAATTCTTCTTTTTCCAAAGCACTTGCAATACCGGCGATAACAATATTATTAATTTCCTCGATCTGATCCCTTGTTAGAGGCATTGTTTATGATTTTAACGATACTTAACGATACTTGTCACAAGCACCAAAATGTTCACGTTTTCACCAACCAGGAAGTACGGCAAATAGGTCTACTCGCGTCCACGCATCGAATTCGAATGATGTATGTACGAGAACTACTCTCTTTAGTCTTAACTAAGGTTATGAATAAAAATGAATTGTCACTTTGCTCTCTCTATGACAAGTTGGAGACAAAACTGAGGGCACTGGAATCGTTAGGGGTGACCACTGAAAAATATGCTATACCCACTGGTCGAATCCTGTATCCCAGAGGATCTGTTACGAGCATGGCAACGAATACAGATCATTCCGGAAGAAAGCACTAAGGCTGGGTCGTCAGTGACACTGAAGACAAAGAATAGATTGACTAGATTAATGGCATTTCTAAGAAATGAAGTTAAAAATGATGAGCGTGTCAATTTAGCCACTGCAGGCTTCTCTATCAATAACGATCAGAAAACTAGAAAGAAAAGAATTTCTATCCAAAATGAATAAGATATACCTACTGCAACTAGTTTGGTAAGTGTCAAAGGTGGAAAACAAAACAGTGGTTGTATTTTCTGTTCGAAAAGCCATAAAAGCGCTGATTGTTATTGTGCAAAAAAGATGACGATAGAAGCAAAGAAGAAAATTATCAATGAAAAAAAATGTTGTTTCTACAGTCTGTGAGGGCAGACATATAGTAACGATGTGTCCAAAAGTAGAAACGATGCAAGAAAACGCCAAAGAATTTAATAATAGCGAAGAAAGAATACATGAAGATGCAAATCTAAGTAACTTTTCTAAGAATTCAGTTATATTTTTGCAAACTTTGGTCGTAAATGTGACACACAACGGAATTATAAAGCAAGCACGAGCCATGATAGATACAGGATCGCAAAGATCATACATACTAGAAGATTTTGCAAAGTCCATGAAGTTACCAATAATAAGGAAAGAATATTTAAATCATACGTTGTTCGGAGGAGTTCAGGCTAGCCGGCAAGAGCATAACCGTTATAAAATTAAACTCATATCGCTTAATAAAAACTACTCTTGTAATATTGAAGTTTTAGGTCAACCCACAATTGTCGATGGAATAACATGTGTCAAAAATATGGAGTGGATTCGAGAATTAAACAAGAAGAAAATCGAGTTGACGGACATCGGCACAAACGGAGACGATGTACAAATATTGATGGGAGCAGATATTGCGGGAAAATTATACACGGGTCAAAAACAAGAGTTGAAATGTGGATTAGTAGCGATGGAAACCACTTTAGGATGGACAGTCATGAGCAAAGTGTCTGATAATCAAGAGAATACTTGTGAAGCAATGAACGTCATTTCAATGTTAGTAAACGATAGAAAAATTAGCGAGTTATGGGACTTAGAGCTAATAGGTATTAAAGATCCGGTCGAAGTGAAGACAAAACAAGAAAGAAATGAAGAAGTTAAATTGAGATTCCTGGAAACAATACGCTTAAATAATGAAGGAAGATATGATGTTAGATTGCCTTGGCGGGAAAGTAGAGATGAGCTGAAAACCAATTATGGTATTTCTGAAAAAAAATTATTTTCTCTTACGAAAAAATTGAAAAGTGACGGTAATTATGAAGTTTATGACCAGATACTAAAAACATGGCTAACCGATGGAATTATTGAAGAAATAGATCGCAGTGACTTAGAAACGGGACTGTTTTTGCCACACCGACATGTCATAAAGGAGAACAGCACCACACCTGTCCGGCCTGTATTTGATGCATCAGCCAAAAGAAAAAATGAATCGTCACTAAATGATTGTCTCGAAACCGGGCCAAATTTAATAGAACTTATCAACTCGGTGTTATTACGATTTCGATTAAACCGAATAGGCGTGATTGCAGATATTAAGCGAGCATTCTTACAAATAAGCGTCAATGAAGAAGATCGTAAATTCTGAAAATTCTTATGATGGAATGAAGACGATCAGATCATAATTTACAGACATTGTCGTGTAGTTTTTGGGATATCAAGCAGCCCATTCTTGTTAAATGCTGTAATGAATTACCATATAGATAAAATATTAAGCGGTTTGAAGAATCTAGAGAATGATCCGAAACTAAACTATAGTGAGGACATTGTATTAAAATTATGTAGACAACTGCGTCACCAGTATCAGCAACAAAAACGAATTAAAACGATTCATAGGAGAAGCCAGCGAGGTAATGAGTAGTGGACGATTCGATTTACGAGGCTAGGATTATTCGTTCGACAACCAGAAAAATCAGGCAGCTATGGTCCTCGGTTTGAAATGGAATAAATCAAGCGATACTATTGAATTTAATATGGATTTCCTGAAGCCTACAGAGTTGACATCTTTAACTAAAAGAACTATTTTGTCTATTTCACACAAAATGTTGGATCGAATTGGTGTACTCTGTCCGATAATGATATATTCTAAGTTGTTACTGCAAGACTTATGGGTTAAGAATGTAAATTGGGACAGCGAAGTAAGTGAAGATATTCGATCGCAGTTTCTAAATTGGTACAAGGAGCTTCCGGTAATATCTCAAGTAAGAGTACCTAGATGGGCACTTGTCCACAATGAAAACTACAGTTTACATACATTTTGTGATGCGAGCAAAATAGCGTATTCCGCTGCAGTATTTACACGTTCGGAGAAACATAATACGGTATGTGTACAGCGTATACAAGCAAAAGCAAGAATTGCGCCATTAAAAAAGATAACAATTCCTCGACTCGAGTTGATGGTTGCCACGGTGGGAGTTCGTTTAACAGCGGAGGTGTTGAAGATTCTAACAAGTGATCGAAAGATACCGGTCACGTATTGCAGTGACTCAACCACTGTTTTAAATTGAATTCAAGGAAACGGAAAACAAGAAATGTTTGTAAAAAACCGAGTAAAAGAGATTCATGAGTAAAACGAAAATAAACGACTGGAAGCATATACCAGGAGATTTAAATCCGGCAGATTTACCATCCAGAGGCTATTCCACAAAACAAATTGTCGAAGAGCGATGGTGAGAAGGTCCTTCCTGGTTATATGGCAATCCACAAAAATGGCCAGAGTCATCATTTGAAAAAGAGATAATTGAAACCAAGGACATGATTACGAAAACACATAAAAACGATACCGGATGGTACTATCAATACTTTTCCTATTTTCAAAGAATAATATATTATAATATGATAGGCTGGATGATGCGATTTAAAGAAAAGGGCAAACAAGAACGACGAGGTTGTTTAAGAGTAGAAGAATTAAACCGTGTCGAGAAAAAACTGATGCAATTAATTCAAACTGAATGGTACAGAAATGATTTGAAAGATATTAATTCTCTAAACACATTCTACGATCAAGAGGGTATCATCAGAGTCACCACAAGAATAACTTTGCGAGAAGACAGCAAAAACTTCAAGTATCCAATCGTCTTACCTGATCAGCATCCAGTAGTGAAAATGTTAATAAGAGAAAAACATGAGAAACTAAAGTATGTTGGTGTACAAATATTGATGAACCACTTAAGAGAAGAATATTGGATCACAAAGGGTAGAAAAGCTATCAATAATGTGATAAAGAAATGTGTGACGTGTAAAAGATTTTCAGAAAAGCACGTAGAAACTATTCCATGCCCATTACCAATAGATAGAATTAGAGATGCTAAAACTTTTGAAATAGTCGGTGTAGATTACGCCGGACCGTTGTACTTAAAAGGAAATAATAAACTGTGGATTTGTCTCTATACGTGTGCCGTGTACAGAGCAATATATTTAGAGATAGTGTCGAGTCTTTCAATCACGGCATTAATACAAGCTTTACGACGTTTCATAGCGAGAAGAGGTCGACCCACGAAAATCTATAGTGAAAATGGGACAAATTTTGTAGGGACACCAAATATGTTGTCAACGATCAGCTGGCAAGAAATAGAAGCCTTCTCCACCATAAGAAAAATCGAATAGAGATTCAACCCAGCGGCAGCACCATGGTGGGGCGGATTTTGGAAACGTCTAGTACGAATCATAAAAGATTTATTGAAACGAGTATTAGGAAGAGCTTGTGTAACACATGAAGAACTTTCTACTATAATATGTGAATGCGAATCGATAATTAATAATCGACCAATAACGTATATGTCGGATAACGATCCTACAGTTGCACCACTAACACCGAGCATGCTTCTGCAGGAAGTTAAGGAAGTTGGAACTGCCGATCTAGATCGAACGGACAGAGAACATTTAAATAACCGATTACGCTATTTATTGACGTTAAAAGAAGACTTACGGAGACGTTTTCGCATTGAGTATTTATGTGCTTTATTAGAGAAAAATGCACACCGCAAAACAACAGCCAGCAGAACTGAAAGTTGGAGAAATAGTTTTGGTTGGTAACGATATACAAAAAAGGTTAGAATGGCCTTTGGCCAAAGTGTTAGAAATTATACCTGGAAAAGATAAGGTATAATCTCTGAAACTTCTTTGTGGCGTGAATTCATAATTCATATTCTTATATGGGTATTTCGCCACTCTGCAAATTAAAATATTAAATAACGAAAATATTAACAACGAACGTTTCGAGGGACAATCTGCCCTCGTTATCAACGAATAACAATTAAAACTAACAAGAAACTTATCTTTTTTCACTGGAAGGAAAAACGACCAACCTCCAATGAATTTTTTGACATTGACGTTTGTTGATATCTGTATCTACTTGATCTCATCTTTAAGAATCGATAGCCAACTATTGTCTAAAAATATTGAGAAAGACGACACGCATTTTTCTTCGTTAAGTAAAATATATGCCGTTTCCTTAATTTTTCGCCTAGTTGACATCGATTCTTTGGACAAGATCTTTGTGTCGTGCCATTGTATTTTATGGTTTTTATCCCAAGCATGTTCTGCCAGCTTAGACTTATTGAATTGATACGTTTTCAACATATTTTTATGTTCTTTAACTCTAACTGCTAAAGGCCTGGATGTTTCACCGATATAATATTTCCCGCATTCACAGGGAATACTATAAATACAATTCCTTGATTGTTGTTCTTCGTTGAACGGTTTAGTTTTTGTAAGAACTGACCGCAAAGTATTCATCGTTTTGAATACCGTCCTAACATTGAATCTATTTCCAATTCGTCTAATTTTGTCAGATATGCCTGGAATATATGGTATAGTTAGGGTATTATATTTTTGAGTGTCATTCCTTTGTATGTGTGTGGCAATATTTTTAGACAATAGTTGGCTATCGATTCTTAAAGATGAGATCAAGTAGGTACAGATATCAACATACACGAAGCAATGCCACACACATACAAAGGAATGACACTCAAAAATATAATACTCTAACTATACCATATATTCCAGGCATATCTGACAAAATTAGACGAATTGGAAATAGATTCAATGTTAGGACGGTATTCAAAACGATGAATACTTTGCGGTCAGTTCTTACAAAAACTAAACCGTTCAACGAAGAACAACAATCAAGGAATTGTATATATAGTATTCCCTGTGAATGCGGGAAATATTATATCGGTGAAACATCCAGGCCTTTAGCAGTTAGAGTTAAAGAACATAAAAATATGTTGAAAACGTATCAATTCAATAAGTCTAAGCTGGCAGAACATGCTTGGGATGAAAACCATAAAATACAATGGGACAACACAAAGATCTTGTCTAAAGAATTGATGTCAACTAGGCGAAAAATTAAGGAAACGGCATATATTTTACTTAACGAAGAAAAATGCGTGTCGTCTTTCTCAATATTTTTAGACAATAGTTGGCTATCGATTCTTAAAGATGAGATCAAGTAGGTACAGATATCAACAAACGTCAATGTCAAAAAATTCATTGGAGGTTGGTCGTTTTTCCTTCCAGTGAAAAAAGATAAGTTTCTTGTTAGTTTTAATTGTTATTCGTTGATAACGAGGGCAGATTGTCCCTCGAAACGTTCGTTGTTAATATTTTCGTTATTTAATATTTTAATTTGCAGAGTGGCGAAATACCCATATAAGAATATGAATAAAGATAAGGTATGTCGTGTGGTTAAGTTGCAGACTGAAAACGGGCAGTTGTTGAGACCAGTTCAAAAAGTCTACAGACTAGAGATTTGCGATGACCATTCATATACACAAGACGGAGAAGAATCTACTGAACATACTAGAAATAATCGTACTGAGATAGATGTTGAAGAATCAGACGAGCAAGATGGAAATGAAGAAGCAGCGTACGACGAGAAACAGCAGAATCCCTGCCAACCGTAAAAAGGAGAGGGAGAAAAATCATTCCCCTTGCACGATAGTTGAATTAAAAAGCAAAATGTTTGTATTGTAATTTTGTCTTTGTAATAAGTTTTTCGAAATTTCACGTCAACTCTAGGTGGGAGGATGTTAAACTATAATTATTAGTAATAAGTTAATTTTGAAGTTGGTAGAGTTGCCGCGAAAAGTTAGTTACTAATCAATGTTTTGACAAATAATAATAACATTTTTGAATGTATGAGGCAAGTTTAAAAAGAGATAATAAATCCGTTTGATTAAAGTGTGTGTTCATATTCATTAACCAAACCACGATCATTTATTATAATAATTATTTTGTGTTGTGTTTCAACAATAGTCTTGTTATTGTACGTTTTATGCCAGTAATTACAAATCGATTTTATGCCCCCCTGTTAAATGATCTAGTATCTATTTGATATATTATACGATTTATCACACTGTGGGTTTTCATTGTTTATGTTGTATTGTTACTTTGAGTGATTTTATTGGTTTGTTGCTTAAATGAACGAGGGAACATGGGCTGAAAACCTCTTGGCGCCCCTATGAGTTCTATCGTTTAGTTTTGAAGGTAAGTCACTCACGTTCCTTCCCCTGAGCTAGTGCGAGTGCATGTTCCGATTTACCATCGGCAATTTTTAATGTAACACTTGAGAATCGCTACTTCAGGAGAAAATCTACTCATCGCAATGTGTTTTTCCATTTAACCTTCTCGGTGCTGTAGCTCTTATAAAACGCATTGCCGGACCTACATTTATATATACTATTCTTCTTACGTTTGATATAACCTATCCAACATTAAAATTGTCTTCGCACCTTCGATGATACCCTGTATTTATTTGGAGGGATTCGAAAAGTGACTCTTGCAACGTGCTATATCTGACTGTAAATTGTTAGACGGTGTGATTAATTTAATTGGAGCGACTTTTTTTTAAAGAAAATTAGATTCGAATTTTACTGATTCCATTGTAAAGAATTTGTTCAAAAGTATTTTCGGAAAAAGAACATTAGAAAACAATATGAAATGTAGGGAATTGAATAATTAAAATTCCAATGAATAATGTGGGTGTTACTTTTGCTCCTGAACGGCAAAGCACGATTTTTTTAAATAAAATTTTGACCAAAGCAACAAATTTTTGCTGAGGTTGAATCAGTGCCTGACGTAGCTAAAGATTTCCGTTGCAAGTACCGGCGTATGAAATTTAATTAGCTCTTTGCAAATTAAGTTGGCTGTTTACGCGAACGTCGCAACGGCTAGATTCGGAGCTGTTAAGGGTCGATTGGCCGACGCAATAAGCAATACAGTTAATGAGAAAGGTTTCCTTTTAGGGTTGACCACTTTACTATACAGATATTAGTGCAGATTGCAAATGTTTACGAAATATGGATCTCGTTAAACAGGTTACGACAGCTGGCAGTTTTGCTTTATAGGTTTTAATCCTTCATACATTTTAAATTAGAGAATTGGAGTTAAAGAGGAGTTGCTGATACTATGACAAGTATGCAGTTATGTTCCAGACATTAGATGAAGCAGCACTGTGTGGTACAGTAGAAGATAAATTTGCATATTCATATAATTAAATACTACGTTAAATGACATTCAAATTAAACCGTTTAACTTCTGATTGACATGGAAAGGGACAGTAAATAGTCAGCATGAATCGCAGAAAAATCATTTACTCGAATTTGTCTAATATTGTTATTGATAAAAATGTTTAGTCAAACATAAATTAAATAAAAATCGATTCCATATAGATGCAGTTTTTCACACGCCGTGCATTTTTAATTTCCAATACAAGTTGTAGCAATCGTTTTAATTCAGAAATTTTTAGTCACAAATAAAGTACTAAACTAAGACTTTGTCAGGCCATTTTATGTTTCTCAGTAATTTAATTAACTACATAAGCCTTTAAAACTATTCAGGGTGGAGGTTATAGTGGACCGTATGATTTTAATTTGGAAATTACAGGATACGTCTTAGGAGTGCAGGAATTAAAAAGGGTTGTAAACCAACGGTCTCGTGTAGTCTCACACGAGATGAATTTAATAGACTTATTTTCTGTTGGGCAGAGGTTGGATGAATACATAACAGATGTTAAAACTGTATTGTTTGTTGACGAGAATATTTCCTATTTATATACATTAACTATGACGTAAATTACAAGGTTCATGTCAATTTGCCCCAGTTCGAGCTCGCATATGCACTTGCGTGTTCAATTTCATAACAAATAGATAGCAAGTTTGCACAATTGCAGTTTGTCGACCGGGTCATTCAACCAGTGCTGATAAGAAACGTTCACAGCTTGTTTGTAATTTCCGCAAGTAACAGTTCGCTTACGAAATGTATGCATATTTAATTTTAAAAGTTAAAATTATGTTTTAGTTCCTAAACATTCTGCCGAGCTACAATGGGCCGGGATGGTGTGGCTGAGGCTGTCTCTCCATCTTCTTCGTCAGGTGGCAGTGGTTGTAACCTGAAGTTCTCTGACGGGTCTAAATTTGGGCGTAGCTGCGGTTTCCTGTTCTTTCTCCAGTACTTCCATAATGTCCAGATGATACAGCCTGATACTAAGATACCGATTGTAGTACCAGTGTTCATCATGATGGTATGTTGATGGTGCCACAATGGATAGTCCTGATGTAGATGCAACTCGTTTTCTTCTTCTTGTAGGCCTTGAAAATAATCGGACGGTAGCAACACAGGTTGCTCCATTTGCAGTTGAGGGTGGGTGCTTGTATTCTGCAAAGTAGTGTTAATAATTACTTGCATTGGTTTGTTGAACCCTGCTACGACAGGAATAGCAGTGAATAGCTGAGTATGCAAAGTAGTCCGTTTTCTGTATATAGTACAATCTGGGGATATTTGGATTATGCCAACATCTTGAATCTTTACATCTTCTCGATTCCCGCTGCATTGTACTGCTGCTATAGTGGGTTGATTGGGAATAAACTACCATGTATTCGCTGCGTACAGTTTCTTCCATACCAGTGTCTTAACTGTAAACTGATGGACCAAATATTTGACCTTGTTCAATCGCTGTTAAATCTCATCAATGATGCAGTTCGGATTATCTTCAATACTTCGGACTGCGGACGGCCTGCATAGGTGCATGTTTCCCTATTGGCTCGATCGCTTTCAACTTGTCTTCTTGAATTTCAAAATAGGTTTGTTCGTTGTAGTTGATCGTTAAGAATTCCTTCGGCAAGTTCAGCGGTGCGTAGGTTCCATTTCCCTTCTTCACTGGAATTGGAGTTGGTTTGATTAAGTTGTATTCCCGCTTCTCAGTTATGTGAAAATAACGGAAAATTTCGATGGTTTCATTATTCATGCTAACTTCCATCTTGTGGATTGGTGTGGTAAGTATCTCCAGGGTTGATGGAAGATTGGCCATTGCATTTGATACTATTCTGTAAAATTGTGATGATGGAATAAATTGCAGGATGTATGCCTTTTTGAATTTTACATTTAGAAGTTGTTTGTACTTCTCACCCATCTCTTGTAAGTAATTGGTAGCCATCTGATATTATGTTAACACATGTATGTTTAACTTGTTGTCGTCTGTCTTTTTGTACCAAGGTTCCATCTCATTGATTGCTAGCAACCCTTCGTTGAGCTTTCATCGAAAATTATCCAACTTCTAGGATATTCTGGCTTCAGTCTCATTTAGAGTTGCTACGGTTGACAACATTATCCTTGTCTGATGATTAGATGTATATATCAATTCTAGTTGATTTTTTTCCAAATTATTCGATTTCATGGTAAACTTCATCGTTAACTCCAAACACTGAGATTAATAGCTGCCCTAGTACTCTTCGCTTGGTCCTGACATCTTGACTATACATGCTTTTCATACTCCAGATGATCTGTCGTTGCTGCTCTCTCAGGTGATGATTTAATTCTTTGCAATGGGATTCTGCCGATAAGACAAGTGTCTTGCTGCATAATTTATTCATTTGATGGATTGTCTTGTTTATATCTTCTTCATCTACTTGGATGCTAGAGATGTTCACTGTTACTTCGATCCTAAAGTCTCCCCTCGAGAGAAAGGAGGAGCAAAGAAAAATAAAACACAATTAATGAAGGAATATGTATGTGTACTTCACGAGTTTACACATTTACATTTTCCACTGCAAGGATGGATGCATGGTGGTCATATAAAACCGTAATGTTTAGACTAGAAGACTTGGCAACACCGGTAGATCTCATCTTACACTAAATATATAAATATATACAGTGCAAGATCTTTACCGTATATATTATGTATATGTCAAACTAAAAAAATGTTACCCTCTTTTGATGTCCTTGATAATAATGCATTGTTGAAACTTTTCTTTTAATTATATTTTTTAAATACTGTTTTCTTCTAGTGGATCTCGGGTTATCCAAAAAGTATCAGGATCTCGACTTGTTTACAGAACGAGATTCACTAGAAGGAAACACTCTTTTAAAAAAATAATTAAAAGAAAAGTAGCAACAATGCAGTATCATTAAGGACATCAAAAGAGTGGTAACAGTTTTTTAATTTAACATATACATAATATATAGGGTAAAGTTGAGATCGTTTGTTAAATAGCGGTAAGGTGAGATCTTGGGCTGTATATATGTATATATTTAGTATAAGATGAGATCTACCGGTGTTGCCAAGCCTCCTAGTCTAAACATTACGGTTTTATGTTACCACCATTCATACATCCTTGCAGTGGCGAATTTAAATGTGTAAGCTCGTGAAGTACATATTCATATTCTTCATTAATTGTGTTTTATTGTTCTTTGCTCTTCCTTTGTTTTTACTGAATAATACAGTATCATCGAAAACTTGTATCCTCTAGAAAGCCGTAGAGTTGATTGCTTTCATTTAAATTATATTACTAATATCAATTCCACAGAATTCCCGAGAATAAAAATATTCGATCATATGATATTAGCCCGACCTTGCAATATTGCAAATCGCAACCCACGCAGATTTATTTTTAGACTGATTTTGCATACTTATGTGTTCATATCTGGTTTCGGTTAACCGTTCTTTTAATCATCACTGTCCAGTAATATTTGTCAGATTGTCTCTAAGTACGGCCTTCCTAAGCCAAATAAGTGTATTTAAAATTCTCATTGATGATCCATTTTTCGCATATAAGGGCACATTAAAGGCCAAATAACTATCTTTTCAGCAAAATAACCAAATCTTACTTATGTACCTATGTTTTGCTAAGAAGGTATGTCACTAAGCGTTTTTTTATATCCAGAAAATGCGAAGTCAATGAAACTTTGAGAGACCCTTTTTGCCTTAGAAGGGCAAAATTAAAATATCAAAATAAAATCATTACGATTGTTTTCAATCTATTTATTTCGGTCCTCATCAGAACAGCTATCAGAGGTATGGCTGTTTGAGTATTGGTTCATATTTCTATTAAATTTAACACATGAAATGGGTGGAATCATGTTTTGAAACAATTTTCATGTAAAACAAGTTATCAATTAACTTTATTTACTAGAGATTTTTCAAATTATTTCTCCCTCAACCTCATGGTAATCATGCAACTACAGTGAGCGCCAAAAAGCATTGGTCAGTTTCAATTTGAAATAACAATTTATTTGCTTAAATTACACAATTAATCAGAACTATTTCTTAAAGACTAGGAATGGGAGATTCACTTATGAAAAATGCTGTCGGTTAAATGACTCCCCTCTTGTTGAATGCATTCTTTTAAACGGTGGCCGAAATCTCTCCACGTTGCCGCATATCCTGCAGTATAGCTTCAATATTTTCCCGAATAAACATTTTAAGCTTTTCCAGATTTTTTATCTTTCTTGTAAATACTCTGCTCTTCAAGTAATCCCAAAGAAAAAATCAGGAGTGGTTATGTCCTGCGATCTCGAGAGCTAATGAAGGTCACCATAGCAAGAAATCAGTTTATTTGGAAACGATTGTCGTAGGAGATTCGTATTAATTCTTGTGGTGTAATTTGTAGCACCGTCCTGTTGAAACCAATATTCATTTACTATCTCTTCCTCTATTTGCAATAAAAAGATCTTTAAAGCATGTATTGTCTTTGAGATGTAACCGTTACCGTTTCACCAATTTCCTCGAAAAAATGAGCCCCGACAATCTTTGACGGTGAAACAGCACACCAAACTGTCACTTTCGGAGTATGTCAAACATTGAAACAAAACTCCCAAGTTTCCTATTTATGAAGAAATTATCATTGATTCCATAGGTGAAGTGTATGGGTTTTTATTAGGTATTGAAACTGACCAATGCTTTTTGGCGCTCACTGTACAAACAACATCTTAGAAATCAAATATTCAGGCAATCCTTGATGTTACTTACATATTCTTATTTTAAATGTAGCCAGGAAATTTTTAAATTTTATACTATTAATAGTAAAATGCTAGTAAATAAAATATTGTAAGCACCACTGGAAACATCCATGTTTTTTTATCTTCGGTTAACTTACAGACCGCAGGGAAGAACATATTCATAATTATCTCCTTTTATCTATTTCATGGCAATTTTCCATAAATTAGAAGTAGTAAAACACTCAATTGAACATTATTCATGAAAATAATTGAAGCGACCTTTTGCGTGTTTTCAACGTTGCAATTTTTTAAAAAAATCTGGTGTGATACACGCACACGACTTCCTTTTACAGTGATTTTATAATCAGCCAAAAATGTGATTTTAACTTTTAAGCAATTGTCAAAAATTTTCAAAAATTTTAAATCTACAAAAACGGTACAAAATAGAGCGTTAGTTCACGGGACAAATTTTCTCTAAAATTTTAAGCTGAATTCAAAAATGTAATAATATACCGGGTGTTCTATTTAAAATAAGAATAATGAAAAAATTGAAAAAAAAGAAACTTATTTTAGAGGCATTCAACTGGAAAATCACGTTTCAACGCCATTCCTCTTTTCGTTTTTGAGATTTTCTGTTCACAGACACACACACAGACACACAGACAGACAGACCAATGCACAGAAATATGTTTTTTGAGTTCAGCGGACTCTAAAACGTGAAGATCTGTTGAAAACCAAATTTTGAATTTTTATGGTGAATCCAATACTTCCTTTATCGTAAAAGGAAGTAAAAAGTAGAGATTGGGCACGCAGTTCTAATTTTAAAAAATTACACTAATTTTGATCTCTACAAGAAAGGATTAGGTACCAAGACCTAACTTCCAATGCTTTACCAAGCAGCCAAATGATAATATTTGGGCAATGTAAGAGGTTATCACTTGAATAGCAGCACAGTCTTTTTAGATTCCGTTGACTTTTTATGTATTGACGTAATTTTCTATTCAATGTACCTACTCTTGCACCGAAAAGATATACATCTAGATCTACAGCAATGTTATCTAGTTAACGAATTTAGAAAAAGTAATAAGCCTGCAAAACATCATTTCAAAGGCCGGTCTTCAAGTTAGCTGCATATGCATGTCGTTCGAATAAGCAACCAGAGATTCGACGACTCAACAAATTGTGTAGTTTTTTCGGCTGCGTAGAATATTTTTTTAAATATTTTTAAAAATATTTCTGGAATGGGAATTGTTGTTTATCATATGTATAGTTATTAGAGGTGATTAAGGAAAGCGACGGGTACTTACTAAGATAGAGTTAATAATTATTTGGATTAAGACGAGAATGGCGATGAAAATTTGTATGATTATTTCCTTCATATCCATAATAGTTTCTGTCAGTTTAATAATGATAATACCGTTAGTGGATTTCTGGTGCAGTTTAAAAGATGAATATCCTCAATTGTCGCAAAAACCCGTGTTGAAACTTTTACTATTTGCAACTACATATATGTGCGAAACGGGATTCTCAGCTAATGTGTCGACAAAAAATATATACCGCAACAGACTTGATGCCTAACCTGACATGATAATTTAATTTTCATCCATAAAGCCTAATATTAGGTATATCTGCGATTATAAAAAGCAGTACCTGTCATCTCATTAAAATTTATATTAGAAAGTCCTGTTTGAATAGGTTATTTTAAGAAGTTTTGGGTTGATTTTGAAGTAACTTTTTGAAGCAAACAAATCTTATTTAAAATAATTGTCATTTTTGTTGCAAATAATCCATTTACAGAATGTTGCATTAAAACCATACTACTGAAACAAACCAGGGGTTTCACGATGAAAATGAACATTAAAAAGGGTTCCACTTATCAACAAGATTAAGAAACGCTGATCTAGATGAAATAGCAAATTTTTGAAGAAAATCGCATAACTGGAAGTATGGTGTTTACTCTTGTGATTTTTCAGTTTTTTTCGATTTTTTCAGAAACGCTCCAACGATTTTTTTCAAACTTTACATTTTTAATGTGTATTGATGTGGTATAGGTGATTTTCAGTTGAATACCTATAAAATGGGTTTCTTTTGTTTATTAACTCTTATTTTAAACAGAATACTCGGTATATTATTACATTTTTCAATTCAGTTTAAAATTTTAGAGACAATTTATCTTTTCAACTAACGCTCTATTTTTTACGGTTTCTGTAGATTTTGTAATTTTTAACAAATGCTTAAAACTTAAAAATCTAATTTTTGGCTAATTATAAGTTCACTGTAAAGGAAGTTCTGTGCGTGTATTACACCAGATTTTTTCGCTAGTGTTAGGGTGGTATTAATTATTTACCTTTTACATCGTTGTGCATATAAAAAATGTTACAAATGAATACAACTTTATTGTGTATGACAACAAGTTCTGAAGTTTATTTACTAAAAACACGTTTACATTGTATTATTATCCCAATATTACAAGTGGTTTGCACTAATTCAAATAACCAATCTGTTCACATTCAATAACACGAGCGGGCGTTCGTTGTAAAATCTGCAACGTGTACATCCTTCAGTCTGTATTGATAAGAAATACGTCGCAATTAGTTTCAAAGGCCGTACGGACCAGATAACCTACTGGTAGACAAAGATATCGATTTTAAGGAACAGTAGACGTCCGCAACGTTGCCAACAGTACAGGATCTAGCGTTAATCATAAAATATGTATTATGATTATATACAACTGGGGCACCCGAGCGCCCTCTCAGAGAACCACTAGGAACTCCTCGTGTATAAAAATTCATAAAAGGTGACAAAACTAGATCCATGGAAAAATCTATATTTAGGCTTGTATTGATATTTATAAGTCAACAAACTCGATATACTCATAGATAGGATCTCGACTTATATATTAAGTATCACCAAATGATCTCGACTTGTATAGAAAACATGTATATATATATATATATATATATATACACAAAATAAATAAATGATCGTCAAATAGCAAATACAGTTAATGTGCCACCTCGAGTCATTACACCAGAAAGAATCAATTCCCTTTTGTCTTCGACTGTAAACACCAACAGCTGCTCATATCCTTTTCCTTGCCACTGTATGCCGCCTTTTATAAAACTTTATTTCAAGACTGGCGGATTCTTTAAAAGTTAAAGTAAAGCGGCTGCTTTGATCTTACAATTTACCACAGCCAACGCGAGTAGGCTATTGTTGACTAACTCACTTAAAAAGCCAACGAGACCTTTTTAGAGGTATTAAAGTAGTCAAAGCAAAGATCGGAAAAGATGCTTAGAGCGAAATCAATTACTGTTATCATCGAATTTTGCATCACCAATTAATGTGGGGGCAATCCTTAACTAATTCGCTCAAAACTAACAAAAAATTCAGATAAAATGAAAGGCGAAAAAATTATAAAAAAGGGATCGATACCGGAGTCTCCACCTTGAAAAAGTTATAACGCACTTAGCGTTATATTGCAGTATTATATAAATAGTGGCTTTTCTAAATTAGAAAGCTTTCTCATGCTAACTCCGCTTGCATAAGTACAGAAATTTAAATTATTGTGAAAAGAATCTGGTAGAATCGTGTAACTTTTCGAAATATACAGGGTGAATCTTAAATGGGGGACGATAGACATAGCATCCGACTCAAAAAATGGACATCAAAAATGGAGCAATAGACTTTTATACCAAATAGCTGTTAGCCTCATAGATGAGAAGTTATTGGCAGTCTTAAGTTAGATTCCAGGTTGCTTATCGTGCTATACTTTTATGAACTAATGATTTGTAGCTGTAGTACTATCAACAAAAGGAATCACCAATCGGTAATTGTAGCCATCATACTCTTGGTAGAATCTCCATCAGAAGTTTCTGGTTTTTGCAATGATTGAGTTTTGCAAAAATGTTGCAACAATGTTTATTACAATTTTCACATTTTAAAACAAACGTAGGCTTTTACGTACTTTTGTATTTTAAGTAATTTCACTTTCAATGACAGTTCTGTGACAATTTGCTGTACAAAACGCCGTGATTAATGGTCTTTGTGTCCATTATCTTCATAATCTTAGTGCTACCTTCAGTTTAGTTTTATTTTGGTTTATTTGTGTTTATTCGTGTTTTTGCATCCATCTTGAATATGCACAAACAGCAAAATGGCCAAATCTGCCTAAGTATCCTCGTTCTCAAGATACTCAAACAACACGAGCCACCAAAGAGTATAACCATCGCGCGGGTTTTGCTCGACTTCACAAGGTGCAAGGCACATTAAGCCAGAAAATGCTGGGTGTTCATATACAAATACTACGCGGTCTAAGCGGAAATTCTATGTTAAGAAGATTAACATGAGATTCCCTATGTACTATAGACAACTCTACACCTGGTATATATATGTGGGGTTGGCAACGCCGCGGTAGCTGATTGTTGAAGTAAAAAGACAGTTGGTGCTCGAAGGCAGTGCAATAAGAACATATACAATAAGATGGACGCAAGGAGTAAATACGTGTTTGCAACTTTCAGTATGACGAACGTTTTCGAGTACATGTAATTTGACAAACATTAAATGTGTTTTGTTACCTCTGCCCATTAAAAACAATAAGTGATATAAACATCCAAATCATCAATTCCTGCGCATTCGACTCAGTGGCATCAATCGTTAGTGCGTACATCGAAGTTGAGAATTATCGAAGATTCGTTGATGATAACATCTTTTCGAAAACAGTCAAAAGTATAACTACTGTTGGAGACGTTAGAGAGCCTCACTTCCAATGCTACTGAGGTCAGGTAATCCAGACATTGTAGTACGATTGCGTTATCAACGTTCGAACTCTGATTGGAGACCTATTAGGAGACTTGAACATTCTCACGGTCACAGCTACCTGTAAAGAAGACTGCACAATGGTAGATAAAACAATTCCAATTCCAATAGTGGAAACCGCTCCAAACGTTATAGTGGATAAGAGAATGGGATCATTAATTCGGGCGATTCAAAGAAGTCTAGGACCGGATTACCATCAAGTGTCGGCCGCGGGTCTAGGACATTTCGACGTCGCCGTTTCGCCGTCGCCATTTCGCCGTCTGCCGTTTCTCCGTCGCCACTTCGCCGCCGACCACTTCGCCGTCGCCGTTTCGCCGTCGGCCATTTCGCCGTCAACTTGAAAGTGGAACGAAGGCCGTGCTGCCAAATGGTTATACTTTAATTTATTTTTATACTTTAATGTAATGCAACCTTTACTTATTTATTTGGACATTAATTTGCTTGCGTATAAACTATGATCTTACAATAATATACTTGTACTCCGTTGCCGGAAGAAAATGCATAATAAGTTTAATAATTTCTAAGCAAGTATACAGTATTGTTTAAAGTGTAAGGTAACATATGTACAGGGTGATTCAAATTTATTTCGGGAAACTTTAGGAATACACAGAACACTTCAAAATAAAGCGGAAAATGTTAATCAACTTATATCGAAAAACGTATAATAAGCGAGATGTAAGACGTTGAAGTTAAGTTAAAAAATCTGGTATGATACACTCACACAACTTCCTTTTACAGTGATCTTATAATTAGCCAAAAATTTGAGTTTTAATTTTTAAGCATTTGTCAAAAATGTTCAAAAATTACAAATTCTACATAAACGGTACAAAGTAGAGTGCTAGTTGAAGAAACAAATTTTCTCTAAAATTTTAAGCCGAATGGAAAAATGTAATAATATACCGCCTGTTCTATTTAAAAAAGAAGTTAATAAAAAACAAAAGAAACCCATTTTAGAAGTATTCAACTAAAAAAGCACATACCTCACATCAATGCACATTAAAAATGTAATAAAAATGCAAAAGTTTGAAAAAAGAGCAAATCATTGAAAGCATTATAACGGCCATACTACCTTAAAGGGAATTTTCTAAACCAAATCATTATAATGACCACCATGTGCATGATAAAAGGATTAGCAAAAAGTAACAAGTATGCTCATTACCATCAACAACTAATCAGACGGTTTAAAGCATATAAGAAGTGTAACTGTAATAACCTTTAACGTCCTCCTAATGGGAAATAAATGTGAATTATATTTTAAAGCTATTATTCGAATATGCGTCACTTAAAACATGTAAAACTTTGATTGCATGTTTTGCTTAGATATAGATAAGTGAAAAAAAAATGTTTTTGTAAGTCGAAAATGTAAAATAGTCCACGGCGAAATGGCGACGACGAAACGGCGACTGCGAAATGTCCCATTCCGTCGGCCGCTGTCAAAATGAAACACTGTATTCACCTCTATAATGGAACCCCTGAATTGCAACTGACGGGACAGAGCCATTTCTTTCTGCATACAGACTACCTTGGTTTAAAACTCACTCCTGAAGGCTCTCAACAGTTGAATCGTCCCCATCGTTTATCGCAAAGTTCAAGTTAGAGGCAGCGTCTATTATCTAGTAGGTTTAATTGCCCACCGACCTGGGAATTATATCGCGTACTATAAACGAGTGGCAAGCAACACCTGGGATCTTCATGATGGCCTCGTGAAGAGACCAATGAAGAACGTCGCCTCTAGTGAAGAAGTCATCCCTCATCATCTTTGTTATGTAAAAATGTAAATAAGATAGAAATAGTTATTTCTAAGTTTCTTGTTTAAGGATGTAGGCTATTTGAGACTTCTTATAGTCATTTTAACCAATCTGTGTCAAAATATGTGTCTGTCACGTTGCTATGATTGGTTAAAAAGATCGTCAAGGGAAACAACGTTTAGGATGTGCTCGACTTTGTTTATCAACTTCGATTTCACAGTAAATTTTTCCGTGTGAATTTATTGCTCTTTCTTGTGAAATTGAATGGAGTTAGCAAGTTCTTACTTATAAATTTTGTTTAATTAACATTTAGTTGGAATGTTAATGCTTTTATACTGTTTTGTACTTTTCTCAATTTATTAAATTGCTAAACTTGTAGTTGTTCTGAGTGTGATCATTTCACTTTCCAAAATAGATTGATCTAGCCCTAGTAAGTATTTGAACTGCTGTGGCTGATGATGCGAAGAAAGACAATAAAGCCTTGTTTACATACAAAGTCACTAGATTAATTTTATATTAAATGGATGACTGCTTCGTTTAGTTTTGTATAGTTTTATCTACTATTGTGCAACTGCACCGCTTGTATTATTGTCCGCCTACCACAACCAAGTGCTCAGATTCAGATAAAGTCACAACACTCCGTTGCTACCCAACACCCGCTTGCTTATCCGCAAAAGTAGTTCGAATAGATAACTTGATATTTTATTATAATTTACTTTAGTAACCTAGGGCAGTTCATGTACAACTTTGATGGAAAAGCCAACCGAATGCTTTATATGCGAGTTACTGGTTTGAAATCGCTTTGCACCTTAAAGATAAGTTTGTAACGTTTCGCCCAGCGCGAACGCGATTTTGGAATTAAAAATTAATTCGCGCGTTCTCCCATGGCTTAAAGTACGTTAGAAATCGGCCCGCTGCATCTTTGGCCGCGCGAACAGCTATAAGTGACGTAACCGCGGACCGACCCAGGGACACCGCCTCGCATTCGAAGGAAGAATTTTCTACTCGAATAAACTGGTTTGAGCCGCTGATTACGCCTGCTCGGGCTATATAAAGAGGAATCGAAGCCTTCGTAAGACATAATTTTCTTCAACCTTTTTCCTAACCCAATTCTGCTCAGAAGGGCCTCCAGGCTTTTCGAGGGGATTCCTGTCCGTTAACTTGCACCTAGACCGCTTAGTCAGGAGGGTTATTATAAGGCTCATCGACGGAGATCCTATCAGATAATCCGTACCTAAAGTTATTCTTCAGGAGGCTACTATAAGGCTCATCGACAAAGACCCGACCTGTTAACCTTCACATAAACCTCCTCGTCGGCAGGGCTACTATTAGGCTCATTGGCGAGACTCTTGTGAATCATTTCCCCAGGTCCGTTTCGCTCAGAGGACACTTTAGATCCCTGCAGTAAATTTCCCCTACCCGAATCACCGGAACATACGGTATTAAAACCACTAATTTCGACCATAACGGCATAGCACAAGTGCAGTTTAAAGCACACGCTCTACAGTCCAGCTTGTATTTACCTGCAGCGGAAGGCCACATCGCAACAAGTTGACGTTCGAAATTTCGTACGTTTTAATTCTTGGGCCATTCTACGGCGACCGCCGACTGCGAAGCCCAGCTTTAATTCCATTACACTCGCTTAGTTGTACCTCCAAGATATCCTGAGGTCGACGGAAAATGTAAACAAGATAACCTCGCCGCGGCCGCCCGAAGATATTGCACGTTCTGCACACGTGGAAAATTCGATAGCGTAAACAACAATAGGTACAAACGTTATTAATTGTAATTCTGATTTAATTTCAGCCGCTTGAAAGTTAATAAATTGAATTTTATTCATTCACGGCCGCTGCATTCGCGGCTCCGGACTAAACTGCCATATTTATGTTAGTAGGTCAAATGGACGCACGAGTCACGAGAACTACTTTGAACTGAGGGTGTCCCGAAAGTTGCTAACACCTCCTGAGGATAGCCAACCACTACGTGGACTGAAGAATACCCGATTTATTTTGATTATAAACATAACATTACATTTTGTCATTATAAATACTATTTAATTTTATGTATCAACCAAATTATATGCTTATAAATATATTTTGTGTACTCTCACTGGATTACAAAACTTGAAGGTAATAATTATACCTTTGGCAATCTGAGCTGCCTGGAGCCAGCATCAGCCTGATAAATTGTAACAATCTACTTTAATCTTCTAAAATAAATTAAAATAGCCAGTACAGGCTACAAGTTTTCATCCTGTACGAATGCAGAATGTCCCTAGATAACGCTCATGGGAATGCAAGTCGCTTGACGGTTTCAAGGAGGCCTTGCATTCTTTCATGGTTAAGAATCTTCTTGTTAAGTAAGATGCTTTTAGACGTCAGTTCTGCTTTAGCTTTAGGTTAGCCTGGTCCTGGTTCTTTGTTGAGTTGAATTCCGACGTAGTTATACAGGGTGTCCGGAAATGGCGTGTAGAACGGAAGACCACAAGTTTCTTGGTCCAAAATATGATGATTTAACTCAACTTACCTATATGCAAAGTTGCTTTTAGCCGCTAGAGGGTTGTAAAGATGATTAGCGTTTTTAAATGTTTTCAAATAAGTCGAAAAATTTATGATAAATTTTATTAATTGTTTGGCCGCGTGTTTGTACCAGTAAACTTCAGCTTTTTGTGGAATAAACCCTAATTTAGAAAATTACAGGACGTTTAAAACTTGGTCACAATCAATTATCCATCCATATTTTTAACCCCTTGTATAATCACTACTATTTTTCTCTGGATAGTTACTTTACTTTAGAAGCTATTTCGTGTATTACAAAATCTTGGTTGGGTAAACGGTTTAGCCACAAAAAATATTTTCTAAATCCCTACAAGCCTGAATTTGTAACTTGTAAGCTTGTACGGATTTAGAAAATATTTTTTGTGCCTAAACCGTTTACCAAACAAAAATTTTGTAAGAGAGGAAATAGCTTCTACAGGGGTTCAATTTTTTTAAAAAGTTAATCATTTTCAAAGCCCTCTAGCGGCTAAACTAAGCAACTTTGTATATAGGTAAGTTAAATTAAATAATCATATTTTGGGCCAAGAAACTTGTGGTCTTCCGTTGTACGCCTCATTTTCGTACATTCTGCATGTTTGTAGTGTCCTTTTTAGAAATAAAAGTTTTTTAAAAAAGCACTTCGTCGTTAAACTAATACCAATCGCGAAACTCGGTGCAACAACTACTTAAAAAGCGCAGCCAGGCTGTTCGTCCACTACATTTTTTGTTTTAATATCTGTCATTTGTCGCAATTGAAAATATTCTTTCCGCTTCGGAATTTTAATGTTATAGTATCGTCTACTCACCTGTAGAGTCCCTGTATTGATAAGAGTTGAGGAAATACAAACGGCCATTAGATCGTTTTACAATTTTTACTGCTGCTTCGAATCATTAAAAACATAGCTTAAAAGAACGGTTAGTATCAAAAATACGACACAACTGATTTCTGCGCTTCGTTTTTAGGAAGGAGTTTATAACAAAACCTTATTCGGATCTATTTTTGCAGTGAAGAATACACCAATCCGTCATATAAAACACTGTACTGTTTAGCTAAAACTGCAGCTTTAAATAGTTGTGTATTAACGTAAAGCATAACATGTAAGCAAATGAAAACGAAATCAAGCTTGGCTAAGGAAAAATTAGGTCATGTGCTTGCTCTATTACTTCTCATGTTTTTAATTTAAATATGACAGTTATTATAACAGTAGGTGTAAAGTTGTTTAAATTATCAAGTTTTAAATTACACATGTTTAATCAATGAACACTTTCAGCTTACAACTTAATAAGTAATTATTGATGTAACAGATGTAACATTGTTCAAGTGTTAGTTTTTATGTTAATTTTCAAATAAAAATTTGACAGTCGGTGACATTTATGCAATGGATTTCATTCTAAAACATTAACATAATGTGAATTAATTATCGACATATGTTTCAAGGCAAGCTTGGTTTCTATTTCGCTTGCTCACATGTTACAAATTAGCACACTTTCTGTGAGAAGTTTTAACTTCAATAAGAAATTTGATTAAGGCGTTTCTACGGCAATGTGTATTCGAGTACACGACGCGAGCATTTCACCAATCGCAATGAATTTCCACGTTTTCTCAACTCTTACTTTACTATACAGAGAGACTCTACTCACCTGTATCGAAATACATTCATAATAGTTTGTCAAAATAAAAATGGCCAACAACCATATTATGCATGCACGCGTATGAGTAGACGCATGATGGAATATGACCGTGGTCGAAATACGATACTACTATAGATCGTTTCATACTTCAAATTCAGTACGGTGCCTTATGCAAAACGACGTTGCCACATGTCACCACGAATCTCTTTGGAAGTAAATATGCACCTACCAATCATAAATAAATCCCGCGTTTGTATTTCGGGGCACTTAACATCTACTAATAGCCTACTTCGTCTAATCCCCATCTGGCATTACTTCAAGTAGTCTTAGACAGTCAGTCACTGCCGAGAATTGGCAACTTCGATCAGAAAACTCCCATAAGATTTACACTGTTTCGCTTCCCGTACTGAATTTGAAATATGAAACGATCTATAGTAAATTTCATATCTTTGCCGGTGGAGCTTGTATGGCTGTCTTCCCACAGAAGACAATAAACTGTCGAAATTCTGAGCCAAGTTTCATCTGACATAATGCGTCACAAGCAGGCGTTTATTGTATAGTTTTTGTTCATGAATTAAAAATTACTAATGCTTCGTTTAATATTTAAAATAGAAAATAAGTTTTTCAGAATAAAAAAGATTTTTTTTTTGGTAGGGCCATAGGTTCTTGGCTCTTTTAGCGAGCCGCCACTGCTAGTAGCCATTTTAGAAACTTATTTTCAAATTGACATTTAAGAATCCATTTTCAATAAAGTTTTAATAGTGTATTACGTAACAAGTCAGTAAAGAAACTTTCCTGGTGTATTATGTATTTATTGTTTCTGAAACCGTTTACATTTAAAAGAAATCGTTTGTCGTTAACCACAAAAATGATTTAAGTTGTTTAAATTTGTTGCCAAGAATGTGTGAATGGATTAATAATAATTTAGCCTATATTAATATTACTGCTAAGAATAAATGAGGAGCTAATTTAAGTTTGTAGTTTTTTATTTGAGCTTATTTTACCTGACTATTTTTGAGTCAGGGGGCCATGTCAACTCTCAGTTTGATCTTGAAAGTGTCAGTTTGCAAGACTAGTCACTTTTGAGAATTTTGCATGACTAGTCATTTTTACTTTACATCATCTAGGTAACCACCGGTGACCGGTCACCTTCAGCATGCGCCTTGATTCTATTTTAAATTTTTAAAGATATCGGAGAGAAAATAAAATCCTCCAGCTTCCTTCAAGATTTTTTTATTTGCAGAAAGTTTTGTAAGGCCTAGCACATACAATATTAGATAGTTTTGGCAGTGTTGTTCTTTGTTAAGACGTTGTCACTATAAGTAAGGGAATGATTTTCTGGCGCTAAATTTTAAGCGAGCGCCCTCTCTTGGCGACGGCTGGAACCGTGGAGCGGTTTAGATCCGTGCTACGGAAGCCTGCGCGCAGTATGTGTTACAAAGAGAGGTTTCAGAAAAAATATAATACATTGCACAGCATGAAAGTGTCTATGCTTGACTCGGAGGCTTTGAAAAAGTACTCGGACCAAGAAATTATCAATTTATCATTTTAGGGTTGGCTGCCTTGAAGTTGCCCCGACCCAAATATGGGTGCTAGTTATAGTACACAGAGGTGTAAACAAACGCTGAAAGTAGCTAAACAAACGTTTTCTACCAAGAAGATATCCATTTATCATCTTGGGTTTGGCTGCCTTGAAGTTGGCCCGGCCCAATACGGTGCTAGTTATAGTATACAGAGGTGTAAACAAATGCTGGAAATAGCTAAACAAACGTAAACAAACGCGTCCCTTTGAAGTATTACTAAATCTCTGTGTGGGTTTGGCCAACTTGGCAGACATGACCTTCCAACCGTACCATCATTCTTTGTTAGAGGTGCATTAGCGTTTTCTTCCTATCTCCCGCTGGCTTCTCACTGGGCCATTGAAACTGGTTTTCTCTGAGGAATAGGACCGGGGCTAAACATATGTTAAGTGCCTTATACTATGTGATGTACGTGACGTCACAACGCCAAGCTGGTTCTAGAAACGTCTCAGATTTCCTGCTGTATGATTTCATTGCGACGCAAGGTAGGTGATATCTTGCAGTTGGGCACTTTTTTCTTGTAGCCAAGATAAAATCTTCCTGGTGGGATTCTACCAATCTAAATCCAGTAGACAGATCAGATATGTGCCAAGGTACAATTTGTTTTGACTATTGCGGCTGAGTCCTTTTTTTCCAGCTTTCTCAGAGAGCTAAGTCGAGCACACTTTAGATTTGGTGAGTGTCGTAAGCGGGATTTGCTTTATAACACGATATACATAACGGGTGTCCCAAAATGAGCCGCAATTTTAAATTTACCGTAATTTTTTTTTTACGAACCTAGCAAAGCCAGCACGTTATTTGGTCACCATGCCGCACCGTCTCGCAGCACTGTGGTAGAATTACATTTGAGAGTTCTGGTTCACTTCAAAACACTTTGTGGTTTGTTGATGAATAAATTGTACGTCAATGATCCACAGACCATTCAAGACCTCTAAAAATGCACTCGACGCATATTGAGAAAATTAGTCCACAATTATGCCAAAAGGTTATCGAAAGTTTCATAAAAAAGTCAGCATTTGTCAACAAAGTCGAGGCGGCCATTTGATGTATATTATTTTCTATACATAACCTCTATGTCTATACTCTATGTTGCAATTAAAAAAATTAGAACGTTTTCACTAAATAATGCATTTTATTTAAAAATTTCGGACACCCGTTATATAGTTAATAAGCAAAATTGGCGAAACGAAAATAAGAAAACGGAAATGTCTATTGGAAAATACTTCCCCGTGTGTTCAGGGCCTTCCGTACCCGAGATTCGGTATGTGGGATACAGAATCTGAGTCTGTTCAGACACGGCGACTGAATCTCAGACGTGGGCTTTCAGTCACTTGCAGTGTCGTGCTGTTATGGATCTAGCATTGCTGTTCTTTGTTTCTGTCGAATTAGTCTAGATGCGATGTATTTAAAGTCAGGGATTGGGCTCTACTAAGCTAATAAATTTTTCATTGTCAAATAATGTACGCTCTATGATCGTTGTATAGTAAGGAACGCCCTGCTTATTCGATTTAAATAGAAGTTGAAGAAAATCTGCTACGCCTATGATATGATATCATATGTTCTGGCTGGCAAAAGTAGGCGTGTCCAGGCCCTGGTACACGTGGACTCATATGCACCATATGCTCCAATGGTAAATCGGTATCCGAGATACAGAATTTGTCGCCGGCGGCCGAAAAGGAGAGAAAAGGAAAATTTGCAGCCAGATACTGTATGCGTCGCTGAATGCCGTGTGAACAGCTCCATTTGAGCGAGTGTATTTTCTGTGTCTGGGATTCCGTATCTCGCATATAGAATCCACGTGTGTCCAGGGTCTGGACGCCCATACTTTTGCGAGCCACAACAGCAGATTTTCTTCACCTTGTATTTAAATCGAATAATCAGTGCGTTCGTTACTATACAAAGATCATGGAGCGTACATTATTTGACAATGACAAATTTATTAGCTTAGTAGAGCCCAATCCCTGACTTTAAATACAGCACATCTAGACTAATTCGACAAAAAGAAATAACAGCAATGCTAGGTCCATAACAGTACGGCACTGCAAGTGATTGAAGGCCCGCGTCTGAGATTCAGTCGCCGTGTCTGAATAGACCCAGATTCTGTATCCCGCATACCGAATCTCGGATACGGAATCCCGTATGTTCAGGGCCTTAAGGTGTTATCAATATATATGCAGTTTTTGTTGGTTTGCATATTAAAAAAATGTTTTTTGCGTTTTGTGCCATTTTATTAAAATATTATTCCATAGGCGGGTATGTGTTTTGGAAAAATTGATAAATGGAGAAGTTGCTCAGTTCAGCGAGTTCCATTACGGGTTAAAATATTTGCACTCATTTCTATAACATCCTGTATATACATCCTGCGTATGAAATGTTTAAAAAATGATGAAAAAATTTTTAGTGGAAGAATTATCTGAATAGATTTATTGTTGTAAAACACATAATTAATTTTCCACTAGCGACGTTCCAAACCTATTTGGATCAGCAGTTATTTGTGTAAGACCTAAATTCTCAAGCATTAGTTTACAAAATATGGAATCTGGTCTATTAGGTTCTAATAAATTTATACTAGTGTCTCCGAAGCAGATGAAAACAAAGGACACTGAGTTCATACCTGCTCAAACTCATAACAGAACAATTTATAATTATGATGGGGAGATTTGTATACAGCACCAACCCCAACTATTAATTTTCTAATTTTATCGTCATCCATACTCCCTCAAATTACGAGTAGCGATATTAATAATTGAGTAATTAGTATTATTTTTTAAACAGATAGAGACACCACCAGCCCTCTCCACACGATCGCCCTGAATAAAATCATACCGTGGAATATGAATGAGGCTGCTATTTACATTACTATTTAATCAAGCTTGGCTGGCTGACAGCTAGTGATTTAATATTAATCTCATTTAAAAAGTCGTAAAGCATTTGAAACTGAGGTATGATATATGTAATATTAGTATGTGCCAGTCGCATGGTTCAACAGACATAAGCAACAACCAACCGTCTAATTACATTTAAAAAATCTTGTCATGCATGTTATTTATATAATAAACTATAATATAAACGTAAGCTGTTGATTGAATAAAGGACACTATACTATCGCTATACAGGTTTGGGGCATCATAAAAAACTAGATAAGCAATGTATTCAAATATTCACAGGTGCAGATGCAATGCATACTGATTCGTAGCTTATTTTATGTGAAGCGAATTTTAGCCGTTCAACTTTTTCGGATAAGATTTTCTCTAATTACTATTTTTTTAACTTACTCTGATTGGCGAAGATTCGTTTCGTATTGTAATCGCGAGAAAATCACTTTCCGAGATTTCTTCAGATCTTCACGTTTCAGTCTGTCTGTCTGTTTGTTGCCGGTGTAACGACGATATTTTTCATGCGGATTATATGTCTACCTGGCATGAAACCGAGACAATTTCGGCAAAATATATAGTTTACACGCTACTTAAAGTATATTTATATTAATGCAGAATAATACATCACCGTTGGATGTGTATTTAACTCTTGAAGCGATGATAAATATTGACGCCCCATTTATTTTAGAACAAAAGTGAATTTTATTTACATATATTACATGCATAAAAGACGGAAATTAATAATTATTAAAAGAGAAAGTATTGGTTCAATAATACAGCTATAAAAATGGAATCAAAGTACTAGTTAATCTGACGTGCGTTAGTAATTGGTTCTTGTATCCATCTTCTATATCTTTAGAGCGGCCATCCCCGCCAGTTGAGCTATGTCACGTATTAATTTTTAGATTAGATTAATTTTTATTGTGATGAAGGAGGTGAGAGAGAATTCTAATTTTTGGTATAACATTGTTTTCGTATCACTCTTTTTTAACATGGGTTTTTACAATATTTTATAATGACTATATTCCGAGCGGTAGGACGCTTCAAATATTCAACCAAAGTTCGAAGTATAAATTCCGCTGCACAACAGCGCGAGAAACGAAATTTCAAATTTGTAGGCTGCACTTAGCAAAAGAAGTTTATCTTCTTATATTATGTTTTACGGACAATACTAATCTAGATTCTTCTCTAAGGTTTTTTAATTAATCGTTATAAGTACCGGAGATTACGGTGCATGAAATTTAGTTTTCTTTAATAAAAAGAATTATGTTACAAATGCCTTAGTTGCGAAAATGTAGCCGTACAGTTGCTCTTTTCAGTCTTCTTTTTAAATAATTTTCAAATTCCATTTTTATAACTTTTAAGACATATTAAAATGGTACCTAACTATATTTCCACTTTGACGTTTGGGTATGTATCAAATAACTCATATAACTCATATAACTCATAACACTGTACCATACTATATCATTCTGTCAGTGTGACCTTGGGGCCCTTAAATAAACCACAGTTTATTTTTTAGTGTGAAGATTATTTTCCATAATCAGCCGTACTATAATGATTAGAAACTAAAAAACCACATTGTTTCATAAAGGAACATAGCGAAGAAAAGTGAAGTTGTAAGAAATTTAGTAGGAGCCGCAGATTTTCTTTGTAAAAAAGATGTTTAAGGTTTTCAAAAGTTTTAAACAAAAAATAAATAGATTTACTTTTATAAAAATTTCGTTTTATATAACATTAATAAGATTCTGTCTTCTATGTTTGTGGTGCTTTGTTGCATTAACACTTGTTCCTTCAAGCCTTCGCACTAGTTTACTGTTATTAAACAGTTGGATAGTCTCGACGTTGACTTGGTGAAGAAGCCTACTCTAATTTCATTCGTAACCATCTCCATTTGGGGATTTCTAATACGCTAAGGTGCATCAACGATCTGAATATGTTGGATGGTGTTAACATTTTTCTATTTCGTACATTTCCTACAGCTCTACGCGATAGGTCCACACAGACTCCAGTATTGACTTATCCAGCATCAGCTTGTTGTGTATCTTCGTTCCATGAGCCAATACTTTTTCTGGTCCAACTATTTACGTTGTCGATTATTTGTTGTAATTTCATGTAGCGCCTTCAACGTTGTCACCCATTGTTATGATGGCACTGTAGTCTGAAAAAGTTGCCACAGGAACTTTTTCATGGTTACATGAAGCCGTTCGGGTATAGCAAATACAGAACCGGACCAAATACACCCTGCGGAACTTCACTCTTAACTTATTTTAGCTCTGAGTATTTATCCCCTTGCTTAACTCTGAATTATCGATCAGATAGGTGGTCTAATTGATGTGAGTGCTATTTTCATAGTTTCCGTTTTACGATCACTTCCGCTGTATTCCAGTACATACGTATTTCGGTCTAGTGACAAAATTGAACCAATACGTTAGTTAAAATTGGATTTTTTCGGTAAGAGATATTTTGGATCTACGTTTGTTTCACTTTTTTGGTTATTTTCTTAGGTGTTATTGGAGGTATATTGCTGATCTGCAGATTTGTTGTTCTTTATGAATATTCTAGGAGATCTTCTTTGTTTGGTCGGAACCTTCTTCCCAAATGTTCAGCTAGTGAATTCGCTGTTTCTCTATCGTTTTTTGTTCTAAGTTTCGTTTTGTTTCTGCACGGTTAATGGCTTTTTCTGTTTTTTACAATGAATACTACATACTTTCATCATT
Organism: Agriotes lineatus; assembly: GCA_940337035.1. Lineage (NCBI taxonomy): Eukaryota > Metazoa > Arthropoda > Insecta > Coleoptera > Elateridae > Agriotes > Agriotes lineatus. The sequence continues at coordinate 116,956,621 of OW679202.1, forward strand.
TGTTAATTCAAGCAGGCAAGCTTCGATTCTGCTTCTGCTTAATTCTATTTTCATTCTGGGGTATCGAGTTGTTCGCCACTTTCTTCTGGTTTTTCGTCTTTTTGCAATAGCTTCTCTAAGATTAATTCTGTTGTCCAAGTTTTTTCTGCATATTTTCCATTTAGTTTCTTCAAGAGAGTTAGATGTTTTCCGTTTTAATTATTGCTGCTCTTAAAGCCAAGACAATTTGCAATACTCAAAGTTAAATTTCTCGTTAACGTCTATGTAGCCTAACACAAAGAAGTCAACCAAATGTGGAAACTTTCTATCGTCGGCCAATATGTTTGTACTCTTGTAGTGTGTTTTGTGCCACTTGAAACTAATTTAGTCCTATTCTTTTGAGATCGTCACTCCACCGCATCTGTGGTCTTCCGACGCGTTGGTTGTTATTCCATGGTCCCCATCGTATTAGATTACCACTCCATTTGCCTTGACTCCTTACTGCATGGCCATCCCGATGTTATATAAACCAAGCTGCAAAATGTGTCTTTAACTTTTGTCCTATCTCTGATTGAAGCATTCGTTTTGTGATATTTTAACGATATCCAGTCTTCTCAATATTGCCCTTTGGTTAATTCTTAATTTGCTTCACCTTGGTGAAGCTCCAGGTTTCTGTGCCGTAAGTTGTCACTAACAGATTGCCTAATTGTATATTTCTCTTCTAAGTGCAAGCGGGATGTTCATTGTTAAGATATCTTTTACTTTATTGTATACTGCCCAGGTTAGTTGTAATCGTTTATATTTATTTCGAGCTCTTGATTCGCCCTTCCTGTCGTTATGGTCTCTCCTAGATATTTGTATTTGTTTACTTTGCTCATCTTTTTCTTTTTAAGCATAATACTTTAATCGTCATTATCTGCTATTATGTATTATGTTTTATGGAAATTAATTTCCAGACCAATGCAGGTGGTTGGTTTGTGGATGTCTTCAATGAGACTTATTAGTTCGCATTTTGTTTCGGCCATTGTGACTATGTTACCAGCGAGCACAAGATGATGTAGTCTTTCACCGTTGATATTGATACATCTATTTTCCGATATAGCTGATATTAAGCAGCTTTCCAGGTATAGTGTAAATAGTTTAGGTGACAATATATCGTCCTACCTTACTTCTAGTTTTATATTTCTTTTGTCAGATTGTTCGCGAAGTAATATTGGTAGGGTGATTTTGATATACATTTTCTGTATCACATGTCCGTGTCCGTAATTTATGATTTCTTTTTTTCGAGCTTGTTTGATTTATCAAATTTCGATGGAGCCTTTCTGAAATCTATAAATGCTTTTCCAAGTGAGTAATTATACTGCATGTTGTTGCTTTTTGCTAAAGTGTTATCATCGATTGCAAGTGCTCGGTAGTACTAAACCCTCTTTTAAATTCCGTCTTTCTTTTGGCTCGTAGAAGTCTAGTTGGGATGTTAGGATGTTGGGTTAGTTAACGCTTTGAGAGTAGCTTATAGATTCGGGACAATAGGCTGGTCGGTATCGCATTTCTTGTGAATTAGTGTCAGAATTGCTTTTGCCCAATTGTCTGAAATGTCTTTTTGGTCTAGACATTTGTTGAAGTGGAATTTTTCTTATTATCAGCATCTGCTAGAATTTCGTCTTTTCCAACCGACTTTCCGTTCCTTATTTGATGTATTGCCGCTCTAATTGCATCTCTGCTAATTGGAGGTATTTCTTCAGAACTTACATGAGTGATTACTCTCTTTGGGTCTCGCTCCTCTATGCTGCTCTTTACCTTAGCCGTGTAAAGGTTTTTGTAAGTCTTGTACTACTCTCACAATGTCTTTTATGTGATTTGTACAGCTTCCTGTCTTGTTTTTTAATTTCACGATCTCCTTATTGATGGATGTTAAACGCCTTCTGAGCATCTTCACAAGCACCCACAAGCATTGTGTCTTTAAAGTTTATTTTGGGCTAGTTTGGTCTTGTGTTTTTGAATATCGTATCCTGTGCTCCTCTTTACTGTTTTAATTAGTTCGGCATATTCTGTTGTAAATATTTTCTGCTGTGTTAGCAGTTGCTTTTTCTTTCCTAACATATCTAGTGTTTCTTGCTTCAAAGTCGTATTTTACCAAGTATTTTTCAATTTCACTTATCTGATCTCCAATGATACAATTAAAGTCGCCTACTAAGTACTGTAGAGCTTAGGTGAAAAAAATCTTATTGGGTACAGTGGACGTGCTAAAGTCCAAGTTTTTCTTGTATACGTTAGGCCACAGTATTTTCAGTAAAAAAAACTTTTTTTTATAATTTTACTCGATTGTAACTGCCGATTTGCAATTTGGACGATTTTATAATTAATTACATTTTTAACGATTTATCGACTAACGGTATTAATTGCAAAAAACGTTTTAAAATTTAAGCCTTGGTGTTTAAAAATGAATTCTAATTTGCTGCCTGTTGCTTTTACTACCGTTGAAGGAAGGGATGGGGGCGTGACGTGAAAACAGTTGTGTCACGTCGGGTCACGGCGTGTCACGTTGTGAACGTGAATAATATTTGAAAATCGTGATGTGAACTTGAGTGAACGTGAGTGAAAAATTCCAATTGCCTCGGGTGAACCTATTTACTCGACTTAACACTGAAAATGTTGATTACGTTTTATTTTTGAACCAATTTATTGTGTAGATGTGTAGATGAACTTATTATTCTAATAAACGTAATGTTTTGTTTTGTATACTCGCCTTGACGCTGAGAATGTTGATCCTTGTACGTAAAAGTACTTTTAAACCTATGAATTAAAAGTATTGCCTAGCAACATATACCTTCGATACTGATACCAATATGGGAAACGTCAATCCCAATGACAGCTTTTTGTATTAAAAGTAATGTCTTTGAAGACAGCTGCAAGAAATGTATTAGTGAGAAATCAGTATTTATCCCTTGTTGTAAGTTATTCTAGTCAATTCTCATTTTCTTCTTTTTGTGTCAAGTATTCTGATTGCAACATATCACGTAAATTATGTCACGTGCAAAACATATTTTCAGTTCTGTTTAGGGTTTTTTTTCATTGATTTTAAATTTTAACATTCTGTTCTATCTGAATTTAAATTTTGAAATAAAAGCTGCATGTCACGTCGTGAGTAGTATGAACGTGAGTGAACGTGAACGTGAGTGTTTAAAGCAAGCGTGAAACGTGCGTGACGTGAGTGAAAACTCACTCAGGCGCTCATCTAGCGTTGAAGGTATTTTCAGGCGCGTAATTTAAAAGAAAAATAAAGACTATTTAAAGTTCTTACTAGTTTTAACAGTTGGCCTGTGGAATCATGTTTGGGATACGAGATTTTAGTTATAAATACCGAATGTGGAGCATACGAAGTTTTATTGTATTGTTCGTTGCTGTTACTACAGTGCAAACCCATATTTTGAGCATTGCAACTTATTAATTTTAAATAAAGTTCCGTAGATAATAATACTACTGCCGGTTCCATATTAAATATGTATATATATCCCAGGATCTATTACATATTATATTACAGTTAGAACAGCAATTCGTGGCGCTATCATTTATTTAAGTAAGGCTATTTGCAATTCGATAGCCTATAAAACGAGATGTGGTATTCCTTACTTTATCGTCCGGTTATTTTCGTACACATTACTTGCCGAGGGTCGGTATCAGCCCATTCAATTTTTTAAATGCGGCTGCTGGTGACGTGGACGTTAATATTTTTCTATGCCATCCGCCGACATTGTTTAAAATAGCGACCGTGTTTTGTTTAGCAACGCCTTGCCCACAAAAGATATCCTTAATATCAGCGAAATTTTTTACAGGTAAACCTAACTAACTCCGACGACGTCTGTCTCTGACAGGCGTGACAGTAGCTTTCCACCCCAAACCTTTCAGCTACCACTTGTAAGCTCATAAGAAACCAAACAAAAACCTACTAAACAAAGCAAAGGGCATCGCTGCGCCCTCATTCCAGTGGATGATCTGCAAAACATGCGGTAATGTAACTGTCTGTCTGTGGATCACTACGATACTTCCTCATCATTGTTTTTACTAGGATAAAGTCGTATTTTCAAAATGCTGATGTATGCAATATGTAAAGAGGTTAACTGCAGTAGAAAGCTTAGGTGATAAATTTGTGTATAAAAAAAAGACAGAGCATAAGCTTTATCTTTTTTAGTTAATACATACTCATTGAACTAGTAGACCATAAAGTGCATTTTTTATGTGAACAGTCAAAACGTTTTTATGAGAGAATTTTTTTAAATTATTGTTGGTGTTTATAAGACTATTGCAGAAGTTAATGAGAAATTGACAACTTCAGTCTATTTCAAATACAAATGCATAAGTTTACAAAATCCTCTGATAGGTTTTTATATAAGGCATATCGGTGTAGCAAGAATACAATTATTACAATTTATTGAGAAAGTAAGAAAATAAATTATGAGATGGCTTGACGCATGATATTTTAGCTTAAATCCACCTGTAATACTCACAAAATATTTAGAATTCTATATATCAATTTTATGAGTATATTTTCCTTTTTTTTTTCGTTAGTACAGCAGATACTGGAAATTCTACACTTGACAATAACCAACTATACGCAATACTCAGTTCCATCTTCTTGAGAAGGTACTTTGGGATATTTTGCATATGCATCTGTTAGACTTTGACAGTTTCATTACATGCATTTGGACTGCTGTATATAGTCAAACAATTACAAAGCCAAAACAATCCCAATTAGTATCAATAAATATTGGCAAACGCTCTCCCGTAAAACATCGAACAATTACACATAAAAATTACAAAATCCATTATCAAAGCAACAAACGTTGCCTAAAATATACAAAAACACCACAAACTCGTCCAACAAACAAAACCAGTAATACACAATCGAAAAGAGGTACAGAAAATGGGAAACGTGCAAATTCAAGAACTAAGTCATCTAAACATAAACATCTCAAAAACATTACAAATGACATAAGAAGCTGTTCAAACGAATATAATAAAGGCACGATAGAGAAGAGCAACAGCCAGAAGATTCTAAGGAAAAACTGCATAATAGTTAATGGTAAAAGCCAAATCGTAAAACTCAAGACGTAGGGAGGAAAAGCAACAACCGATAGAGAAAAGCTGAAGAACTACTCCAAATTCTATGCAGCACTTCACCGAAATAGAAACAAGTTGCCGAAAGAATAAAAATACCTACACAAGAGGACCTACTAAATCAAGGATTTGAAGAACTCCCCGAAATTATAGTAGACGAAGCAAATGGGCCCATGAAAGAAACACAGAATGAGAACCCTCCAGGTAGATAGTAATAGAAATAAATCTAGAAAGAAAGACTTTATCTGGCAAAATAAAATAGTTTTTTAACCTTTGCTTGTGTGATGCTTCCATACCTGGAACCTGGAATAATATATTGATGATCTTGATCCATAGAAAAGGAGATACGGCTGTTGCTCCCAGTCTTTAAATGTTGTAGTATATTAAACCCCAATTTGACTTAAAACTGAGTTTTGAATTAGGAAAAGCAAAATTACCCTTAATCTAAAAATATTGTTAACTAGCTGACCCGGTAAACGCTGACCTGCCCAAAAATTATTTGTCTTTGAAACCCCGTTTCACCACTATAGAGTTTTAATTTTATGTCATGTCCACCGTCTTGGACTTAAAAATAAACGTCATTTTCGCAATCAACGTCCCAAAAAACCTCAAGAACGGCACCCATCTAGATTTTTAGGCTTATTTACCCCATTTTACCCACTAAGAGGTTGATTCTCGGAAAACTACGAAATACGTGTTTGCTTATTTGTTTTTAGTAGTTGGCTACTCTTACAAAGTTTGAAGTCGAAATGTCTATTTAATATTATTTTTCCATACAAAATTGGAACCCTCATTTTACCCCTTTAGGGGTTGAATTTCGAAAAATGCTTCCTTTTTCCTTGTATGCATCATAAAGGAAACCTCTGTGCAAAATTTCAGTTTTCTAGGTCCAAGGATTTGGACTGGGCGTTGATGAGTCAGTGAGTCAGGACTTTTCTTTATATGATTTTTAAGTTGATTATTTCCGTTTACCAGGATATAAAGCTTAAAAATATAAGAATTTTTTTTACCACTTTTGCGAAAAATTAAAGCTAACGGAGGTACAGGCTGTTAAAGTTTCAAATTAAGAACTAAAATTACTTTTTAAAAAAATCGGTAAAAGGCTTTACCCAGAACTTCCTTCGTCGACATTGTCACGTTTCTAAAAAGTTAAATAAATTTTCAAATAAAAAAACGTTACCGGTAGTCGAATTCGAACGGCAGGCGGAACGCTTGTGCAGCCCACAACGTTTTGTGGGATTTGTAAGAGACTGGGATATTTCTGCCTGCGCCAGGAAGCAACGACCTCTCACCGACTTGCGTCGCAGCTATAGTTAGTAAAGTGCTAATTTTTGTCTCGTTTTTGTATCGTAAAACAGTTATTCTGTATCTATTGGCTCCCATTTCTGTTAATAATTAGGCCTGCACTATGTACAAATTGTTACTTATATCTATTACTATTAAGTTGAATAAAAAATAAACAAAATTTTATTTTTTAAAGTCCTCACTCTGTATATATTTGTCTGAAATTTTCCCGGTTTCATTCCAGGTAGATATATAATGTGTATACAAAATATCGTCTTTCTCCGACAAGTACTTTTTGAGTTATACTGCCAACAGACAGACAGACGGAATTGAGAAAATCTGTTTTTCGTCATCTAAGGACCCTGAAACTTGATCATCTGAAGAAATCTCGGAATGTAATTTTTTGTGATTACAATACTTCCTTCGTCTTTCAGACGAGGTAAGTAATTAAACTAAACTTAATCTAACTTAAATGATATGTTCAAAATAATTACCATTCGCTTCTACACATACGTTCCGCGTATAAGAGCGATGCGGCAGCGGCATTTTGATGACACTCCCAATAAATAATAAGTATATTCACTAATTCATTATTTTCATGAACATGAACCATTATTGTAGCAGTAACATTAACAAAATTACCATGGAAAACTAGTTGACATTGCTTAAAAACAGAGCTAAACAAAAATAAAATGGTCCAGCCACTTTTGAGCCAAAGTATAGCTTTTAATTTGAAACTACTTACCTCACATAACCGTGACGCGTTAGTGGGAGTCCAATTCTTGCTTTTGCAAAATTTAGACCAATAATCCCGTTGTTGCAAATTGTTGGGAAATCTAAACAACGCTATCACTTACCTTGTTTTGTATTACAATTATCTGATGCACAGCAAACCATTATCACAGAATTAATACTTGTAGCCACTGCTAGAAGACTAATCACCACAAAAGAAACACGAGAGCCCCGCATATAAATTTGCGGAAATATAGGTTATGTAACATCGGAGACACGCCTAAAACGTACAGTCTCGATTTCTTTGTTTTGGCCGATAGTAGCGTTCAGTAAGCAGATATAAATTGTCTTTATTATTAACCAAAATGAACTTGCCATTGAAACTGTGTCAATAGTTTTAAAAATCACAAGTAATAGGCATAATAAGTAATTGTTTTCTGTGATAATATCACCATTAAAAGTAATTGTACGTTTGTTTACAAAACTCCGAAAATAGAAAAGTACGAATGCAACCATGGTACTTTTCATCGTGTAAACACAGCCTGTAGTGTTGTGCATTATATATATATATATATATATATATATATATATATATATACACAGTAAAATGTTTTTACGCACAGGTACCAAGCTTTAATGGTTAGATTGAAATAAAACCACTTGTATGTAATCGCCTGGCGGTTCTTATTTATTTGATACTTTCTCAAAGGCTAAGGACAAAAATTTACAAATAAGCAAAGTTATTATAAAAGTTATGGTGAGTGAAGGTCTTACCTAACAACTTGTGGAAACCAAACACAAATGTTTTTTAAGGACATGTGACGATATTCAAATTTGAACAAATTTATCGGAAAAAGGCAGTAGGCCACCAAAGTTAGAGAGCTAAGCTACACATAACATAACTACACTTGGTCCTGCATCGAGCAGGTTACAAATTAAAAGTTCACTGACACATTTAAAATCTGATTTACAATAATTTGTGTAATAAATAATTTAAGGAAAATATATACATAAATTAATGAAGGCAACGCGAAATTATTCATAAAGTAGCCGAATAAGATGTCAATAGACGCCGAATTTCATCGCGGACACAACGGGCGACCTAAGAAACGTGAGCGCATCTAAAAGAGAAAAAAAACACAAACATAAAAACCAACAAAGGCCAGCGGCCGCATTTAAGGAATACGCCGGACGAGAATTCGACAAGGAGGCTTGGGAAATAACAATCGCGAGCTCCACGAACACAACCGCGTGAAGCTAGTGGACAACCATTTAGATAGGATTAAAAGGGTACCTACAAAAGCAAAAAGATCCCCTCGGAAAGGTAGAACGCCGGAGCGGAATAAAACGCCGACGATCCACGCTATAATTAAAAAAACATACAGCGCGAATGAATTAAATTACACACATTTGTGAAGCTAGACGTACCTAGCAATTAAGCATAACGTCCCCCGCCTTCCGTACCTTTCGGTCTCTCAGGCGGGACGCTACCGATGCCGCAGGTCCGGCACCGGTCCGGTCGAGGCCTATCCAACCTCTGAAGACTTATGGAGTCGCCACCCGTTAGCCCCCGCCGAAACGGGAGCCCCTTTCCCAGCCTGTTGGGTACCAACTGCCACTACGAGTCCTTCCGCACTGGTCAACCACGCTCGTGGTACCCGACACCGGGGTGCCGGGTATCTCGATACGTGGGGCTTGGTGTTGACCGCCCGTAGTACCCTTGTATGTAACGTTTGACGGGTCACCGTTCGAGAGCAAGCTCTCTACCACACATATCTCTGTGCCAGCGGCTCAGCCTTTCGGCCGTACCGCCGTACTCATCCTTCAAACATCCTTACCCACCGTTGCGGAGGCCTCGCGGCTCGCAGTTGTGGGATAGGGTAGAATCCAGAAGTTTTTAAGGGTTGACGACCGTGCGGTCTGCTTCGGAATAGGAATTTCATCTCCGGTAACAGGCCCAGGAAGAACTCCCGGGACACCACACTTCATCGACCGATTCCTAAACTCACCTCGGAGTGGGATTGCTTCCTTTGCCTCACTCAGCGTGGGTTGCCCATTTGCCATCATCGGTAATCCCGCGTCTCCCTGAATTAAATTACAGTAATCTTAATAATCCTATAAGCATGTGTGGTATGCAAAAACTCAGAATATAATAAGCATGACGGTAGTCCACATTAAAAAAGCCGCCGCGAGCAATTAAGGACGCCAAAAGCAAAAATCATTAAAATGCTCCAAATCATCCCACGCAAGCGAAAATAGCGTGTCACACCCACGTCAACGGCAGTCCGGGGAAAACGGTGCGAGTGGAAGCTCTTTAAAAGAAGGAAACGCAGCAGCAAACGGCATTCGATTGAATCCTGTTCTCGAACCAAATCATCTCCTCCTGTTCGATCTCTGATCACAAAAGCTACACTACCTTCAGCTCGATCTCTGATCGCAAAAGCCCAGCGTCTCATCGCAGCCGATCGTCGATCGCCGCAGCCGTTTGCCTCCACCCGGAGTGTCGTTCAGCCCCGTTGAAGCCAGAGCGCCGAGGTGCCCCAGGTCCTGCCGCCGCTTATCACGCCTAGCCCCGGGCTCCGTTGTGCCCCAGGTCCTGCCGCCGCTCACTCAGCCTAGCCCTGCGCGCAGCTGTGCCTCAAGTCCTGTTGCCGACTACTACGCCTAGCCCCGCGCACCGCTGTACCCCAGGCCCCATCGAGAACCTTATCGCCTCCGCTGCACCGCCCCGCCCCACCCCACCGCGATCTAAGATAAGCCAGGATGCAACAAAAGTAAGCCCTGGAAAAATACGCAAGAAGCCACACTAGTTGGTCCTCCACCCACCGTGCAGCCACCTCCGAAGGTACGAGATACTCTAACCCTAAAACTTGTTTTCTGTTTGTTTCATAGGACTCGAGAGCTACTGAAACGTCTCTTTGGGTCATCGCTTCCAGCTCGCCCGAATCTCCGCTCGTCCAGGAGACTCGCCAATTCCGACGTCCTCAAGGCACCCAGGCCGCCACCCACGCCGATACGCCACCCCCCAGCTGACCCCGCACGCTTAAACCCGGAGACACGCCTACAGGACTCGCAGCCTACGACGCAGAAACCCCGGAAAACCGCCCGCTGCTCCGTATACAACAGGTCCGTCTCACCTGTCGCTCCCGGCAACTCGGCGTGGCATTCTTTCTCAGTCCAGAGGAAGAAGCGGAATTCGAGCAGATGTGCAAGGAAGTCAGGCCAGACGTCTTGAATTGCGACCTCCTTCGTTACTAGCTACTCTTTCAGCATGTAATGGTGTATCATAACCCTGATGAACAATGTTCGGTAAAAACGCTGCAATGTATTTATTAAAGTCCAAGGTATCTGCTACGTGTTCTTGGGGTACGCTAGATTCGGTACTCCGTACCGGTACAGCTTCTTTCAAATGACCATTTTCGGAAAATTGTTGAGACTCTCCAAAATTACCTAGTATTAACGGATAATCTTCCGTGACCGCACCAAGCGATGCTGAAAATAAAGTTACAATTAAAAAAATCAGGTAAAAATCGCACAACTCTTACCAGATACACAAGAATGACTCCTTATTGATGTGATAGGAGTGTACTTTTGTGAAGGAGCTACAACGTTGGAGTAACCATTAACGTTTTCGATATCAAATGCTTGTTGCACAGGGCAGTGAACAATTGAAACAGGCACTGGTTCTTGGCTGTCGTATGGAGGGAAATCAAGGGCAGAGAAAGCTCGGTTTAAATTACGTCCAACTCTTTCCATGGAAGTGCAAGTGTATGGATAATCAACTCGACGAGAGGTGATTTCGTTGGCTGGGCGCTCTGGAGCATTATTATCCATGATAACAAGTATGTTAAATTTGTCGAACTAATACAGATTTTACGGTATTCCTATAAACAGCGCTGGACAATCAAATCTAAGCACGAAAATCAAATCTACGTATGAAAATCAAAACAACGCAGGAGCTTATTGGTAAAAATAATGTTTGGGTTATGAAGATCCATGGCCCACAATGAATCGAAATGTCAGAAAGTGAAAGAACAATTAAAATTAAAAAACACGCCAAAAAATATTACTAAGCAGTAACATATACACGACGCTGGAACATGTAGTGTACAAACTTTTAAAATTATTATTAATAGTTTTGTACTTAATTCTGTGTAAATAACTTTTGGAGGTCAACCAGTGGCGTACTAGGGAGGTCAAAACTGTATATTGACCCAAACAGTAGCACGCCACTGGAAAAATAAGTGTATTCCTACGTTTTTTTTTTATTGTTGGTTCCCCTATTATTTAATATTCTACTATTTTTAATATTTATAGGTAGCTGTTCAAGACATAAAAGGAAAACTTTCATATAGGGTGTCTTGAAATGAATGTATCTAGTTAACTTTGAAATTTGTTTGCATGTAAATTTTTATGCGCCACTACGTTGTAATTTGTATTGCATTATTCAGAGCATTTAATTTAGTGTCTACCATATATTTAATAGTACTATAGTCATGTTTATACCCATTCGGAGTCACGTGATAATATAGTGACTTTAGATGTGTCGATTCTTAAAAATGCAATTGTAGAGTAATAGATAAGTAACACTTCTTTTTGTAGGTTATCATGACTGCTCGTTATAAAGCATGACCGATGGTTTCTGTTCATTTTCAGTTTCCTGCTCAACTAATTTAGGTTTAATTTAGGTTTTATTGCCCTTATCTCAATAACTTACACGAAAAATATAATTTGACAGATTGGAAACGTCAAATTTTAAAATTAATTTTTTTAAACGACATGCCATTTTTTAATGTATTCCATTTCATTTGTTTTACTAAACATGATTAGTGACAGACACAAGTCACGTGACTCCGAATGGGTACAATTTTGACTATATATTGCTAACGCCTGTAAGTGGGGAGGTCACAGCGAAAGTGCGCAAGCATTGCATGTGCGCGCAAGCGTCGTCCGTGAACACGTGAACGAAGCTGTGCAGTTCAAATTCCAGGCATGCGCACGAGACGCGTAGTACTCCGACAGAAACAATGTAGGCGCCGTAATGTTTTCGCCCGTTCCCAGGCTCTAGTGCAATATAGAAGTATTAAATATGTGGTGTCAACACAGGTTGTTGTGTTTATGTTACTATTCGCGTGCATAATAGCATTGCTTAAGAGCGGCACATTTTATTATACAAAAATACACTAGCTAACGTTTATTTTAAGACACACTGTACAATGTACGCTTGTGCTCATCAAAATGGAAAACAGGTATTGCAACCGATTTTTGTAATATTTTAGTTTTGTAATACCGGTTGGTTTGAAACATCGATAAAATGAAATTGTTGGTGGTATTAAACTACATAAAAATAGTTAAATAAAAATATCGTATAAAAAATTTATGTCACACTACCGTGACCATGCCTGCTCAAATAAATCTGGGACAATGTTTTTTTCGTATGTAGGTTCAATTAAGGATTGGTGAATATCTCGACCAATTTTGAAGCAATAAACACGAATAAACACTTTGACAAAAATTCATGCAATTCGTCGGCTGCAAGCGGCATTTGAAGGACTATTCAACGAACAAAATTGACATTTCTTAGTAATTAATCAATTTTATTACGTCCTCTTTGAAAATAAAAATCTGTTGACGTAAAATAAATTGTTTGTCAAATTTGACATTTCTAATATCATATTTGATTAATTTTACAGGAAGTTAAATAAATGTCACAGGAAGAGAAAAAAAATGTCATTAAAACTTCTCCAGCGGAATTGTTGCACAATTTAGGCTGATTGGTGGCAAATGACATAAATACTAAATTATGATTGGTGAATAGTTAACTTGAACTGGGTGAGTTGAATAGTCATAATTATTTTTTTCTTTAGAATGTACCAGAAATTGCTAACTTCAGACTGACAATAAACTGATCCTAAAATCTTTAGGGTTTAAGTTAACTGATAGAAGTAACGACGACGAAGGGAAAAGGAAGAAGAGAAGACATCAGGTCCGTTATTAAATTAAATTTTGTTGTTAATATTGGAAAAATTCTAATACTCTGCCATATTAAGAGCGCTTGCTTTTCATCATCATTAAATAAAAATGACGGTTTCAGAAGTACTAAACGTTACTGAAAAAGCTTTTCAAGATAATTCAATTATTTATGCAGAGAAACATGCACACCAGCCATATTCTTCTACAACATTTAATAATAATAATGAAATACGAATACTTATTTTACATCAAGATGTGTACACTTTACCGTGCAACAGTGTTATATGTTTTGAAGGAAAATTGTTAAAGAATGCAGATAGTAAACCTACTGCAACAGGATCATTTGTAAATTTAGGCATATCTCACCTACTAGATGAATTTAGATATGAACTTAATGGTGTAGCTGTTGATCGTGTGAGAAATGTCGGAATAACTGAAACTATGAAAGCCTACGTATCATATAATTCGAACGAAAGTATTAGTTTGGAGAATGCAGGTTGGGCTCCAACCAAAACAACTATTGAGGGATTGGTTGACTTAAAAGGTAATTTTCAGATATTTGTCCCCTGCGAAATGCTGATGGGAGTTTTTGAAGACTTTAGAAAGATTTTACTAAACGTTCGACAAGAATTAGTACTTATTAGACGAAATCATGATTTAAATGGTGTTATTAATATTACAGCTGTTGAAAAGCTTAAAGTAGAATTAACAAAAGTGTATTGGAGGGTGCCACATATTTCGGTGGCTGATGTAAATCGTTTAAAATTATTAAAATACGTTGAGCAGAGTAGTCAGTTGAAAATAAATTTTAGAAGTTGGAAATTGCATGAGTATCCAGTATTACAGCAAACAAAACGGCACACTTAAGCGATAAAAAATGTTAGTAAAGTAGAAATTCCACGCTACATTATTGTAGGTTTCCAAACAGACCGAAATAATTAAAATAATAAAAATATGAGTCAATTTGATTCTTGCGATTTAAGAAATATTACACTTTACCTCAATTCTGAAAGATACCCCTATGATAATTTAAATTTAGAATTTTCCAGCAATCGTTATGCGCAACTGTATGAAATGTTTGCAGGATTTCAATCGTCTTACTACGAGCATGACAATCAACCTGTTCTTACACCTGCACAATTCAAAAGTATAGCTCCATTAGTTGTAATCGATTGTTCTAGACAAAATGCGACATTAAAAGGTGGTGATGTAGATATTCGGCTCGAATTCGAAACCAATACTGATATGCCGCAAAATACATCAGCTTACGCATTGATTTTATTCGATCGAAAAGTAAAATATAATCCTTTCACCAGCGACATAAAAATTGTCTCTGTACATCCGGAGAATCATACAAACTAATGATTTCATATTTCTTAAAGGATTAGATAAAAGAATATGGACTAAAAAAATGTTGATTGGTGAACAAACTGATAATGTAAAATTGTTGATTTACCAGCTTGTCCAAATATAAAGCAATTAAAGACTCTGTATAATGCTAATTTTTGTTCTATCATATTGGTACAAGAGTGCAATGTGCTAAACAAAATGTACACATTTTGCAAAAGCGGTATAATGAGTGTCATTAATTGCCATTAGTTGACACTTAATCTGCAAATGTGCCTCCTGCTGCGCAGTATAGAGTAGTAGGAGAAAATTTGTATATATAAGAATAACTGTTCTGCTATAGGAATATTAATTCACCAAGATGAGTCCTCTGTGTAAGCAAGTGCCAATCAACACAGCTATTCCATCAACGCCAACCACCGATAGCGATGAGGGATATGAGCTCTCGTCGCACCAACCGCAAGACGGCCCCCATGTTTAGTCAAACATGGAAGATGTCGATGATCCTCCTGCCCTTGACGTCGATGATGACGATGAAGTCCTTGTCGTCGACGATGACGACTACTCATGCTGTGGGTGTGAGTATTGTCAAGGGTTGCCTCCAACACCACAATCGCCATCGCAGCCCCAGCAGCAGCAGCCGCAGCAGCAACCACCATCATATTCGCCAGAACCATACGCAGAATATCAGGCTGAGTATGAATTCAACCTGCCTGCACCGACCATGTCGCTGCATATTCTCCAGTAAAAATTAATATAAAATTAGGTAGTAGTAGTTTTATATATATTATCAATACTGAATAAAAGACGTTTATTTCCATACATGTTTTTTATTTATTTAAATATCTTATTTATTCATGAGTGAAACAGAACTTAACGATACTAAATAAAAAACGTTTATTTTTCATACATGTTTTTATTTAATTAAATACCTCATTTATTCATGAGTGAAACAGAACTTAACAAAGAGTAAGTATCAATATAGTCTTCAGGTGTTGTTAAGGGCCAAGGACCGGAACAACGACCAGTTCTCCAACCGACAGCTTCGCCATATTGAGCTTTTCTGATATTTTCTTCAAGCCATTTAAAGATATCGCTGTGCTGATGTATAGCGCTGGGTTGAAATATATAAGCTATGCGGTGTGTATTCAAATACTGGAACATGTCTTCTATAAACTTGATGCGAGCATAATAGGCTGCCTCGAAGATCGCATCGTGAAGAAAATATGGATACTGCTGCTGCTGCTGCTCACCTGCACAAATTCAATTCAAGAGTCAGATAATAATATTTCAATAAGAAAATGCTGTTCGTAGGAACTGGTGTGGTGTAGAGATAATTTTGATAGCACCACGTTAAGATCTGTCTCACTATTAATTTTCAACTTCTTCCCTCTTACTTCGTTAATAATTTTTTTAATAACATCGAAAGCATCTAACATAGTTCTTAAAATTTCACTTACGAAGTCAGTTTCAACAGTTTGAAAGTGTGTATCCCAAATAAGAGTTTTACTAGGTATAGCAATACCAACTTTTTGTAATATATACTCCCAAGTTTGCAAGTCGTTACGTCCTATAGCATTACGTAAATGATAATTATAGGTTTCCTTATTTTTAACGTACATATCTTTGTTCAACCACTGTATATTTGAATTTTGCTGGGGTGACAACATTTTGCAGACTGAGATATCTTATACTTTTTACATATTACTTACACATTATGAGATGCAAGGAAAATAAAAAAATCTATTAAGAAAAAATTTGTTTATTTGCAGTAAACGCATATACAATTGTATGAACCCCTCCAGCTGTGAAGCCTTCTTCGACCGCAGTCTGGGTAGGTAGCTAGTCCGACCCATTGAATTTTATGGGAAAAATACCCTACTATAGGGGTGACGAGCATCAAAAGTGTTTGCATGCTTTATATAAGCTTTCTTCGGCCACAGCCTGGGCAGGTGGCTAGCCTGACCCATTGAATTTTAGGATGACGATCATCAAAAGTGTTTGCATGTTTTATAAGCCTTCTTCGACCGCAATCTGGACAGGTGGCTAGCCTGATCCATTAAATTTTAAGGGAAGAGAATGTTCTACTACAGGGACGACGACCGTCAAAGGTGTTTTTTGCATGATGGTATTCAAATGAGTGTTGCAGAGACATGCGTACTTTATATGCATGTGTTTGGCAGTTGATAACCCCAAGGCAAAGTATCTGTATAAACATAGTTTACTATTCTTTTGTCATCGGAGAGTCTAAAGACTTTTTTCTTTATTTTAAAGAAAAGACATCGTGAGTTTTTTATCTAATTGTCCGCTGTTTGCAAAATACAGTATTGTTTTTAAAAAGACTGGCTTTGTAATCGTCAAACGTAATTCTATTCAAAGCAGCTCTGGTAATACCTTTAGCTTTCCTTGTAATTATAAATTTCTCATTCTCAGCATCCTCTAGTGTTTTCAAAGCATACATTTTTGCATGTAAACCAATAAATTCTGTAATTATTTTAACTCATTTCATCCTTCATTAGACCTAGTACTTTTTTATTAGCCTGCAAAAGGTTATATGGATTATTCTTCTTAACATGGAATTTCGGCATAGACCGCGTAGTAGTTGTATATAAACACCCAGCATTTTCTGGCTTAATGTGCCTTGCACCTTGTGAAGTGGAGCAAAAACCCGAACGATGGTTATGCTCTTTGGTGGCTCGTGTTGTTCGAGTATCTTGAAAACGAGGATACTTAGACAGATTTGGCGGTTTTACTGTTTGTGCATCCATATTCACTAACGTTTCGCAAGACTTTGCAGCTTGCATCATCAGAGTGAAAGTCGCAGTGCGGCAAATCTTTGTGAAGTTCGAATAAATGTTGAGAATATTCTAAATCAACTTCATAAATATATATTGTTTTAGCATTTTCTGGAATACTTAAATGATCAATATTATAGATTTCTAAATCATTTACCCATTCAAATCCCCCATACGGTAAATATTCAGAGATGGCCTTGCCGTACCTGTTATTCATGTCTCAATATATCCCGCCTAATCAGGTTTGCTAATGGCTTAATAAAAAAATGTGCATTATACCCTTTGAGATTATAAAAGAGAACAGGAATATAATGAGCATCTGTGTACTTAAGATTACAATGTTGGTGAGCACTGCCTCTGAACTCACCTGTCTGATGATTGTGGTCACGTACACGCACGTCTTTGACAGAGAATGGTTTTTGCAAATATAACAGCATGCTGATTTTTTAAGCGACTCGTTTTGCTGTTGACTAATATTCATAGATTGTACATTTTTCAATATATCACTTACTTGATATGTTATAGCCTGCAATTCTTTTACAAATCGCTCAATACAGTCTACACTGCGATATATCCAAAATCGTGATAAACTGTCATCATATGAGCATTTTAAATAATATTCGATACTAAATGGAATGTGCTTTTGATAAACTGTACTATTTTCAGCTGATATAGCAACGTTGTTTTGCTTTTCTAGAATACATTCCACGTCCGCGTAGATTGAAAATGGCACTTTTTCCTGATATTTATAGTTTGTAAATTCTATGCATTCACCCCTATAAAGCATTCTAACTTTAGTTTTATTTACGCTATTACAACTGTTAATGTGATTTATGTGCGACTGTTTAGTTAGAAAATGATTTAGACAAATATCGCATAGAAAAGTTTTAGTTTTTCTCTTATGTATCTGAGTTGTAGCCAAAAACAGATAAATTTTTAATCCAACAAAAATGAAACTGCTTCTCTCCGTTGGGCATCATTAATAAATGTATAGCATCCTTATTAATTAGTGTATTTTTACTAATATATATCGGCAGTACTATATTTTTACTATATTTATTTTCCCTTTCTAAAGTATAAATACTTATACGCAAATCATTCATTCTTTCAAATTTTGATACGTTTTTTAATTTTATTGGAAATTCTAGGCCTGCGTAATTTACGTAGATATTCTATCAGAATGCTTATCTGCAGGCTGTAATGTTGATACTATTGACCACAAAAAACAATATTGATCATCATTTTTATATTAACTACAGCTTTTTAATTTTTTATATGAGGCAACTCGATATAACTACCTACTGTTAGTGGACTCTAATTATTTAAATTTACCTTTATATGTAGTATTTCGAGTAAACTCCAACCGGAATCACGTTCTTGAAACTCTTCTAATATTGTCAACAGTTTATTTTCCACATAGTTTGCGTACCATTGTTTTATATTAGTACCAGAATCAATTTTTCCATTTTTAGTAGCAAACGTCTTTAAATCTATCTATCTACTGCTAGGTTTGATAAAATATGCGCTAAACATTACATTAGCTTTAAAGGTTAAATTATTTTTCATAATCTTTTTAATTTTTATTGAAAGGCTTTTATACGATTTTGAAAGAAATTCTCGAGGCTTCTTATAACCCAAATTTGCAATGATGCCAGTTCTTATTCGACTATGAAAACATGATTCCACGTCTTCCCACACTAGCTTGTTTTTATTTAAAAACTTTTGCTGTCGCTCGCCTCCTACACCTCTCTTAACTAATTTAATTTTTAAATTTCTTAATAATTGCCGCTGCTCCTTTAATAAACTAAGGTTTGCTTTTAACTTGAAAGGATTTTCATTTTTACCTCCATCATCATGAATAAACCGCCTAACAGTTAAAATAGTTCTATTTACAAGCTTAATCTACCTATCAACCTCATCACTACATTTTATAAACTGTAATGCACGCCTAATTGATTTTATAGAATTTGAACTTGATTCTGAAATGCTATTTGCTGCACACATATTGAAAGTACGCGTGTCGCTGCAACACTGATTTTGCAGACAGCCGAAATTGCGTATTTAGAGAGAAAACACATCTGGCGAGCAATGATGTCATTACCCGCAAATTTCTCAAACACAACTAATTTGCTGAACTATCAATTTACTCCATGCTGTGATGTACCACATGTGTGATGAGTCACCATAACACATATTGCCACATGCTGTGATGAGTCATAGTAACCACATGTTACAAGAACATGTGTGTATAACACATGTTGAGGATAATTTTACTCTTCAACGTCAACCCAAATTCCCAGACTATGACGTCACCCTGAGGACAATCACCTCGCAAAAAATTCCCCCCACAATGACATCTGCGTGACATCCGGTGAGAGCAAATATCACTCCTATTAACAACCTGCGCAGAACACATGCGCAGAGACACATTTTGGTCCAGAATCCCTCTTGTATTACTACTGCTTACAACTACCATTATATATATATATATATATATATATATATATATAAAACAGGTGGCGCAAAAGTCCTCACTCGATCTCCTAAGGTAGTAACTTCGTTTGTAAATAAAAATACTTGGTTCTGTTTGCTGATTATGTTGATGTAGACGTTTATTTTTTTTCCATTAGATCGCTAAGGTAATATTGGTCAAGTGGACACCGCCAGAGTTGATGCACATTCCGCCTTGTTTCACTGCATTTTTCATGACTTTTCTCAAAATTTCTAGTGATAATTTTTTCACTTCTAATCAGATGTTTTCTTTTATGGCCGCCAAGATCTGTGGCTTGTTCGTATAGACCTGTGACTTTAGAATAGCCCAAAGAAACGAATCTGGAACGGTCAAATTGGGCGATCTTGAGGGACAGTTCAAATATCCAAAACGAGAGATTAAGCGGCAGGGAAAAACTTGCTTCAGAATATCTACTGTCGCTCGTGCTGCGTGTGCGGTTCAACTTTGTACGGAAACTTCTTCAAGTGTTTTACCAAAATTCCCTGTAAATATCGTGTTTTGATGTCCAATTGCGTGGCCCGTCGTCTGGTTGATGTTTGAGGGTCCTTTTGGACATCTGCAGCCACAGGAGCGATATTCTAGACTGAACGGATACTCTGGAGCCGGCCACGTCTGCAACTGTCCCGTGTTGAGCCAGTCTCCTCGAGGCAAGCGATTAACCGCGACAGTGTTTCCCCAATTGGTCCCACACGACCAAGAAATCGACGACGAAATTCGCGTTGAGCCAACGCTACTGACCAATTATTTGTCAAAAACATTGACATAATTATTCCGCGTTCTTGAGGAATATAGCGATTCATGGTTTGTCTACGTGTATTTTTCTCTTTACTTCACAAATGTCCAAGTTGCAATGACATAAGACGCCATTTGCAAAAATGAGAGCATCTTCCGATAGGGTGATTACTTTTGCGCCACCTGTTATTTATATTCCCGGAATAGAAAACAAACCAAACAACTACACAACTAAAAAAAAATTATTTTTTAATATAACCCTCTCCCTTAACAATGCAAGTACTGAAACGTTTCAATAACAACTGCAAACAGTGATAAAAATATTCTTTCGTTTTTGTCTTAAAATGGCTCTCAACTGCTGCTATGAGTTCATTATCATGAGCAAATTTTCTTCCTTTGATGTCTTTTTTCCAATTTGGGAATAGAAAGTAGTCCGAGGGAGCTAAATCGGGACTATAGGGCGGATGGTCCAGTTCTTCAAAGCCGCAACTGTCCATGGCAGCCTTGACTATTTTTGCCTTATGAACAACAGCATTGTCGTGCAACAGCAGTATGCGCTTGCTTAGCTTTGCTCTTCTGTTTTGTTTAATTGAATCCCTTAAACGGTGCAATGAGCCCGAATAGTATTCCCCATTTTTTGTTTGGCCCTTTTTTAAGTAATCTATTAATAATATGCCCTCACAATCCCAAAAAATGGTGGCCATTATTGTTCCTGCTCATGCAACGATCTTAAGCTTTTTAGGAGGGCTGGAACCCTTACCGCGCCACTGCATGGACTCTTGTTTAGACTCTGGGTTATAATATGGACCCAAGTCTTATCTCCCGTAACAATTTGTTTAATTATAGAGTCGGGATCTTCTTCACACAAACTCAAAAACTGATTACAGACTTGAATTCCTAGCTGCATTTGAAAGATAGAAAGCATTCGGGGAACCCATCTTGCACTTAATTTTGACATGCCCAAATATTCATGCAAAATCCTAAAAACACTAGTTTCTGATACACCAGTTAATGCTGCTAACTGCTTCTTCCTTAGATTGTCGTCTTCTAACAGTAAACATTTAACTTTATCCACAACTTCTGCGGTAATCGTTTCAGTGGGACGACCAGATCTTGGATCACATCTAAACAATTTGGATCATTCATAAATGGTTGATTTAGAAGGACACAGGTCACCACACACGACTCTCATTTCTTTAACTATTATATGAGAACTTTTTCCCTGTTTGCTGAGGAATTTTATAACCGAGCGATACACAAAATTATTCATTTCGACCTCTTAGCTTGACACGTCTTCAAAAACCAGAAGATAACTCAGCTATAAATTTGGCAATTGTTTTATAAATGGTGATATGTTGTTTCTAGGCCTAGCTTATTTTAAAAACTTAAATAGAAAAATTACAACCAAATTATAAAGTACTTATTTCGGGACTATAAGAACGACCCCTCGTATATATCAGAAATGATATAAATTAAAACACGGCGGTTTGGGAATTGTCTAGTGGTATAGCAAAATTTTGCCAGCTAGTTCCTGAGCAGGTTCAAGACGGTCCAAACCAGAAAACCTACAGGTTACAGGTGTCCGTGTAAGTTCCTAAGCCACTAAGCTGTTTCATAAAAATAATAAAAGAAAGGAAATACCAGAGTTTGAAATGATCTTATTGTTTATTTACAGTATGTACTCGTACAAACTCTGCATGAAATCCAATAGTGTTAAAAAATTCTTAGATAAGATACTTGTTGGTGTTTGGGCTAGTAGATTTATTTAGTTTTAAGTATAAAATGTACAGTCGGGGCCTTAGAAATGGGGACAATACCATGATACATTTTGTGTGTATTTTTAAGGTTATAAACTCGGCTTTTACAGTTATGATGAATTTCAATGTTATGTCAGATTTCTTATTGTTTGTCAAATATGAAATGACAGCTCACATTAATAAAGTAACCAGAGTAAAAAAATAATAATAAATCAAATATTACAACACAACATATTACGTGTCCAGATTTCTAAGGTGCCGATTGCACAAGGTTGTAATTTTTAATAAATTTTAAGTGAAAACCAAAACTTTACGATTTTAACCCTCAAATTCGTTCGAGTACACGTATTTCAACTATGAGTAGATAGTGACTTAAAATCAAGTACTGCTCTATGGATAAACGAGAGTCTCATCAAATCGCTTCAACGATCATTTAATTTTTATAAACCCGAATCTACGTGAATGGTACCATACGCCTAGGGTATTATATACTTAAATGTGTATTTTCAGTTTTAAAAGGAATTGTTTTTTATGTTTTGGTTCCCGGAGTTCCTCGCCTAAGCATTAATTTTAAAACGTTGAGTTCAATTCCCGGGTTCAATGCGACCAAAACGCTAACAGAGTTGCCAATCTAGGAAATAATAAATATATATCAAGTGAAACTAACTATACATCTCAGTTACACATTTCTTAATTTCACGGAACCATCGGCTAGGAATTTCGCCAGCATGAACATTAGGAAAAACGCTTAAATTTTCATAGTAACAGTACTAACGGTATTTTTCATTTTGAGAAATCAGTTGCTTAAATCGCTAGCTGTACACACAGAGTGAGACGTAGCAGGTCAGCTTCGTCAGAGTAGTTATGCAGGATGGTGGACTTGGGGATGCTGTTGGGATACTGTCCAAACAAGTGCAAAAATTAGATGTGGCAGGCTTTTCCCCAGCTGTCACACTGGGGAAAGACCGTGTGATGTAACTTCGGAAGCAGCCAGATGAATTAAGGAGGCTCAGAACTGCGTAGGAGTTGGTCCTCCAGGTTCTCTAGCAAGCGACATCAACGCTGAAGGAGGAGCACATGCAAAATATGGCACTAAGCCACAAGGGGGTACAAGTAAAAAGGAAAGGCCTAAAATTACACAATATCGCAATCGGTCTGCAAACGCAACGACAAAAAACATACCAAAGCTGGAGGGTGGCCATAAGTAAGTGATCTTGAAAAATAAATTATAAATCCAGTATAACTGGCTTCACTCTAGTAATATACCGAATTTCCTACTGCAGATCAACAGAATTCACAAAAATTTTGGAATTATTATATTCAAATGAAGTGAAAATTCCATATCACATATAACGCCTCAGAAGGAACAATCTCACGAAATCAGTCTCATAAAATGGCAGCCGGAAATCATACCACAATCTATTTTGAAAATGTATTATAATCCCCTAAAACTCAAGGATTTTCAAAATATCCCAAAGATGCAAAATGAATATGCAACCAAATACACACTTAGAAACTGCAGGTCACTCGAAACATTTCCTCAACTGCGAAAAATTAGGCGTAACATCACGCCACACGCGGGTGGAGTTAATTCCCAATTCCCCGGCCTCAGATCTAGTGCTTCATTCGGGATTATTGTTTATCAAATTAAGAACGGCATCATTATGAAGACGTTAAAGACCAGCATTTAAGCGTGGTGGCACAGCAACACTACCATTGAAGAGAATGCGATCTTCCAATTGTTAATGCTTGGTCGTCGCCGCAAAGGAAATGTCTCAGCGTATAATTGGACTGCTTGCCCTTCTCGATTATTTACTAGACATTCCGAGAGCCATTAGCATGTCATAATATTCTCGATTAGAAAAACTAACAGCCATTTTTCGAAAATAAACCCAGGAGAATATGAACACAACAACGCTTCTGTCAATCATGGAATCATACATTTGACATTTATTAAGGCCACTTGATTCAACATTAAAAATCGCTGTAGTTCCAAAAGTAAGGGTTCTATCGAAAAATGGCAAAGGAATTTTTTGTTCAGTTTTTAATGTACAATAACGTAGTTTAGTCTGTATCCGCAATGTACTAACACCCTGTATTCATTTAATTAATTCTCTATAATTCGTCAATATTATGAAGAGCATGACTGTAAAAATGTCTTATTCAACAAAATACTGCTTGTGCGTAATTATGAGTTAATGTGTTAATTGCTCAAAAATTACCGGTTCCGATTAATCATTCCGTTTGTGATGGTTATAGCTGTATTAAATTTTTAACATCTGACTGAATAAATTACGTGGCAACTGTCGGAGAACAAATTTATATAAGTGTTTTGCATCATGAGCGCTAAACCAAACATGCCTCTAGCTCATTCTCTAATTAAGTAAGATATCGATTGATAGCCTTAATGTTAAATTATTCAAATAGACAACAATGTATAACACTGGATGAACAAGACATTGTCATTGTTGCTAAACACAAACAGGGGTCTGTAAAATATTGGAATAGAAGCTATGGAGTGACGATTTTTGTAATGTAATGAATTCTTCGAGCTTGGAATAACCTATGTAGTTGCTTTTAATAGAAAGTCTTCAATTTATTATTTCTGGAGTTTCAGTGTCCTATGTACATATTTTTCATCCATCCTATAGTAATTGCATAGCATTTTGTAAAATTGGTGGCTTAAGTTTTAAAATGCAACTTACATTATTTAACAGACATTACATTTGCATCTGTTACGGTTAAAGTGTTTACTTGGCTAGTTTATAGGCTAGCTGGATAGTATACAAACTATCCAAATGTCTGGCTATTTTGATGGAAAATCATATTTCTACTAAAATAGCTATAAATATTAGCTGGTTTGCATACTATCCAGTTAGTTTACAAACTATACCAGATTTATCGCCAAAGTATAAACCACAAGAAAAGTACACAAATTAACCGATGATTTTGGCTAGTTTACAAACTATCCACAGTATTTGGATAAAGTGTGAACTTAATATTCGTAGTAATACATAATAACCAACTCGTTGGTTAGTATGTAAACTAACCTATTCAATTTGGTTAAATTAGTTTAGGGTAGCAAAATAATTCTTGACCAAAAATAAATCTTATTTATAGGTACAACATAACATTGCTATTACTACTTAAAAATATCTAAAAAAACAAAAGTGACATACAGGTGGTACTATTTGTGTGACAAAATATTAATAATAAACCACAACACATTGAAACACCAAAACAAAAAAAATTATGATTTATTGGAGCAAGTTGCACTATTGCGGCACTTGCTGTTACACGTATATCCGGAAGCAAGACATTTACACTTTTTAATTGTGCAACTCTTGTTGCACTGACAGCGCACATAACCTTGAGTTGAACCGGAGACTGAAAATTGTCTTGCAGCGCTTCGTTATGTTATTTCGGTGTCTGTCTTGATTTTTTTCTAACTTTTGAATTCTGCGACTTTTGCTCATAAACTTCCAAAAGCAGGTTTTCTAATTGTTGTTGTTAATTCATTTTTAATAACCAGATACCTATTCTTAATCAAATTTTACAAGGCACGACAGTAAACAATAACAACACAGCACTTGCAATAAACATAACATCACATCTCTAATAAATTAGCCAAATGGAATTGGTTAGTTTACATACTAACCAACGAGTTGGTTATTTTGTATTACTACTAATATTAAGTTCACACTTTATCCAAATACTGTGGATAGTTTGCAAACTATCCAAAAACAACGGTTAATTTGTGTACTTTTCTTATGGTTTGTACTTTGGCGATAAATCTTGTATAGCTTGTAAACTAGCTGGATAGTATACAAACCATCCAATATACATAGCTATTTTAGTAGAAATATGAGTTTCCATCAAAATAGCCAGACATTTGGACAGTTTGTATACTATCCAGCTAGCCTATAAACTAGTAGGCAAAGTTAAAACTACAGATATTTTTATTAGTTCCAAAGTAGTCCTTGTACTTTTTAAAAAGTGATTTCCATTTACTTCATTTTTTAGTTTGCATAAAAAGAAA
Organism: Agriotes lineatus; assembly: GCA_940337035.1. NCBI lineage: Eukaryota > Metazoa > Arthropoda > Insecta > Coleoptera > Elateridae > Agriotes > Agriotes lineatus. Next base: position 116,982,886 of record OW679202.1, read on the forward strand.
TGTATGTATATGTTACAGTAAAACCTGGAAGTTCAGTTAATATTAACATTTACTCGCAGAAGCTAGCAATTACTAGGTGCAGTAGTGATTGTTGTTTTCGTTGCAATCCTTGTTGACTTTTACTAGTTAATGCTAGCAATTACTAGAAAAAGCAACATTCACCGGTATGTGGCAGTAAAAGTAATAAATTAGGCTCAAAATAAAAGTATATTTCTCATAAAAGTATAAAAACTGCTTATAAAGAAAAATGAACTCTTAGAACTAATATACATATAATGTGTAATAATAAACTAATCTCTGTAGTAAGTAAATGGAATCTTACTTGTTACAACACAGTAGTGACGCCTGGCATTTCGATGTGCATAAAATGTTATTTTTTTTACAAATAGCGTGTATACCCAGTACGCAAACGCGCCCACAGCTTATAGTTAGACATTTGCTGGGTAGGACTAGTAAATGCTAACAATTACTAGTGAATGTCAATCATGGTAGTTATTTGCCAGCTTTTACTAACATATTAGTAAATGTCAACTTTCACTATAAATTGCTAACATTTACTAATTTCCTGCATTTACTGTAACATATACAAAGATAATGGAATGAAGCATTTTTGGTTGCTTACAATTGACTATATTTAATCTGAAACGTAATTGAGCTGAGCAGTAATTAATTATTTTGTAATTCAATTACTAACTAAATTCCTTTCTGTTGATTGGTATTAAAACTTTTCTAGATACGGTAATTGTAATTGCAATTAACGTTTTGGTTAGATAGTACTTGACAATTACTTTTTAAAAGTAATTAATTACTACATTCAATTACTCAATTACTTTTACGTAATTAACTTATTCTAATGTATTTAAATTACTTTACAAGTATTTCAATTACTTGTAGTAATTAAATTACTTTCTGGCAGTTTAATTACTAAATTACTTATCTCGATTGGGTATTAAGTCTTCAGAACGCAAAAATAAGGTAGGGCCCTATTGCGTCACATGTTAAGCAAATCGCAATAGAGCATTCATGGAGTAATGTAAGTATAATTTATGAATTCCTATAAATGGTCGGATAACAGCTAGTTTTGTGCACGGACAAAGAAATATTTGGTGCAGGCGCGTTTGTGAAAATGATGTGCATGTGTCGTGTAGTGTAAACTGTGCAGGATGTAGCACTGCAGCTTGCTAATGATTATGATGTAAGAAGCGAAAAATATGTCTGTGGTATGTACAGGTTACAAAGTGAAGTACCGTAAAAATGTAATTATTTTTTTTTCCATAAAAATTAACAGTAAATAGCTTCATTATGATATTGCTTAAAATAATTATTTATTAATTTTAATTTGCTTGTATAAAACGATGTACTAGCACAGGATTATCTAAATACTACTTACTGCATACAAACATACGAAAACGAATATAACAACAATCTCTGGTGAAAGTAATTGAAAAAGTAATTTACTTTGTGCAATTGCAATTATCGACTAATTGATAATTCAATTACTATTTTATTTAATAAATTGATAACCTGGTAATTCAATTATGCCATTAGGCGGTAATTGCTCATTAAAAATAATTACCGTATTAAAGTTATTTTCCCAGCTCTGAAATGAATATCAAAATATATTGTAGTAATTATAGTTACCAGGTATTGAGTTAGTTTGGTATTCTAGTATAGATATTACAAAAATTAATAGCAATGTGTTATTGGCAACATTGCATTTTTAACATAATTTGAAGAGCATTATGAAATCTCTTTGGGTTTTGGAAAATATTTGTTCTTGTGGTGTTATGCAAAGGTACCAATAATGTTATAGAAAAGATCTCACACATCTTAAAGCATTTGATAGTGCAAGTACTATGCTTTAAATCACACTTTTTTTAAATAAAGATAATGAATACCTGCACTATTCTCCTGAACAGCTTGGAACATCCAGAATTTAAAACACTCACTGAAAAAAACACAGAAGATATAATTTTGTTCCTTAGAGAACAGATCTCAAAACGTGTATTTCAAAAAATAAAATTATTTTTCAATTGATGCTAAATGGAGGATAGTTACGTTGTAAATGTAGTTGTCGGGGTTGACTGGAATTACTTCTTCTAAATATATGATCTTGTAACAAAAATGACGAAAGGGTGCAGACTGGATTACCTTATCATCAGGAAGCCAATTTATATACAAAGCAGGATGAAATAGCGTTGTGGGGTTTATTATGAAAAAAGTCACCATTAATAAAAGAGGACTTATCTGGCTGACGGGAAAAACTATTTCAAAGATCTTATAAGTATACTTAGCGGCACCAAACTAGCCAGATTAAGAAATTCAACCATTCTAAGAAGAATAACGGCTGTAAAAGAACGCCGAACAATATGCAAAATAAAAATGGACAATTTTAACGCCAAAATCTGCAAAAAGCAGCAGGAAAGTGCAACATTAATTGGAAACTACCGAGTAGAATATAGAAACAGCACGAGCAATACAATGCTAAACATCTTTCAAGAACACATACCATATAATGAATTTGTTTTTGATAAAAACACTAAATAGAAAATAGAGACAGATGACCCAGAATAAAAAATCAAGAATGAAATCGAGTACACACGTATATTGACCGATCAAAAACAAATTATTCATGACGTATCAGTATTAAGCAACTTTGACGTGGGAGTAGAATGGGGGCAGCTTTCCCCTCCACTTTTAATTGATTAAGCCCTGCAGGCATAATAATTAAATTGCGTAATAATTAAATTGCCTGTGGATTTTAAATAATTAAATTGCCTGTGAATTTTAAATAATTAAATTGCCTGAGGTGTCGGCCATTTTGATTTTGTCACGTGTGACGCCATTTAGTTTTAATTGAAGTGGTGGCCATTTTGGATTTTGATTTGGCCACGTGATGCTAGTGCTATTTTAGATTTTGATTTTGCTCGCGCCATTTTTGTATTTTGAATTAGTCACGTGATATGCTCTGTATACGTCACGCCACACGCTTTTTCTCTCACAATCATGCTATCTCTCTTGCATTCGTTAAAAGCTATTCTTTATCTTTGTCGTTCTAACTGTATGGTTCTGTCTTGCCCGTTCTAAAGTCATATTTTATTTAAAACACGTTTCTGCTCCAAGCCGGATTCGAACCTGCTACTATTGTATTGCGATCCTCATACCCTAACCACTAGTCTATGGCGACTGGTTATTACTTTCTCTTCAATGTTCTTCACTATGCAGACTGTTTAAAGTGTTACCTATCAATCCTTGACTGATTTTCATATATATTATTTGATATGAATAATATAGTAACTTTTGAAACTTACGAATGCAATTACAAAAGGGCAGTTACTTTAATCAAAATTTTTGGATAAATCTCGATACAACTGGGGTATACAAGATTTTCGCATTCATCGTAAATACTAGGGAAAATTTCCAACGGTTGGTGTTCTAACAGAAAAAGAATCGATTTTCAAATAATTTTTTTTGTTCTGTAGCTTTACACGGTCTTATAAAAAATTATGGAATTTTGTGGATCGCACTTTGATATTTAAAAAGTGATAGAACTAAAATTGCATCAAAATGTCTTTTTGTGATTGCACTTAGCAAACAATTCGAAAAAAGATACCGATGCATTTGTGTTAGAGACAAAACGCTATTTATTGTAAATCTGTTTTACACGAAAAAATATTATGTGAATACATTAAGAAGGATTTATGATAATGATTCAATATTATGGGAGATTGTGTTCAAATTTTAAAATTTAAGTTACTGTAGAAATACAAAATGTGGTATCACACAAAAGTTATAAAATAAAAATAATAAACAAACAACACAATATAGATATTAGTTTGATTTAAAGCTATAGTGCAATATGTCTAATAAAGACTTTACGCAAAAAAAAGTTTTTTTTTTTAATTATAGGTAATAGAGAATAAACTCATGGCGATCTTATATTTTATTATGGTAAATCATTCTAATACTAGGAACGAAATCACAGAAGTGGTCCAGTCCAAGATATACCGGGTGCTGACTTGCGCGACGCACCATAGGAAATTACATAGTAAATTCTTTATGTTCAATTATTTGCTCCCCTAATTATTTTAGAGTTAAAGTGTAAATACATTTTTTGTAGAGAAAAAAATACTGCATCCATTCATACTGTTGCTAACAATTTTTCATTTTCCGGAACCGAAGGAATACAAAAAACAAACTAGCATTTTCACAAAAATCAGTGATGCCGTGGAATTATTGAAACAAGCCAATGCCAACACAAATGCGTGCGGCGCGACAATATGTGCTGTTTGTTTGTTTGTCGTTGATATTTGACGTTTATAATAATTCATTATTAATTATGTTCTGCTTAATATATCTAAGGTATTTTTTTTATACCTAGACCTTGTCCATAACAAAAATGGTTTTACGAGAATGGTGGACGTTCGTTAAGTAAGCTCCTTGTTTATTGTAAAATATCCGTGTCGGCAAATTCCAAACAGTACAATCATTAATAGACTGATACATTAAGTTTAAAACTGCAAGCACGTTATTAAATAATTGTAGGTGCAATAATGAGGTTCAGAACTTACACCAAAACGAGAAAAACGACAATACGTTCAATCTTTTGACGGCAGTGACTGGATGATCGCCCCGCACGCACTTGCGTTGGCATTGGGTTGTTTCAATAATTCCATGGCATCACTGATTTTTGTAAAAATGCTAGTTTGATTTTTTGCATTCCTTCGGTTCTGGAAAATGAAAAATTGTTAGAAACAGTATGAATGGATGCAGTATTTTTTTCTCTACAAAAAATGTATGTACACTTTAGCTCTAAAATAATTAGGGGAGCAAATAATTGAACATAGAGAATTTACTATGCAAATTCCTATGGTGCGTAGCGCAAGTCAGCACCCGGTATATCTTTGGAGTTACAATTATTTAATGGTAGCGTAATGCCACACACTAAACGTTTCCTTTCTCTCTTGCTAACTGTTTCCGAACATCGTTACGTGCTTCTGGAGTAGGTTTTGGAATTATTTAATACTTCCAAAAACAGTTCATCGATATCACAAGATATAGATTTTTTAGGAAAATTGTTGAGTCACAAACTAAATAAATGGAAAGCATTGTAAATCCGCTGTGAACAATTCGAGAAAAAGATGTCCAAGCATCTGTCTTAGCGACAAAACGCTATTTATTGTAAATTTTGTAATTGAACGAATTCTTTATTGAGTTCCTCCAAACGATGGCATTGTGCAATCTTAATCTTGCCTTTTAGTTGCTGCATGCTAATGTTGGAAATTTTACTTTTACACCCATTTTTTCCATTCCGACATATGGATATTTCCCATAATGATTATACCCGCTTTATTTACAGCAAATGCAGAAAGCGTATAATATCCAGTTATATCCAAATTAGATAAGGTGAATGATGAACTGACAACAGCAATAAATAATTGGATTGAAAGGGCAAATAGAACGATACCTAGAAATAAAATAACACTTGAACTAGATGAAGAAGCAACAATTTTAATAGAAATAAGAGGACAGCTAAACAAAATAAAACAGAAAAGGGGTACGTACAAAGCAATACATTAATACGGACAAATAAAGTTATGTAGGGCAAAGAAGAAATGTACTAATTACGTGGTTACAACTGAGATGCTAAACCAAGGTAAAGATAACAAAATTAAATTAATAATCCTCCTACTTAATAAATGTTTACAAAGAGATAATATACAAAATAGAGTCAAAAGTAATTTTGTTGTATAGGAAAGGAAACACCGGCAAACAAAACAGTCTGTTATCACAACAGTCTAGATAAGCTGAATTCAGAAACCATAGAGCAGCTGTACATCTTCTAACAATAAAATTGTTAAAAGAAAAATTGAACAAATATGCTACTTTCCTTTATATTTAGAATTTATAGATTACTATAACGCACTTTACTTAATTGAAACGTACGCTGTTTTAAAAACACGTAGAAACTGTCGAATAGACACTCGATATACTATTCCACTAGAACCTATAGTGATGGAAGCAACGGCAACATAAATACTTGCATGTAGGGACCAGATCAGTACAACTACAAAGATGTGTTTCACCCAAACTACTTACCTTCGTACCCTTTTAAACAGTAACCAATGCTTTGCTGATGGTTTTGTTATGATGAACTTGAGCTTAAAACGGGAAAATAAAGGAACTTAGTATAGAATCACAAAATTCGGTTTAAAGATTAAGTTCAACAAAATAGAGGTAATGTTCCCAAAACATCAATGTATTACTATAGAAAATATGGACATACAGAACGTACATGAATACATAGTACATCTGGGGCAAACATTTGTTCTTTGAAGATAAAATAAAACAGAAAGAATGTAGAATAAAACAACTCTGAGCATCTTTGGAAAACTCAAAGGCTTTTTAAAGATTAAGAAAATATAAGAACCAAAGTATTAAACACAAGCTTATTACCGGCGACGGGCTACGAAACCAGAAATAGAACGATGACCAAGAACAACGTGAACATGCTTAGAGTAACACAGCGTTAAAATGAGGCACCTCACTCAGATATAAAGAGCCTCACGAATGGATAAAACATAAGACCAATGTAACTGACAATGCACATAAAGCAACTCTAAAATGGTTACAACAGAACTAATTGGCTGGAACAGACAATACAGAAGAGACTAACGAGATTAGTCTATAATCTGAATATCTGAGATCAATAGCAGGCTTGAACTGGATACAAGTAGCACAGAATCGAGAAAGATGGAAAACGGAATTTGAAAAGGTATATGTTCAAAAATGGAAGCGATAACGCTGAAAAGAAGAAACACATCGAGTACCTTATGTATTCTATTCAATATTAGTGATAATATATTGTATACAATAACCGATTAAAACAGTCGAAAATTCATAAATTGTTTATTTTGTTAAATTTAATTCAGGCAACTACCTTGGTATATGCAATTAACAGAGTTATAGAATTGGTTAAAACTGCGTTTGCTTAGAAATGGAAGAAAGTATTCCTATGTAAGGACGATATTCTCTGTTCAAATTTACCGAGAGGTGTTAAATAATGATCACAACGAATTAATAAATTTAACTTTTTTACGCATATGTTATTGTAGGGATATTGGAAAAGATGAGAGACCACGGGACACGTAATACAGGCAATCCATTTAATACTGTTGACAACCACGTTTACAAAACTAAATCGTACAAGTAGCAGTGGCGTGCCACCTTGTGAGGATTAACATATTACAGGAAACAATTCAAAAGTAAGTAACTTAGCTCTCAATAGAATAAATTACTTCTGAGATATAAGAAATATAATGTCGTAACGCAGAAAATTAACGCAATGTCAGAATTTAAAACTACACTACGAACGTGAATGTCCAACAATGTCTGATTGGTTCAAGTTACCTTCAATCTTTTTCGATATTTCGCTACACAATACATTATTTTTGCAGTATATTTGCTCATATTTACTTCTTATTTTTTGATAAACCAAAAAGTAATTTGTATTTTATAGAATTCGGGATATATGAAATCGTAGTTGAATTTTGAAGTAAAGAATTTCATATATAATTTGGAGAAATTTTAAACATATCGGCAAGTTCCGCTACAAGCGAAAGAGTATTTTCTACAGCTGGGCGAATTTTAGAAGAGCGCAGAACTCGACTTAACGCTGAAAATGTTGATTACATATTATTTTTAAATCAAAATTTTAATGTGTACCTAGATGTGTAGATGAACTTATTATTCTAATAAAAGTAATGTTTTTTTTTGTTTTGTATACTCGACTTAACGCTGAAAATGTTAATTATGTTTTATTATTAAATCAAAACTGAATTGTGTAGATGTGTAGATAAACCTATTTTTAGAAAAGTCATGTTTTGTTTTGTATACTCTACTTAACACTGAAAATGTTGATTACATTTTTTTTAAACCAACATATCACGTAAATTATGTCACGTGCAAAACATACTTTTAGTTCTGTTTACGGGTTTTTCATTGGTTTTAAATTGGAACATTCTGTTCTATCTGAATTTAAATTTTGAAATAAAAGCTGCGTGTCACGTCGTGAACGTGAGTGAACGTGAGCGTGAACGTGAGTGTTTAAAGCAAGCGTGAAACGTGCGTGACGTGAGCGAAAACTCACTCACGCGCCCATCTCTAAAAGCGATAGAAGACCAAAACAGAAACACTCGATTGTAGAACAAACTATATGAAGAATAGGAGAGAAAAGAGAAGTCACCCAATTGAGCTTACAGATGGCACAAAAAAATTGAAACTGAAATAGATCAATTTGCATATAAAACAATTGTGTAGGTGGGGCAAAAATATCCACACAAATATCATATGCGAGGAAATAGAAAACCACGTAAATAGTAACGAACCACATTAACAGTATAAAAAAGTTAATTATTCAGTACGTGCATTAAATCACACACGTAAAGTATACACCATATGAATGGTAATAGAACATGATATTTATGACTCTAAAAGTCATGAGCAATGACCTGGAGGAAAGATTGGACGACCTCAAAGACGTTGAATAGAATACGCAAATGAAAGACTGGGTAGAATTTGGCAACAATAAGAGAGAGTTGAAACATAAAGAGGGGGCCTACGTCCAGGAATGGACTCTAAAAGGTTGTTAAGAAGAATAAGAAGAATACACAAACAGACGGATAGACGGACAGACAGGTGGAATTGAGAAAACATGGTTTTCGTCATCTAGGGACCCTGAAACGTGATGTTCTGGAGAAATCTCGGAAGGTGATTTGTTCGCGATTTCATTACTTCCTTCATCATTTAGAAGACTGGAGTAAAAATTAGGAAATCGGAAAGCACTCGTAACAGCGAAAATCATCAGGGCTAGCAGAGTCGGAATCGACAAAATACACGTAATATGCAAAAACGTATCGCAGACAGGAAGTTACCACGGGAGCCAATACATCTTTACACTCCTACGCAAAAAAGGTATGCAGATGAATTATAATAATTTCAGAACCAGAACAGAACACCCCACAAAGTACTACTTAACAGAATTAACGAACAGATGTATCTCTGCTTTGTTGACTATGATAAGGCGTTTGACTAGGTAAAGCGGGATGAACTCTAAAAAATAGTAAATGGGAAGCCTTCCCCTCTCCTCCCACCTACATCAACTTAACTGAAACCTTTATGACAACAATAGCTCTATAGTAAAAGTTAACAACGTGTAATCTAAACTTTTTGCACTAATGCAGGTGTGAAACAAGGGTGCATTCTCTCTCTCCTGCTATTATATAGGGTAAGTCATTAGTTCAAGTAATCTTAATTGCACCTAATCTAAATAAACTTAGTGCCATTGTATACAGAAAGTCAGAGTGGCGTTTGTAAAATTAATGGCTCTATACAGGGCGTACCATTTTTGCAGACCCACATTCAACTTAGTTTTTCTAAATGTCACACCCATATATTTTTACATATCTGGATTGCACCTGTTTCAAGCTTTATAAATAAGTTCAGTTATTGAAATTTGCTTCAACCGTGATTTAAAAACCTGATCTTGTAAATACCTGTCAAAAAATTACAGGACACTTGATTTTTGGGATATCAAACTTTGCTGTGACACTTTTGAAAGACCATAACTTTATTTTTTCAAACAGCATTCCTCATATTTGATTTGTTAACTGTCTTTAGCATCTTATTTTACATCTTAAAAAAAATTTATAATTTATGAGATCATTCGGATTGTTTGTAAAAATACACAGAAATGTTATTATTATTATCATTAGAAAATTTTACATGCTGAGGATAAATCTATAAGCACAGTAAAAAAGAAATGATACTACGGTTATGCATTCAAATATAAGAAAAAGTTAGAAACAATAAATTAGAATGGATTCCAAAGTAGAACAATCACAAATACTAAAATAAAAAACTTGAAACAGGCTCGAAATTACCATGCAATAAACCTATTACGAAATATAACTAAATTAAACAGTTTTCCTAAAGTAAAACAATTTTCCAAGAGACATATGCAATTAAATGTATCTAGAGTGTACATCGATGAACAGTAATCAACAAAACCCCGAGGGGCATTTTACTCCGGATTCAAGTATGAGTCAAATTTGTTTTTGAACACAAGATCATCACTAAGATCTTTCCATTGTTATATCCAAAATGAAATATTGTCGGTGAGATGTCTTGAAAGGTTTTTTTTAGTTTCAAACTGTGGCCACGTAAGCGGGAATCTGAAGATAGTTTTACCATATTTTCAGCAGAAGGGTGGGTGTGGGTGTGGGTAAATCTATATAACTGAATTAAGTCACCCACTCCCTTTTGGTCGCAAGCGTTGTCAGATTTAGTGACTTAAGTCTAGCCTCGTAGAATTAGTGTCTGAGCTGTCTGGGCCAACGAGTTGCTGCTCTTTGTATTCTCTCTAGGACTTGCACGCCTCGACGGGGAGATGTAAACTCGATCAACGATCGAAAATAAATTGCATACATTTTAAGGGATAAATCTGGTGACAGGTTTGGAACTACTTTTTGAAGGAGGTACATTATGGTTTTAGCCTTTGTGGCGATGGTTAGTATGTGCACGACAAGTCCTTCGTAATGATAATTTCCAAATCCACTTGAGAGTGTACAGAGCTAAGTGGTATGTTGTCCATAAAATATATTATATTTGGATTTCTCTACCTTAGGTTTATTACAACACATTTCGTAACATTTAACGGGAGGAGCCATGATAAACACCAACAACTAACCGTGTCGAGGTCCATTTGTAATATTGAGGTAGATGTTGGATTTGCATACAATTTTGTGTCATCAGCATAAACGCTGGTTTTGCTTTGAATTACAGGTAGAAGATATGATGTGTATAACAACAACAAGACTGGACCAACAACTGAGCACTGAGGTACGCCGCTCGTCTGATGTATGGTATCAGAATAGTTATTTCCGACTCTTACATCGATACCTACCAATTGTGCCATAAAAACAAACGCTTTTAATTAATTATTGCTTGAAACACTCTACAAGCGCACTCATTTAAGTCACATTTATAATGTGACCAAAAAATTAATAGTGTTTCTGTATTGGGTAAAAGTCAGGAAAAGGTAAAGATGCTCTGATAGGAGGTATCCAAGAGCAAAAGACTTAGAAAATGCGCAAGCAAGATTTGAAAGATGAGGCATTGTCTAGTAGTGTAAGAAGCACTGTTGGAGAAACCCAGCGACCGAAGGTGAATGAAAATCTGGTTTTGCAAAGTATTGTAGTAACCCGCGTCTCAATGATTATCGGCAAAAAAACCAATTTCATCCGTACCATGTCCAGTTAGTATATCTTAAATGGGGACGACTATATCGCAAGGCATTTTTTTTATGGGCCAGAAATATGGAACAGCAGGAACATATTTTTTTCAATAACATGCTATTTACGGATGAAGTTACATTTAAAAACGACGGCAAAATGGATATTCATAAATTCCATTACTATGACACCCGAAACCCCCATTTCATGCGAACACTCGACCACCAACATCGATGGTCGCTTAATGTTTGGGCAGTATAGTAGGTTGTAGGGTTCTTGGGACGCATTTCTTCGACGTTTTACTGATTGGAGAATCCTATTTGCTCTTTCTTCAAAACTATTTTCAATTGCACCTGAACAATTTGCCTCTGAATGTAACAAGACGAACGTGGTTTCAACATGGCGGTGCCCCACCACATAATAGTTCTATTGTAAGGGAGTATTTGGACGACGAATTTGGAGGACGTTGGATTTGGCAGAGGTGGTCCAGTGTCTTGCTTGCAAAATCATCTGACCTACCTGACACTGCGCACTGAGCCATTCTGTTACAGTGGTGGTGTTAGCTTTACTTTTTTTGATAATTATTTCGTGTAATATAATCCCAAGGTATTTTGGTCTACCTAGCCGCGAAGGCGACTACCATGTGACTTAAGTTCACACATGGCTTAAATTTGTACATCTTCAAGGCCCAAGTCGCATTTCTTCTCAGTTATTCTTGCACCTTATCATATAACCACTGCTTTGTATCAATTGCCTGATGATGAATATCTAGTCGAAACATGTTGCTGTAAAAAACTTGCTTACTGATTGTTATTAAATTTATACATGGGGAAGGTTTGGTGTTTTTAATATCTCTCCTATGATAGTCGATCACATTTCGAGTTAATAATGGATCCTCCAACTGATGTAACTCAAAGTGCTATATGTTATAAATACATAATTCTTAGTTTCTTATTGCACATTTAGGGTACTTGTAGATGTTATAAAAACTTGCTTTGCAGTTTTAAAAAATGTTTAACTTTTGCGATATCTATTAGCTTCTTCCAATACATCTTTCGTTATTTGAAAAATGGAGTTATGGTCCTTCAAAATTTAGAAAAGTTAACGTGCCACAGGAAAGTAACCTTCAATGCAGGTAGACATTTTCGTAGCCAAATGATACTCCAAATAGTTGTTTAAGCATACACGGAATCCCAAGTTGATATCCCAAAAATCAAATGTGCTGTAATTTTTTGAGTAAGTATCTGCAAGAGCACGTTTTTACAGATAACGTTTAATAACGGCTAAAAAAAATTTTTAAAACTGAATTTAGTTATAAATCTTGAGAAAGAAAAATTCAAATATGTACAAATATATAGCTATTACAAAAAATTAAGTTAAATGCGGATCTGCAAAAATGGTGCACCCTGTATAAGGCAAAATAATTTTACAAACTCCACTCTGACTTCCTGTATATAATAGAATTTGGCTCATTTTGATACCTTTAACGGTGTACGAGCAATAAAGATTTTGCGTACTAATGACTTACTCTGTATTCATTAATATACATCCAGACGATGACGTGTCTTCCGATAATAATTCCCTAATCTACCAGCTTCAGAGAACCCCAAGCTCACAATAAATACTACACTTAGTAACGAACAAATAAAGGACCAAGTAGGCAAGGCACTATGTACTCAGTTTTAAATAATCCGATCATTTAATATGTAAAGAGCAGAGCTCTGGAACGCTGTTAAGGGTGCACTGAGAAATGAACACCTAAAGGAAGAAAACTGACATCAAAACAAAAAGACCCGAAATTCTCGACTTGATGAACAGGAACATTCAGACGCCAAGAAAGGTAAAGGTTAAGGTAACTTTAATTCCCCCAACCGGAACGGGCTGCTATTGGGACCTCTAGTCGCTCTTCAGCCAAACACGGAAATTATAAGATGGGCGGGGAAAGGAGGCGTGGAGAATGTAAGAAAGCCCAGGAAAGGTGGAGAAGTACTTCCCCGGTATTCGCCTCAGGAAAAGCATGGTGCATAGAATACAAGGTGTAACGTTCCGCAGAATGGATGCATTCTGGGCGGAGCCTCAAATTCAACCAATAATGATTGGGCCTACAAAGGGAACGAATGGTAGTATTGAAGCATGATACTATAACTACACAAGATACGCTCTTTTAAGATTCCATTTTCGTTCTATACTGCGCATGACGTAGGCGCGTGACAACAGGCATGCAATAGCTTGCTGCAGCAATACTTATCCGATAATATTATATTAATAAACTTATGATTTTAAATAAAGTTTTGTAATAAAGCAACCAATTTTTACCTAAGTACAAGATAGATATTTATTAATATACAAAATATATATAGGGTGTTATGTAAAGTTGCAATCTGTTAATGGGTAATTATGGGGAATAAAATAAATCATTATCAAAAGAGGTAAATATTAATAACAACTTGTAACTGGTTGATTAATAAAAATGTCACTTTAACAGAATTTTATTTTACTTTTAACACTAAAAATGAATTATATTTAACACACTACTAAATAATATTATATTTTTGAATTGAAGTAAGCCATGTTACAAAATTTTAACAGTGCTTACAGAAAAGAAATATTATAGACAGCGTATGTTTACCTATGTTACAATTTTTACAATTTTTTGATATGTAATAGTAGACTTTTCCTTAATTTGTAGATTAAGATACCTAATCCTAAAATACATTTTACATCTAAAAAATAAATGTTTAACATCATAACTTAGATCAACATTACTAGCTTGCTGAATGTGTTCATATAGGTACTTTCTAGTAATTTTTAAAGATTCGTGATTTAATTTTTTTAAAATTCTGTTAAGATTTTTGCATTTTAATAAAAAAAGCGTCGTGTGGTTTCATAAGGCCACCTTCCGAAAGATGATCAACCCAGGTAAATAACAAGCTTTTTGAAGAAGTTGCATATCTTAAATTTTCTGTTCTGCGAAATTTAAAAGCTATATAGCCCGACGAATTCTCTAACCCATCCATTTCAATATGTGATAGATCATCACATAAATCACCTTCTAGGATTAAAAGTGAATTATCGAAGAGCTGTACAGTTACAATTTTGGCATCATCTGTTTTAACAATATCATGTGTGTAGCTTACATTTTTTCCCAATATTACTTGTACTTGCCTCGTTTTGAACCGATACTATAGCTTTAGTTTTGGAAATGATATTTTTGTTTGTTTTAACATTTAAGTTATTCATGAGATCCTCCATTTCATCCAAAATTTTATTCTGATTATCCAACGCAAGTCCGTACGCTTTAGTCCTATTACGCGAGTCTGTTTCTGGAACTTTTGAATTAAATACATCAAACCATTCGTTTGTCAGTTTAAACAACTCGGAATGCAATGCTAGCTGGGGCTTCGTAATAATTTCAGGTTTATATTTAATTTGAAAAGTATCCCTGTAGCATTAAAAATTATGCCTTTTATGAATGGTAGCCCTTGAATTGGGTCCAGGTCCTGATTACTCACACTTTGACTGATTTAAGGAAACAGGTTTGACTAAAACATACATTTATTCCCTACTAATTTACATAACTAAAATAAAATAAATGCGTTTGTTGAATAAAGTTACAGTTTATATTGTATTTGATTTTTCGTCCTGGTTCCCTGAGACGGTAGGCCACCTCGTGTGCATCGATGTATGCCCGTGAACTTCAAGGTATAAGGCCTGCGGAATCAAGTTGGTACAACTGGGGGAAATCGAATTATTAGTTCGTATTCTTCAGGTCGGTTTCTGGTAGGAGATTCGGATGTTCTGCGGCGCTAGCCGCTGATGGCGGCTGGAAGCCCGGTTAAATTCTGGTGACGATCTCCTCAAGTACGCTGCTCGAATTTGATTTTAAACGCGGCGATCGGCTCTCGGGGCTTCTCGCGTATTAAGGAAAGGGTGCGCGGTGACTGATTCTTCGTATCGACCGCGTCGATCGAGTTCTGCCAGTTCGAGCGCTTTGAAAAATTTCCATTGTTGTAACGTTCATTGTTGGCCTAAACAAAAATTAAGCGCTATTAATTTTAAATTAAATTTGATTGCGCTTGATTTGGAGTAAAACGTTACACAGGCCTCTCTCTTCGGAAAGCGATGTACTACCGGTGAAGAAGTGGTCGCGAAAACACCTGGAGCTCGGTTTCTGGTTCGTTGGGACGTTTTTACGGGTCAAAAACTTTTTATTCTCGATGGATTAAATCTATAAGCTGCTGAGTAAACACATACTCTTTTCAGGCACTCTTATCCAAGCTTCGACGGGTTAAACCTACAATATCTTACCCTCACCCGGGTTTACGGAGACAAGATCACGCTTCAAGATAAGATGGTTGTCACCAGGAGCTACTAACAGGCGAGAAAAGAAAAAAAAACTTCATACAACAGGCGAATGCCACACTAGGGCAATCGAAATGCTTTACTGGCGAACAGGGATGTTCTTTCGTTGATATCCTACAGGAGAACTACAGGGACCGCGGTGTGGGTGTGCAGGTATCTGGGAATATAACTCACGAAGAACATACGGGGTGCATCCAAACATTCTGGAATGAATGCCGAGGTGCGCGATCAGCGCATAAACCTTGAAATACTCTGGAGCGAAAGGCCGCTGCCGCGGTGTCGGCGAGCGATCATTCGAATTCCTAGAGCTAGAGCAGGCCACGGAGGGGCGTGCAAACATTTAAATGTTCTGGAGCTAGTGCAGAGGCCACGGGATTGGCATGCAAGCGTTTAAACATTCTGGAATTGGTGCAGAGGCCACGGGATTGGCATGCAAGCCTTCAAGCATTCTGGAGCTAGTGCAGAAGCCACGGGATTGGCGTGCAAATATTTAAACATTAGGGAACTGGTGCAGAGGCCACGAAAGGGCATGCAAACATTTAAACATTCTGGAATTGGTGCAGAGGCCAAGGAAGGGCATGCAATCTTCAGGAAACAGGCGCACAGGGTTCGCTTTACAGGTGCTGGTACAGAAAGCTCAACTTACCATATTTTCTCCTTCAAGCTTCGACGATGAGTCTACAACCTCCTGCTAATCTCCGGGTTTAAGGTAGCGAGGAGTCCGCTTCAGAAGGGAGCGCGTCAGGGGTAAGCATTCATACAATTAAGGGCGGCAGGTCATACATACACTTTTACATGCATCTTACAGGTACATCCAGAGTTCGCGGGCGGTTTTACGCGGACGGATACTTCGGCGTACTGGAACGGTACGCGGTATCTGGCATTTCCGGACTAGTATACAGGAACGGAATTTCGGAAGATCTATCCGGACAGGGATATGGGGATCTCGGGTTCCTCGGGATGGCCTGGACTACCGGTGACGTATCTGGGCTCTGGTACATTTCTGGCTATCTAGGCTGTAACAGGGTTTGTCCATAATGTTAAAATATGAACCTTACGTTTACACAACCTAATATTCTACTATTTTTAGATGCTCGGGAGCCACGGAGAAGACAAGCTGCGGCTACTATAATTACCATAATATTTCAATTGGTAATTATATCTCGGTGTCGGCTCTAGTTCTAGACTGGGCTGGTTTCTGAAAGCTTTCTTTAAATCAGTCAAAGTTCGGTTCCTGCTCGGGGACGCCATTTTGCAATGCTAGCTGGGGCTTCGTAATAATTTCAGGTTTATATTTAATTTGAAAAGTACCCCTGTAGCATTAACAATTATGCCTTTTATAAATGGTAGCCCTTGAATTGGGTCCAGGTCCTGATTACTCACACTTTGACTGATTTAAGGAAACAGGTTTGACTAAAATATACATTTATTCCCTACTAATTTACATAACTAAAATAAAATAAATGCATTTGTTGAATAAAGTTACAGTTTATATTGTATTTGATTTTTCGTACTGGTTCCCTGAGACGGTAGGCTACCTTGTGTGCATCGATGTATGCCCGTGAACTTCAAGGTATAAGGCCTGCGGAATCAAGTTGGTACAACTGGGGGAAATCGAGTTATTAGTTCGTATTCTTCAGGTCGGTTTCTGGTCGGAGGTTCGGATGTTCTGCGGCGTCAGCAGCTGAGGGCGGCTGGAAGCCCGGTTAAATTCTGGTGACGATCTCCTCGAGTACGCTGCTCGAATTTAGTTTTAAACGGGGCGATCGGCTCTCGGGGCTTCTCGTGTATTAAGAAAGGGGTGCGCTGTGACCGATTCTTAGTATCGACCGCGTCGATCGAGTTCTGTCAGTTCGAGCGCTTTAAAAAATTTCCATTGTTGTAACGTTCATTGTTGGCCTAGACGAAAATTAAGCGCTATTAATTTTAAATTAATTTTGATCTCGCTTAATTTGGAGTGAAACGTTACAGGAACTTTATAACCAATTATTGTTAACATTTCTATATAAGCCCAGATGACCCATACGCGATATGGCTTTTGAAACTGTATGCGAAAATAACTTTGTTACCATTTTAACTTTTTGGCGTTTTGTATTCTTTACTGTCAAATTGGTGGAATTAATTTTGTGAGCTATATTTAAATCACATCTTCCTGATATTTCTAAAAGTTCTACAACTGGTTCTCTAGTTATTGATCTTTCTCTTATTATAAATCCAGAATCAAAGAAATGATTTAGTAGTAGCTTAATCATATGAGGAGCGTCTGCAAAAACATGAATTCTTTTTTTTGTTACCGAATTGAGAAACTATGTTTGGTTTTCAGATATACCCACTTCCTTCCATAATCCCCTGTTAGCAACTCCCAAATCACAATTAATGGCGTGTACAGGAAATTCACAGGCTTCAAGTGCCTCAATTATTTGAAATAATAAATCTTTCGTTACGTTAGAATCATATTCAAAATATATAGGCTGCTTCCAATTTCCGCAAATACCGCGAGCCATAATGACTTGCGCATAATTTGATGGTGGAATAGTTGTATCAGTCTTCCTGTCGTAATCATACATTTTCTCTATTTTTACTTCATCAAATAAAATTATGCATGCTCGCCCCATTTTTGATAAGTTACAGTTTTTCATTAGCTTTAGAACCACATGTAATATGCCTAAAACAATATTTTATTATAAAATTGACAGGTTGGTTACTTTGAACATACTGGGTTGCACATCACCTTTTCCTGCCCATCTTCTTAACGTAGACACTCCTGGTAATGGATGGTTTTTCGGAGCAATCTGTAGACTCGTGGCCCTGCAGCATGTTGTGAAATAGCAGCAGCAATCTCCATATTTTCTGTGGTAGTTTCATTAACTTGCGTTGTCTTCAAACTAATAAATATATTATTTAAACAAGAGTATAGTATTATTATTGCTTATATCGAAAATCTTTAAGCAAGTGCCTTTTTTTCATTCTATTATTTCGTTCATTTTTTAACTGTGAGCTAGATGCCGTCGTTGTGAAACACGGTAAATTTTTGGATGGTATTGCGTCTGTTTAGGCTTTCCATTTAATATCAGGAAGATTTAAAAGTCGTTTTTGTAAGCAATAGTCATCCTCATTGAAATGCATGAAGCGGTAGAGGTATTAAATTTATGAAGTTGCAAACACCTACGAACCTAAATATCACAAATTTCTTATTTTTGGAAACGAAAAATAGCGGTATTTTTTTCCAGAAATTATTGCCTTTTTATTGTTATTGTTCTTACAATTTACTAACGTACACATAACCATATTTGTAACAATTAGCAAGATCGAAACTATTAACAGTAGAACGTTGTACAACGTTCGCCGTGTACGTTCACAGTACTAACGCGTTCTAGCGTTCCAAACTTTGTCACAGAATTGAGTCACCGGCTAGACAAAGGTAGAGTACCATCTGCGCCTGAGCATACCTTAACTACTTCGTAGTATCATGGTACTGAAGTGTATTGTTGAAGACGCTGTCTATGTCAAATTCGAGGTTAGGCTTTGCGTCAGTTTGTGTCAGACTAACGAACCTGCTAACCTCGAATTTGATATCGACTGACATCAATATCCGATCGGGACCATAATTACAACATGATCGCTGCCATGATGGATTTTCTGTATAGGCTCATGGGGGATTGGTGGACATCTCCCATCTACTTTCTGAACGACTGCGCATCTCCGGGAACGTTTCACCATGAGGAAAAGTACTAAAAACCCGAATCAGAGCAAACGGCCGCGGGAATCGAACCCACGACTTCTCGAATGCTAAGTAGGCGTGTGCGATCAAAAGAACTACAAGTCTATTTACAATAACATCCGAGAGAACATCAGGAAAGGGAAGAGCGGAATCGAAAAATGTAGGGAAATAGAAGAGCTATATGACACAAACGAGCCCTTCAACGTCCACAAAAATATCTGGGAGGCAATCGACAAGAGCAGAAAAGTTGTGCTGCACATAGTAAAGCCGAAGCTTGAACTGTGCTTGAAGATACTGAGAGGAGAGCGCAAAACTTCAAGATATGGACCTGCCATCGTTTGTTTAGGATCTCGTGGGTGGATCACGTCACCAACAAGGAAGTCGTTCGAATGTGTTGCCAGCGGAAGTTCCTGAATACATTAAGCAGAGAAATTTCGATTACTTGGGCTACTTTATGAGAAATATACGCAAATATCGCTTGCTATAACTTTTCAATATCTTTGCTTTAGTCGAACACTATTTGATCCTAGTCAAACAGTGGAGTATGTAAATACATTTTTACTTCCTTTTACAATAAAAGAAGTATTGAATTCACCCCAAATATTCGAAATTGAATTTTCAACAGATCTTCACGTTTTAGAGTCCCCTGAACGCCTGAACAAAAAAAAATGTTTTTGTTCATTGGTCTGTGTGTCAGTGTGTGTGTCTGTCTGTGAACAGAATATCTCAAAAAGGAAAAGAAGTATGGCGTTGAAACTTCATATATAAGTTATGAGTACTAGCTAGATGTGATTTTTCAGTTTTTTCGATTGTTTCAAAAACGTCTCAAACATTATATTTCTATTACATTTTTAATGTCTATTGATGTGAGATAGGTGGTTTTCTAGTTAAATACATCTAAAATAAGTCTTTTGTTTTTTTTAAATTTTTAATTAACGCCTGTTTTAAACAGAACCGGTATATTATTACATTTTTGAATTTAGCTTAAAATTTTAGAGAAAATTTGTCTCTTCATCTAACGCTCTATTTTGTACGGTTTCTGTAGAATTTTAAATTTTTGAAAAAATTTGACAAATGCTTAAAAAATTAAAATAAAAATTTTGGTTAATTATCACTGTAAAAGGAAGTTGTATGCGTGAATCACACCAGATTTTTTTTGTTATTTCTTAGTCTGATACTATTGTTTTCATGCCTTAAGTTCACGAAGTTTTATTTTTCATTGTTTGTGATAGTGCTTTGGTTTTTCTTCTCTTTTAGATAGTTTATTTTTTCATCTACCCGAAATGTTGTTTTCTACTTGGCTTTGTTTTTTTTTCTAACTTGGTATGCAGCTTCTTTTATGTGTACAACACTCGTTTTTGAAAGAATTTAATGTTTATATTGTTTACATAGTTTTTGTGCCTACAGTAGCATAAGAGTTTGTACTGGCCGTTTTATGTCTTATACTTCTTGAACTTTATTATTATTATCATATTTGTTGCAGGCTGGCCAGCTGATTTATTAAATGCAAATGGAACTCCGTATCTACTCGTAAATGACAAATGGTTGCTGCAGAACGTCAAGTACTTTTATCTTTCTTGGCTGTTTAACAATTAAATAACTAAAAGTTTTTTCTGGCAATAGTGATTCGATATTGTTAGTTTATGCTGTTCGCGTATTAATTACTAAATTAAAACCGTACAGCTTACCTTTATAGCAGTTAACGTCGTTTTGAGTAAGTTGGAAAACTGTGTTAATAAAGTAAATATACTTTTAATAATTTCCCGAGGTATAATTATGGATAATGAACGAACTTTAGCGTGTAATTGGGTTTTGCGTTTCCTTGAAGTAAAATTGTATATTAACAGCGGGTATTTGCTAAACAGTATTTTATGGCGTATTATGCCCCGTCTTCATTTCCGTAGTTTCGCAACAAAAAAGCTATACATCTGTAATGGCGTAATATTATAATTGGCGGCCAAATTGCTTTGGGGAATATAGCAACTAGAGTTGTTCAAAATGTTAATTAATAGCCGCTCAGTTATATTACCCTACAGAAAAGGTAAACGTTGAAACACTCCTTCATCTTTAATCTTCGCTTCATCAAAAATTTGCATACCTTAAGATGTAAAAAATGCAGGTTGCTTCTCAAGTAATCTCAGTTACTCAAACTTCTGTTAACAAGACTTGTATTCTAAAGCTTGTTTATTTGATATCAACTTTTCGACTTATCTACTCTGTCAAAATGAATTTTGATATATTACTTCAAACATATTTTGTTAGCTAAATAGTATAGGATAACGTGATAACTTGTATAATAATCAGTTTGTTTCCAATTTATAAGCAACGGGAAGGAGGAGTGGTGATGAAGAACAGATACTACTTTATTTTTATTTCACAGGATAAAATATTTACTTTACACGTAATTCACATAAAGAGATAAGTACTTGTCATAAAAATATTTTCTTTTCAGTAAAAAACCCGTTTAAGCTGTTGTACCAACTAGTCATTATTTATTTAAACCATAATTCTAAGTTTACTGTTCACTGTCATAACAAATTTACCTATAAGAAATTTACAAAAAACGAAAGGTATCTGTTTAGCGGAATACTTAAAATTTTGCATTTGTAAGAAACATATCTGATATTTTCATGTTTATAACAAATAAACTCTCTAAAATATTTTTAGGAGTAATTGCCCCTGCGGATTTACTTTTGCACTTGGGTTGCCTCTAAACTATTAAACACTTTCCATACCATAGTTCTATTAAGAAATAAATAATTACATGCTCCAGAAGGGTTTTTATGAACTTCATTTTATACAACTTGGAGCTTCAGAATTTCCTAAAGATCACAAACGGACAGTTGAAACACAAAAATATACACCGATATACATAAATACCAGCTACCAAATATTTATAGTCAATAATTGACCACATTGTAGTAAAACAACAAGTATGCTGAAAGTGTTTCATGTAAAAAATTATGAAGGCTCAGGATATGGCTCGTCTTTTATCGACAAACGCGTATTTTGTCTTTAAAAAGAATACTGGCGAAGCAGAAACAATCAAATACAACCTTGAATTTTTTTTCGATAATTGCACTAAATTCTGGTATCAAATTCGGCTAGTAACCAAACTTACCCCTGTGAAAGGTAGTTCACCAGATATAATGTAAGAATAAATAGAAGATCGGATAACTAATGCAGCTAACGAAGCCTTAGGGAGGAAAGAAGTTATCCATTGTTATAGTATATAACCGTTTTAACGACACTCACGAGTGAGGGAGTGCCAAATGCTTACTCAAAACCGGGAGACGTCGACACTTACCCTAGAAATTTTACCAAACAGGCTAAAAGACCATGGCTTGATACGCTCAGGGAGATGGACGTGGTCCTAGAGACGGTACACCACAAGGCAAGCGTAACTGTATATATATATGGTGTTGCAAAATAAATGAGCGCCACAAGGTTTAATCGGGAGAAACCCACGCTTAACCGAATCTTGAAAGCTAAACGCGTGTGATGCGAGTGCTCGGCCTCACCAACCTCGACGCTGCAGCTACAAGCGTCGCCAACTTTATCTTTACACAGTAACCTGGAAGTGAGCATGCATAGACTCGTCGAAAATCATAAGGCCTCGTTCAAAATACCGTTCTATTGGTCTCACACATGTAAATTAGTGATACACAAGAGGTAGACACAGTCATATATGGACTAAACTATATAGCCCAGCTGGGAGGCGCTTTAACTCTAATTTTAATTAAAAAACACATGAAATTACTTCACCGCGGCCTTAGCGACGCTTGTAATGTTGCTACAAAGAACGCACCAATTATGCGCGAATTACTGAATAAATTTAGTTTTTATAGGAAGCCTTGGTAGTCCGTTATGAATCAGTAAACTATCATATAAGTTAGGCCTGAACAGTTGAATAAATATGAATATTAATAGCCTCGATCGATCGGAACTGCGTTAGCAAGTAAATACATATAAATTAAGCATGAACAGGTAAATGAATTTGATTATCAATAGTATCGACCAAGCGGCACTGCATTAACAAGTAAATGCATATAAATTAGGCCTGAACAGTTGCCTTAATTTAATTATCAATAGCATCGACCAAGCGGCATTGCGTTAGCAAGTAAATACAGATCAATTAGGCCTGAACAGTTGAATGAATTCTATTATCAATAGCATCGACCAAACGGCACAGCAGTAGCAAGTGAATACAGATAAATTAGGCCTGCACAGTTGCATGAATTTGATTATCAATAGCATCGACCAAGCGGCACTGCATTAGCAAATAAATACAGATACATTAAGCCTGAACAGTTGAATGAACTTGATTATTAACGCTAATTACACACGCTACCTAAATAGGTACGCCGAGCGATGGCGTCATGACGGCTAGCGGTCTCACCAACTGCAACAAACGAACTGCGGAAGCGTGGAAGTCGAGCGGCACCTGAGGAAAATCCACCAACTTGGCAAGGTCTGAATTAAGTCCCCCTGGGAACAATCGAAACGGACAAGACCGAAGACTTGTACAGCTCTGCAATATAAATCCCCAGCTATGGCAGAAAGGCTTCTTTATGGGGGGCATGAGATTATGCAAAACTGGCGGTCATACCAACACACAAGGCACCACAAGGTCACTCCACAAGAAAACCACACCACCTCTCGCTTCAACGATCCGTTGAGAACTCCCCAACAAAGCGATCTTTTGCGACAGACGCCTGAAGCGTGCTCGCACCTGTAGCCAATAGAATCGCAGTCTGCCTAGCCTGACAACCGCGAGGCAAGGCGCGGACGAGAAAGAGTGATTAAAGTTTGAATTATTCAAGGAACATATGTCGCTTGCTCCAACTGGTTATGTTTTAAAATTGATGTAAACAAATCGAAAAAGAAATGCCGCTGCAACCACGACCACGTAGAGATTAGAGCGGTTTCGCTGACCTCTTTGAGAACGAAAAGGTGCGTGCGTGTCGCTCTTAGAATTGTTAGATGCAAATAGCTGAAGTATTATACGAGAAAATATGACTGAAAAGAAACCTATATACAGGCAAAGTCGTCAACTTTGTACCAAAACTGCTCCAAATGGTGACGTAACTATTGAAATTAAAAATGATCGGACACCACAAATGTAAAAACTATGTACCATGGTAGTATAGTAACGTAGAAGCGATTCTAAAAGCGAAAAAGAAGGTTAACAAAAAATGGTTGGCTGCAAGGTCACATCGGGATCGACTACACTATCAGATCAAGATATAAGACGTACAAAGGAAAGCAAAAACAGGAAATAATGGATACTGGAAAAGGTCGCGTAAATAAATAAAGAAGTTCGTAGAGAATACAGGGACAAATAAAGCCCGGAAAATGATTAAAGCTGTGTGAACCCACAAAAAGGTATAAAAAGGATGTGCCTTGTTAGTATGTAGGAGTGGGGTCAATTATTATATAGACTCATTAACACTAAACAAAACGCAATTCGCAGAGGAACATATACAAGAGAGTGATATGGACGGAAGTAAAAGACCAAATACAGCATATTATACGACCAGAAGTAAGAAAACCATTTAATTACATGAACTGATTAAGACTGCTTCTAATATGCTCAGGGGTAATATAACAAGTAATACGCTTATTATCGATGATTTTTTACATCCTTTGACAATAAAGAAAGTATTGAATTCACCCCAAAAATTCGAAATTGAGTTTTCAACAGATATTCACGTTTTAGAGTCCCGTGAAAGCAAAAAACGTGTGTGTGTGTGTGTAAACAAAATATCTCAAAAATGAAAAGGGATTGAAACGTTGAAATTTTATTTATAAGTTTTGTGTACTATCTAGATGCGACAGCAAGCTTTTGAAGAAAATCGCATAACCGGAAGTATATGTTGTTTACTCTTGTGATTTTTCAGTTTTTTTTTTTCGATTTTTTCAAAAACGATGGTTTTCAAACTTTATATTTTTAATGCGTATTGATGTGAGAGAGGTGATTTTCCAGTTGAATACCTCTAAAATGGGTTTCTTTTGTTTTTTTATTAACTCAAATTTTAAATAGAACACTCGGTATATTCTTACATTTTTGAATTTCGCTTAAAATTTTAGAGAAAGTTAGTCTTTTCAACTAACTCTATTTTGTACGGTTTCTGTAGAATTTGTAATTTTTTTAAATTTTTCACAAATGCTTAAAAATTCAAAAACCAATTTTTGACTAATTCTAAGATCACAGTAAAAGAAGGTTGTGTGAGTGTGTCACACCAGATTTTTTTAAATATTATAACTTACATTTGTTAAGTCATTTTGCTGTTTCAGATGCTTAATTGCATTTCACGCCGTTAGTTAGGTCATTTTGGTATTTTGAATAGCCGCCTAAGCTTAGAGCAGCGTGCCCGTATGCTAAGCCCTTTTAGCTCTTTATTTGGCTCCATCGCCTAATTCCAGAATCACGATTTCGCACATATTTAGTCCCAAAAGCAGTATTTGTCGTCGGTTGGAGCTCTCCTCTGATGGCGTTTTTCTGAATTCTGAATAGCACGCTGTGGCGGCGTGATACCAGCGTGGCCCGCATTGGCTTGTTTCATTTCATCGCCTTGCGATTCGCTGTGGTTTAGTCACGTGGGGGACGCGGCCAAGGTGACCTTTTGCCAACGCTTCCCTCGGGGATTCAGCCGAGAGCCGTCGATCAAGCAAGTGGTCGGATAGTGTGTGCTTCGTGCGGCGCTCCCGCCATTATGGCGGGGGCGTCAGTCTTTTTTCCGTCAAGTGCTGCTTCAGCAATTATGTTACAAACGTTTTCGCCTTAAGTGGCAGTCGTCCGGAGCCCATTGCAGAGAGCGCTTGTGTGGTGGTTGTGAGTCGGAATTTGTCGAGTGGTCTTCGGCGTAACGTGGGTGTTTTTGGAGCCCAGTTCCTGCTACTGTTAGTGAGGGGTCGTGCCCCCTTCATCTCGACCTACGAGGATTTGGTTCAGCAGAACGAGTGAGGCCCCCATTCTTTTCGTCGTCCCGTTGTGCGCGTCCTGACGCGTCTCCCGTCGCCATTGAGGCGGTTATGCATTCACCCCCTTTCGCCGTTGTAACACCGAAGGTACCTGCCACCTACGATTGCAGCTCGTCGCAACTCAACTGTACCAGGCTCCCTCGCCGCCTACGCATTAAGGTATGTGCCTTTAACCTGATTACCGCTGTGAACGCGAGTGTTACTCATTACTACTCATTACTACGCTAGTGTATTCATTCAGACTTGCAGACTGTTCATGCCGTGAAGGCTAATGTAAATCGTCGCTGCCCTTGCATAAGGCAACGTGTATCTTTGTACCTACTCGTTACTACCTATTATTGCTGTTCACTAATGTTCAACATCTGTCGTTAAGTTTAGAGCGCGCGTGCCAGCTGGTGCCCTTAATTATAGATTAAGGTTAGATACAGGGCGACGCATTCTGCTACCCCATTGTAACCCGAAGTGAAATATATGATTGGTTAGTTAAGGGAACTATTGTTTGTTTCGGCTTGTGCATGTTCTGTTACAGATAGACGCCCCTTTATTGTACGGATTATTGTACGACGGAACGAGGAAGCTGTGAGCGTGCAGGTGAGTGAGACAGCTGCGTAGTCGTGGTCGGATTGACACCTAATCGCAATCCTCGCTTAAGGCAATCCCGAAATGGTTATTTGACCTTGCAACTCTTGAGTAATCTTACTGGCGGAGTATTTTTGCATGCTTCGCTCCCGTCTAACCGTCCAGGCCCGGTTAGCCGGGTTAAGACAGGCTTGGTGGCGCCCTCATAATTTCGACATACCCTGTATATATTATGCCACAACGCGCTTGCCCAGAACGTATCGTGTGACTCACGCCCGACTCCCTGAGCGTTCCAGCCGTGGCCTATTAGCCTATTTCGAACCGATTTCAGGGCAAGTGTGTCAGGTTTTCAGGACTGATTCCGTGGTGCGATGCTCACCTTGGGTGGGTGTCGTAAAGTCCTTTTAATACCGTAACACATTCCCAAAGCTGAAAATACGAGGTCTGTGGACTCTCTGAATTTTTTCTAGACTATATGGCAAACATATTTTATGACAAAAAGTATTGAGCAAACCAAGTACTCAAAATAAGAAGTATTACAACTACACAGAAGCAGGAAGTTATTAAAAAGCGATCGACGGATAGAGAACTGAACAGGACTAAAAATAGATTATAAGGAAGTGCATAAGGATCTGGTTACTTGGAAAGATAATTCACTGCTACAACCTTTTCGAATTTATTCAAATCAATTAACTGCAATGCAAACTGCATAATAGCATGAACTGTGACTACAGGATTACTGTTTGGTCGTTAAGTAAGAATTGTGACAGTAAATAATAAGACAATGACGTTCTAAGGAAATTAAGTAAAATATCAAAATTCCCCACAAAATTTGTATTCAAAAGAACGCAAAAAGATATCTAGTATTTTATTTTCAAATCTGAACTCGACAAAAACACTTGTGATTTAAAAAAGTCAGACCGTTAGTGAAAGGAGGGAGGTATATGGCTGGCTTTTTTGTTACATTTTTAAGAACCAAAACATGTAGGTACTTTGAGTGCAGGATTTCACGGCCGTTGTACATAATAGAAAGGGCTTCCGCGTTATTTACTCATCGACTTAAACTGTACGTTTCGCTGATCATGCAATTAGCTTTTCCAGAAGTTTTTCAAAGACTGATGTTGTAGTCTTATGCTTCTCGCTATATACAGAGAAGTTGTTCCGGTGTGTTACTGGGATTTGTCGATATTCTGTTTCGTTACTCACCTAAAGCTTAGGTATCTTTTGATTTTTTTTAAGGGCTACTCACCATATTTTGTTAAAGCGGTAATCGTCTTTTGTAATAATTTCTAGGTACTCTCGAATCAGCGTAGTTTATTCTGTGGTCCACTTGTCCTAGCAGGCTTAGAAAACGTCTTTAGAAGCTAACAGCATGGTCATCAAAACTTTCACTTTTAATCAACGACTAAGGCATGACCCGGAAGTATATTATGGAGGTAGTTTGTTTTCTGTAAGCTTAGATTTATTTTTTTTGTGACTTTGCAATTGCATCTGTTGTAGTATTTCCCTATGTAACTATTACAGCGAACGCGTTTTATTTGTACCATTCAACAACCTTTGTAGTCAGAACAACGTCTGACCACTTTAGGCGGACTTCAGTTTTGAGTGCATCCCCGTTGAGAATGCAAGATGTCTTAAGCGAATAGGTTACTAATATTGCCTTTTCCTGTGAAATTGTACCAAGAAAGGAACATTGCTAAAGAGTTTATTATGCGATGTGACGTCACGAACAGGCAAGACTCTTAAGTTTGTTTATTGTGGTTTGGGCCTTCAGCCCAAACCCTTGTCGCTACACGCCTAAGGTCGGGGTAACTGGCAATCCTTTTAGTTAAAATACACTTGTACACGAAGACCATAGCTGCTGTTGCGAGATTAATAAGAACACTTAAGTACAAATACTTGCATTTTTTTTCTGCCGTTTACAAAACACTTAAGTTTAATACCGTTGCTTCTTAACTTTACTTATTAACATCTTCTTATTTACTCACTAAATTCTAAGTCCAGGTTGACCAAGAAAACTCGGTAGGCGTTTACAAATTTCCCAAAAAGCCTATTATAGCAGGTCTAAATTTTGGACTTTTGGCACGTACATACGGACAGATAATAGTTCCATGAATTTTACAATTTAAAAGCTTGTACACGCTAAATTTGTCAAGCTCGACACATTGCAAAGTATCGTTAATAAAGTTTTACAATTCTACTAAAAGAATTTGCTACCGCCGACACGTAATTTTTCTAATCGAGTTGCAACAGTGGCACTCCTGACCACGTACTAACCATATATCTTCAGCCAATATTTGGGCTTATGAAGTAAATCCTGCATAAATTTACTCTAATCTATTTGTGAGATTGAAATATCTCCAGCTTTCCAGAGAAAGGCACGTTTCGAAACAACGGCTAAATATTTGCTTGTTGTAATTTTAATCTACCATTTTGCCTACGAAATTCTGCCTTAAAATATTTATAATACAAATGGCTTATAGCTAACTAAAGTACAGTCTAATCCTACAACCGCGTATAGTTCATTTCACTAAAGAACGGAAATCGTAACACCCTTCTAGGTGTAGCTCTATGTATGTTATCTTAATACAGCTTTCAAATGTATTGCCGGGTAACTCATTTGTGAAGTGGAATTTTGTTACGCATATTCTTAAAGTAAGAGAAGCATTCTAGGAATTATAAAACAAAGAAGGTCGTATCTGGAAAATGACTAAATTTCCGGTACCGAGAGGATTCTTGCTGGTGGAAACTCTTACTCCATGCACAGTAGATACATATCAGGTGGCGCCTAACATAAACGACATGGATCTGCACATTTACCTTCAATTTTCTTTAGATTATCGCGAGCGAGCCCTTTTCCAGCCTATAACCCTTTCCATTTCCTACTGAACTAAGTGGGCCATCTATTTGAGTTGTACGATGTTGTAAATCAATTTTTCTATCTAACAAACTGGCGACCTCTTTCTTAAAATTTGCTGCTCCTTAATTACGAGTATGTACAACTATTTCTATCGCATTTAGTAATTGGCTTGGTTTTTATTTTTTGTTGTTGTTGCAACTGTATTGCAATTGCTGACATACAAATTCTGCATTTTAACATTATTTCAAGGTCGATGTGTAAGCGTACAGTGCGATTTTGGGGTTTTTTGTTAATCCAGCGTAACCCACTGGACTGGTCTCTATTGTGGGAGCTGAGTACAGTTTAAATTATAATTACAAGTACAAATAGAATTAAGATATTGCAGCTTGATCTAATAACATCGAATAGGAAATGTTACGTTTACATTACAGTAGGTCGCAGCAGTTATGAATAAATTCTAAAGTAAGTGTTACATATTGACCCAAAAATGAACCTAAATTACGTATGGTTAATATGGTGGTTCTACGTTATACTTAGTGGAAAAAACTTTTTTGAATTTTTTTGGTCGCACCCCCTAAAGTCGTTCTAATTTCGAAAAAACAAACCTATAAAAAATTTGAGCACAATCGAATAATATTAACACGTGCCACCGAGCCCCGGAAGTTTCCAGATTGCAGATTTTAGCTTAATTCATTTATTATCAATTAATATCTCGCGAACAGTAAGTCGTATCGAAATTTTGATAATGACATAAATAAAAGGAAATTTAATTTGCTACAAATTTAGTTCTATGCAATTTCTTCGTAAACTTATTGGAATTTCAAAAAATATGCGTTGTGTTAGGAAAAAGGTCAACATTTTTGAAAAATTGCTTTTTTATATTAATAATTAAAAATATAATAGAACTAGCTTTTACCCGCGACTTCGTTCGCGCGAGGTTCGTTATTTGTGTATTAAATGACTAATTATTTTCTATCATCCCATCCCATCCCATCCCATCCTATCCCCGTCCCCGTCCCTTTCTCCGTCCCCGTCTCCGTACCGTCCCATTCCGTCCCGTCCCGTCCCGTCCCGTTCCGTCTCGTCCCGTTTCGTCCCGTCCCGTCCTCTCCTCTTCCATCCCATTCCCTTCCCTTCCCTTTCCGTCCCGTCCCGTCTCGTTCCTTTTCGTCCCGTCTCTTCCTTTTCCGTCCAGTCCCTTCCTGTTCAGTCCCGTCCCGTCCAGTCCCGTCCCTTCCCGTCCCGTCCCGTCCCTTCCCCTTCCATCCCATTTCTTTCCTTTCCTTTCCGTATCATCCCGTTCCGCCCCGTCCCGCCCCGTCTCGACCCTTCCCGTCCCGTCCCGTCTCGCCCCTTTCCCTCCCGTCCAGTCCCGTCCCTTCTCGTCCCGTCCCGCCCCTCCCCTTTCATCCCATCCCCTCCCCTTCCATCCCACCCTTTTCCTTCTCTTTCCGTCCCGTCCGTCCCGTCCCGCCCCGACCCGTCCCGCCCCGCCCCCTCCCGCTTTGCCCCGTCCCGTCCCGTCCCGTTCCGTCCCTTCCCTTCCCGTCCAGTCCCGTCCCGCTCAGTCCCGTCCCGTCCAGTCCGTCCCGTTCCGTCCAGTCTAGTCCCGTCCCGTCCCGTTTCTTCCCTTATGTCATGTTCACCGTCTTGGACTTAAAAATAAATGCCATTTTCGCAATCAACGTCCCAAAAACCCTCAATAACGACACCCATATCGATTTTTAGGCTTACTTACCCCATTTCACCCCCTAAGGAGTTGATTTTCGGAAAATCACGAAATACGTGTTTGCTTATTTGTTTTTATGAGTACTCCTACGAACTTTCAAGTCGAAATGTCTATTTAATATTATTTCTCCATACAAAATTGGAACCTCCATTTTACCCCTTTAGGGTTTCGAAATATCCTTTCTTATTCCTTGTATACATCATAAAAGGAACCTCTGTGCAAAATTTCAGCTTTCTAGGTCCAAGGGTTTGGGCTGGGTGTTGATGAGTGAGTGAGTCAGTGAGTCAGTCAGGACTTTTAGAAATATATATAAGATTAAGCAAATATTAATGTTAAATAATATTAAATAATTACTGAAGTTACATAAATTTAAAGAATTATATTTACAAACTTAAGAATAAAACAAATATAGCAAGTTATCTATATGTAAAATAATGTAATACATATTATAATAGTTACTTTTTTTGTTACTAAAGAAGCTTTACTGGAATCCGGATATTGACGGCGATAATCACTAACAACTTGTAGCAAGTACTGCTTTTGGTCCTCTTTTTTGGTAATTAAGCTATTATATTCTTGGATCAGTTTAATACTTCTTTCGGCAATATCATTTGTATCTTTTCTTTTCAGCCGTTATTCAGTTCTCTTCTCTTGTTGATATAACCTGATATCAACACCAAGCATACTACCTGGTCGCGCATTTTGCCTTTGCAGAAGCAAAACTGTTATCTTCGTGTACATTTATTAATTCTAGAGCGTTCGCACGTGCGATATCAAACAGGTCGTCAAATTTTTCAACAAATTGTTGTTTCTTCCTCTTTCATTTCCTTGTTTTAGCAGACTTCTCCATTCAGAGTATAATGATTCCAGCTTTTGTACAGAATGTTGTTTTTTCTTAGCCGGAATCCGTGCTTTTTACGAAAACACTACTTATTGAATAATTAATTTTGCACTTTCACGTAAATTCAAATTAACTATACGCATATTAAAAAAAGTACTTGTAAAAGTTGTTTGTTTGAGAGTTACCAATAATTTAATGCGCATCATTTCCTATTAAAAATATTTAGTCTTTTTTAAAGAACAACCATTGACGTTGAGGCCATATTATGCTTTAAAATTTTAAAATACGCACTCCACTAGTTCAAAGTATTTAAACAAGCAACACAAGTTCACAAGTAATACCGTTCATCATCCGCAATGCTTTCAACTAGAGTAACAGAACAAGGGTTCCAGATTTCAGTAAACTCTTTCTGGTTGAATGATCCGAAAAACAAATGACATGCTAGCGACGCCACTACAGTTAACCACCCCTGATGATATACCCTCCCTCTAAACATCTGGTTTGTATTGACAAACAAAGAAACTGTGTTCGACTGTTCGACTCTGTTTTTTTTAAATAACTGATTCTAAAAATATTTCGGTATGCTTAATATAGGTAAAAAATTGTTATTATTGAATTTCAAACATTTATATATCATAAGATCTATTAATTTTATTATCAAAATTAGACTAAAATTGAATAATGGATTGCAATTTACTTCAGAATTATAATATTTCTACGTTTTCAAATTAAAAATAGAAAAAAAAAATTCGAATTATTGCGTTTTTCTAATACTTTATGCATTTTTTTAAACATCCAGTAGGCTTGCGGAGAAATTGCACATAACTAAAATTTTAGAAAGTAAAATTTTCTTTTATTTATGTTATTACCAAAATTTCGATTAAAATCGGCAATTCGGAAACTTCAGAGGCTCGGTGGTACGTGTTAATATTGTTCGATTTAGCTCAAAATTTCTATGAGTTAGTTTTTTTGGTATTGGAACGACTTTTGGGGATGCGACTAACAAAATTCCAAGGTTGCAAAATTAGAACCACCCTAATGGTTAAACATGGCTTAAACAACTACTTTTTGGAATTAATATTTAAGATTATCTCTTTAACTGAATGGCAAATTCCAGGCGATCTACCTCTCTAATTTCATTGTTTGTTTGCATTGCATAATGGTAATAATAATTATTTCCTATACTTACTGGTGAAAGTCAACAAAGATTTCTTGTTTATAAATCTATATGGTTTTGGTTTTTATTGTCTGTTAGTGTAATTTAATTTCTTCTGTGAGGTACAGATAATTTCATCGCAGCTTTACCTATGTTTACTAAAAACGTTTACATATTGCTAAATAATTTAACATGTATGCCAAGACATTAAGGTCGATCTCTATAGCCAGACGCTATAACAATAAAAAAAAACGTTTATTACCATTCGATATGCTGCTATAATTAGTGCACACTTTATAATCTTGTATTCAGCTCTTGCCGGCCAATCAATCAATCAGTCAATAAATGAATCAATCACAATATTAACAGGTTTTGATGTGTTTGTATACAGACCGGAAAGTGCAACATTAGCTACCATTCATATTTTTTTATTGTCGAACGGAGTAGCTTTAACGAAAACGTGGTTTTTGTTTACGGGCCTCCAATTAAAAATCGATTTTATGATTTCGCATATTTGCCGGAATATTTACTAAGCACGTGATGCATTTGAATTATTTAAAGTACCAATAACTTATTCAGTTAGCTTATTTATGTTTTATATTTAGGTTTGTAGAGGTGATTTATAGTTTGCGTATTATTTCAGCTGGTACTTGTGTACGTTGTACTTGCGGAGATAATTTTTATCTTCAGTAATGGACTTTATTGATACGAAATAAACATTGCTCGTGTTAGTTCTAGGTGCAATTCGGTTATTTAAGCTTTTAGTTATGCAAGGTTCAGCAGAATGAAATATCCATTTTTAATCAAGCCTTATTCATCCCTAGCTGAACTTTTAATTGAAAATCTTGCAACAGATCTTAGAAGAAACACAGCCATATTATTTTTTGTAAATTACATTTATTTTTTTAGTGCTTGTCTATTTAAATTAAAGTGAATGCTGCAATAGCAATAGTCTACCAATTTTCCATATCCTCAACTAGGCTGACATTTCTCCTGGACGCTTCACTATTTGATTGGTTTCGTATCTTCAATTATTTTTGAATGAAAGCTGACTGAAAAAGGATACTTGATTCTGCCTAACCCTGCAGCTGTATTTTCAAATTAATTAGAAAATAGAATTGGTAAAATTTTCAATTAAAACTCATGCATAGCAGGATCTCTAGATTATCGAAAATGGCATCTGTGTAAGTTGTATTCGAGGATGCTCGAACAATACTGGTGAATGTTTTCTTTTTGAAAATGGGGCATCCTGCGGCCCTTAGTATTGTTTTGCCTTTACAAGTAGTTTTAATAGCGTGAGTATCTGTTTTTGTAACTTATTTCCTTCGTACTCTGTTCTCCCATGGATGCTTATTGTTCTTCATATTTTCTATCACATTTCTTTCTTATTTTAAACTAAGAGGTTCAATGATTTGAGTTTCTTGCTCATTTAGTTGTATCGGTGCGTTTGTGCCTTCTCATTTTTTTTCACTGTTTACCAAACTTTGAAAATATTTTTCTCATTTTCCAACCATTCTTTAACATTTTCTTACCCATGGGCCATCATTTCATTTAAAGTAAACACTTGTTCTTTGATTGCCCTCATTATTTTCCTTTACTGCCTGGTAAAAACAACTTATATCTTATTTCTGTAGCCTTTCTCGTTTTTTTGTAAACCTTTTGTTACGGTTAAAATAGTAATTTGTGTACCTAGGCAGGAAAATTAATATCTGGCTACATCTTAATACCTATAAAATCATTTTCCCGCCGTGGTCCACACAGTATTTTTGATCCTACACAACAAAAATATATTGACGTTCACAATTACGTAGCTGGTAACAACAGCAATTAACACGTACTTTAGAATAATAACGGAAAAAACTAGTCAGCTGCACGTTTAGAATTGAACAATAGGAAACAGACAATTGATGAATACCAGTAAACAATAGTATACGGCCTCCTCGATTAGGACGCTCGTCATTTATTTTCGCGTCTAGCCACGAAAAACGAATTTTTATACAGTGCAGTTATTTACCTAACTTTTTCAGATAGCTAATTTTCCGGAATGAGCACTTTGTTTGCAGCACTACCGAAGGGAGTAGTGCGAATTCGGGAAAATTCTTTCCGAAAAAGTTAGGTACAATGTTTTCTTGTAACGAATAACTGAAAATATTTTTAAAAATTACAAAAGTAGTGTACCTAGGCGGGTTCTGTCGCAAAATGTGTCACTGCGCAGGTTTTCTGCGCAGGCTTGCACGGGGATTTTTGCGTTGGTCTGCGCGGGGTTTTTGGGCAGGTTTGTCAAGGTCGTTGGCCTAGCCGGGGTCAAGGTCATTGGCCTCACCTTGGCACATCCCACGATAAATTTTGAGGCTAAAAGTCTAATTTTGAAAGAGTCCCACGATGAATTTTGAGGCTAAATGTCTAATTTTGAAATTTTACAAGATTTCTACGCTTATCAAAAAAGATTTCCCAGGCTCAAGCGGATGTGAGTCATCTTGTCCAGACTTGCAGATGCGGGGTGTCTAGCCAGATGTTATTGTCTACCAATTGAAAATGACGCCCGTTGTTTGAAAAATCTGCACGACCGCTAAAATAATAATTGAATAAATCCTTTGTTTGGAAATTTTTTGCAGAATCAGATAAACCGGATGCTATTGTCTAGGAATTCAAACCTGTCCAGACCTGCAGATGTGGGTGTCTGTCTGTCTGTCTTCTGTGCAATTGAACAATGCAGCCATTGTTTGAAAAATGGGCAAGGTTGCTAAAAAAAATAAACCGGATAATTGTATGCAGCCAATGTTTGAGAAACGTGCAAGGTTGCAAAAAAAATAAACCGGATTAATTGTATGAAGTCATTGTGGCCTAATAGTATATATCGAAATTTAACTAAATATATCTCAGTATCGTCATCATGGTGTCTATACACGGTCTGGTTTGTGATGTTATATCCCTAGAGTTCATAAATGAAAATATGTAAGGGGTGTGTTTACCGGCAAGTTTGATGTTATACGAGCAACTACTAAAATTCAAACCTTTAAAACCAGAATTGAAATGGAGTAATATGGCTTATGAAGGTGCAAGACCTACATTTCACCTATGGATTGAGGTCGATCACAAAATCTACGATTCATCACATAAGATTATTCAAGCGCATATTGATTGTAAAATACATTTTAATGCCTTGCTCTATTATTATATTTATAAATCTTGGGTTTTTAAAATAAGTCGTATTATCTGCTAATATTTTCTTTGGTGTTAAAAATTCTATAAAATATTCATTTAATTTTTTTTCAAAAAAACATTTTGAGTGTTGTAATACCAGATATAGGACAATTGTATTTATTAAGTAATTAATAACTGCCTGTATCGTGCGTTTAACAACTTTGTTATTAATATTTGATAAATACTTAATTTTAGTTAATTCAATTTTAGATTGATATCACTGTTTACAAATTTTATTATTATCTAATTTATGATTCGATTTTTATTAACACTGTTAGTAGCAGATATATTTTATATTTCTATCCTTTGATATGTGTGTTGTTTTAAGTTGACGGTTAATAGACACATTTTGTAAGCTTTATAAGCTCTCTATCTTCTATAGTCTTCTATTCGTCAGATCTCTGCTACAGCTATGCTCGTTGCAACCAAAACTGGAACTATGCAAATGATTTACAAATACCGTTTGAAGAAATCGAAATTTCAATGATAAAACTAAACCACCACTTCTTTCAGGAGCGATATTCTAACCTGCTTTTTATTTTTGTAGTTATTGAATGTTTTTTCCTTAAGTTCTTATAAACCTTGAGTTTTTAAAATAAGTTGCATTATCTGCTAATATTTTCTTCAGTTTTACAAATTCTATAAAATATTCACTTACATTTTTCAAAACATTTGAGTGTTGCATCTTTTAGCTGGAAAATAATCTCACATATTTCATAAATATATTACCATAAAATTCTTAAAGCTAAGGTGGTAACACAAGAACAAAGAAGGTGTCTGTTTAGCAAGATTCGCATGCGGAAATTGCTGAATCAGATAAACTGAAAAATGCTGGGTGGTTAAAAATATGATCCCACGATTCTTTCATCGTCACTCGTGTCTCACCCTCGAGCCTCAGACAAGTTTTCAACAAATAAAAACAGGATATTTCATATAGGTAAGAAAGGGGGGTTGGGCTGATTTCAAATACCGCACTTTCAACTACTTTTTAAGGTTATGAGTCCGAAGATATCCGAGTCATGTCGTATATGTTCGAATGTTTGACCTTCGTGACTTAGAAAAATAGTTGAAGGTGCGGTAGTTGAAAGCAGCCCAATCCCCCTTTCTTACCTATATGATAATGGAGACCATTACTGCGTCAGCAAAAAGTTTTCGAACAAAGGCTCCATTCAATTTAGCGGTTGTGCAGATTTTTCTCAAACAATGGATTTCATTGTTCAATTTTTACCAGTCTTGCACATTTCTCAAACATGTCTAGACAAGTCTGAAGCTCTGGACAATAACATCCTGTTTATCTGATAATGAAGGTCAGCAAAAATTCCACCAGACAACAAAGACTTCATTGTTCAATTATTTTTTGCAATCGTGCAGATTTCTCAAACAATGGCCGTCATTGTTCAATTGGTAGACAATAACACCCTGCATCTGCAAGTCTCAAGAAGTTTTGCATTTCCAGACGATGACTCACATCCTGTTCAGCCTGGGAAACATTTTTTGATAAGCGTATGAACAAAATTAGACATTTAGCCCCAAAATTCATCGGGGAAACCTTGTAAAAATTAGACTTTTAACCCCAAAAATTCATCGTGGGAGCACGTGACCCAGGTGAGGTCAATGACCTTGGCCCCGACTAAGCCCGTGACCTTGACCCGCGGCTGGGCCTGCGACCTTGACCCCGGCTAGGCCAACGACTTTGACAAACCTGCGCAAAAACCCCGCTCAGACCTGCGCAAAAAACCTGCGCAGTGACACATTTTGCGCCAGAACCCGCCTAGGTACACTACTTACAAAAATTATTGTTTACTGTTTTATTACTTTACTGAGCTGACAGCGTAAATCACTAAACTTTTATACGTATCCTACACACCTGTTAGCTTTTGTCGACGTTTAAAGCTCCTCTGATGTTTGGAAGCGCAATTAAACCCACGAACGGCAATTTTAAAAATTTATAAAGAACACTCAAATGCCCTAGTTTTTGTTGGAAAGTAAAAAGCACCCCAGTGCAGGAAAGTAACTTTTGGCGCATCCGGAATGATCGGGTAATATGAATTTTGATGTCATTAGTACAAAAAAGATATTTATTTCAAGCTTGATATTCATTTTGGCAGCACCGTCGCGACAGGTACTCTCACATTCCGCCGGTCGTTGGCAAAATTTCTGACTATTTGTTCTTGATATTTAATAGAGCAAAGATGTCCTTTCTATCAGCCCAAATTCGACCGATGGGGTAAGTTGCATGTTGGCGATCATTTCCAGCTGCACTGCTCTGTCCTGTTTCTCGTAACTGTCTTTACGCCTTGTATTAGGTATGGATCCTATAGTGTGAGTTACCGTGCGTGTTAAAGTTTGGACTTTGTTCAAAAAGTCTTTATTGGGGAACTAAAAATAAAGATAGGATGAAGGCCCGGGGATCCCTTTTGAAAAACTACCCCAAAACCATACCCAACGGTACATTTTTTAGGTTTGGCCAATTTTCTTAAAAACTATTACTTTTTCGGAAAAATGTCAAAAGTTCTAATTTAAAGAGAATAACATTTCCTATCGAATGGTGTATAATATGTTGATATTTGAAGAACAATAAATCCTAAAATAATCCAAAAATTATTGCAAAAATACATTCGCTCTGTAATTTCTTACGTTATTCAACATTTTAAATTTTGAACAGGTGAAACCTTGTCAGTCCAATACATAAATACTTTGTACAGTCTTAAATATGCGAGATAGCAAAAAGATAAACTTAAAATACAAAATATTGAAAAAAAAACAACAAAATATAAAACTTTACAATACTAAAAACAAGATTAAACATACCTATATATTTTTGACATTGTGAATCCAATAAATAAATACGTACTCATCTTATATTAATTTAACCACATCTCCAACCGATAATTCCTTAATTATATAGTGGTCATTTAAAACAACTGCTTTTTGGAGTAAACTTTCTGTGAAGTCAACTTTTTGAAAACAATGAAGGGTATTATTTTTAGTGCCTTCTCTCCTACAAAAGACGCAGCTGATCCTACTTTCTTCTCGTATGTTAGTACTTGCACTTTTAGTAATACTTCTGCTACTATTTGAGCTTGTATTGCTTTGTTTATCTTTACGAATTTTCCTCCGACAATTGGGGTGCCATTTTGCTTAATTAACTTTCAATATATTGGCATCTAGAACTGTTTCTGGCAATTCAAAACATGTTGTTTTACTTGCATTCTTACAATCATTGATGAAGAGTTCATACGTTCCTCTTATTGCGGTAGTGTCCCTTAGTAAAGCTGGGCATTTAAGAGTGTCTTTGATTTTGATTTGACAAATTATAAATACAATTACTGGAATTGACCTCCCCCATTCTGTAAAGGAAGTTTAAATTGACATTTTGTTTCAAATACTTATGTAAGGGGTCATTCATATAAAATATGCCACGCGATTGGGTGCGCATTTCTACTCTTTCCCCTCCATCATCACACTCTGTCAAAAACCTCAACATCAATGTCATCAATGTCCATTTAATGCAGATTAACAAAAAATACTTATGAGCCCTACTAAAAAATCACATTCCTAAAATATATGCTGGAAACGAATTACTGAATTTTGAAATGTCTTGACAACATCGCTTCGATGCCCATCATGGAACCCTAGACATAGCGCTAAAAAAATATGTGAGGTTAAGGCACATATGTACAGCGACGCCTATAATTGGCCTAACGGCTGTTGGCTAAGTACCAAAATAAAATTAAAATTAACAAAATTAAATATATGCGCTAAATTCGTATACAGTCTGTCCCAGATCGAGTGGGATTGCAAGGGTAACTCTCTTATCATTGAAGATGCAGATTTAATTAAATGGGCAATGTTTTGTAGTTTCAAACGGTGATTTAAAATCTGTTTGAAAAAGTTCAAAATGTCGAACCAGTCAAATGTTATTAAAAAAAACTAAAAACTGTTATTTTCGTGTATGTCAAATATCTTTGTAAATATAAGAGATACGAAAAAAAGTTTTAAATAAAAGTCACTGTTTTCGATGAGACCAATTTAAAATTGATGTCGAACAAAAATTCCAGATGGCTGCTTTTGAGGTACTCTTATCAACTTCCTTAAGTTATATGGACGGCATATTTGATTTTTAGGTTACTGAAAATAATTTTTTATTTTATTTTCAACGATGTAAGATAACTTATGATTGAATAAAAAATACCAGTAAAATTCATTGTTTTTACATTTTAATCAAGTAGGCTTACATGGATCCAAACAAAGTTAGGTGAAAACTATTTTAGAAAACCTTTGTATGTAATTCCTATAATACTTAATAACATGTTAATTCAGTACTAAGTACTTGAACCACAAAAAACATCTTGATATTACTTTTTAAATGTATAAGCAGGTAGGTAAGCAGCTATGGTGAAAAACGATAAGAAAGTTTGCGTAAAGTAACCAGTCGTGTCGTCAAATGGTGTCAACTATGTTTAGCTAACAATGTCCAGCATTTTGATCATTTTATGTGATTATCAGGATTATGTTTTGTTTTTAAATAAATGTTGTTTGTTTTTGTTTGGATCCATGTAAGCCTACTCGATTAAAATGCAAAAACAATTAATTTTACTGGAATTATTTATTCAATCATACGTTATCTTACATCTTTGAAAAGAAAATAAAAAACTATATTCAGTAACTTAAAAATCCAATATGGCGCCGATTTAACTTAAGGAAGTTGATACGAGTACCTCAAAAGCAGCCATCTTAAATTTTTGTTCGACACCAATTATAAATTGGTCTCATCGAAAACAGCGACTTTTATATAAAACTTATTTTCGTATCTCTTATACTTACAAAGATATTTGACATACAAGAAAATGACAGTTTTTAGATTTTTTAATAACTTTTGACTGGTTCGACATTTAGAATTTTTTCAAGCATAATTTAAATCAGCATATGAAACTACAAAACATTTCCCATTTAACCAAATCTCCATCTTCAATGATAAGAAAGTTATACATGCAATCCCACTCGACCTGCGACACGCTGTATATTAAACGATTAGAATAATGTAAATAATGGTTGTTGGTTTTTAATACACTTACCTATCTTAATTTTCACAGTTTTCTTATTCACACACTATTTTATGCCGTGTAATAACTGAGTATAGTATTGCGGTCATTTAACCTATTACGTTTACTGCGGTTTGGCTGAAAATTAAAAGCAGTGTTGGCTTGCTGTAGAGCCGGCAAAATTAATTTTAAAAATAACTGAAATAACTCAAAATAACTACTTTTCTTCAAAATAAATAGATAATTTGAAGTTTAATTTCCAATTTTATTAAATATAGATGCCGTAGAACCGGCAAAATTAATTTTAAAAATAACCGAAATAACTCAAAATAACTACTTTTCTTCAAAATAAATAGATAATTTGTAGTTGAGTTTCTAATTGCATTAAATATAGATAGTATTAGTCTAGCTCGTCACATTTTTTTATTTTTACCCAATATTTACCTCTTTTTTCGACTATTTATTAATTGATTATAAACAATATATATACCAATCGATAGGAAATTTCATTCTTTTTAAATTAGGGTGCTTGAATGTTTTTCGAAAAATTAATAGTTTCTGAGACAATTGCGGAAAACTAAAAAAAAAATACCTTTGGGGGTGGTTTTTTAGGGAGGATCCTTGGGCCTTTATCCTATATTTGTTTCTATCTCCCCAATATACCCATTTCCAGTAAAGGCCAAACTTTAACACGCATGGTAACTCACAACCCATTTTTATATGGGAATTAATACCTACTATTGGGTTTAGAGCTGTGTAATCTAATTTTCTGTACCACGTGCCCGTAATTTTCGTCTAGATGCTACTGGCTCTGTGTTCTGGAGTTATAAGATCTGCGTGCGTTGCGCTTTGCTGTTGGGAAAGGTCCCATTTGGGTGCTGTTCGCTTCGTTTCCGTTAACTATCCGAGCTCACAGTCAAGCAATACAAAACAAAATTTATGAAATAATACCTGAGTTCAGGTATTTAGCTACAATAGTCACCAACCAAAGCAATATTAGCAAATCGATAAATGCCCAATTTACTGCCGGAAATATGTAACTTTATGGTATAGAGAATATTGTCAAATATAGTCTAAAGATCGTTTAATAATTGAACGTCACTATGGATTTGGCGTGCAAAGAAGGAAGGAAGCGGGGGTTTCTATTCATTGAGCTTGAACGCGGGGTTCAGGCAGAAGTTGCCCACGTGTAGTAAAGCGCAAACGTGGTGTAAGAAATGACGTTTTGTTTTGTAAATACCTCCGTATGGGAAAGCCTTGCCGTGCTAATTCTAGGAAAATTACGAAGAATACTGAATCTTCATCCCCACGAAAATACAGTCTTTAGAGTTTAGTGGAATTACACATTGATAGTTGATAGAATTAATGCAACGGAACATACTGTACAGTGCCGTTGCGCTCTGCACAGCGGCAGTGTTATCAACGCCCTGTATATCGATGTATGGTTTCACAACCATCCGGTAAACCTTCGTTCATCGCGTGTGGATTTGTGCTAACCGCTCGCATACATTCTCGAACTATCGGTGTCCATTCTTCTACCGAAGCTCTTGAAATGATCTCCATTTTTCTTTTGTTTTCGAGCCAAGAGCCTCAGCTTTTGCTAGCCCGCAAATTCCTCTCAACTTTGGCAGCAAGACCAAGCTGATGCTCCGGTGGCAGCTTCCATTTTTGCACCATATAATTCGCTGCACTCAGTTGAAACTTATTTATGTTTATTACCGCTAATATGGAATGAATTAGAATAAGATTTTTATGTGTAAATTGCCGTCAAAGTTTGCATGCGTTTATACATAAGTTGCATTTTAAAGTAAGTTTTCTGGTGTATTCCCGTTCGGAGCGAAGTTTATGGCTTTCAACGCTTTGCGCTCAGTGCATCAATATCGCTTTCTCTTGTGGGAGTTAGTTTGTAGACATCTGCTAAGTTTTGTGTTCGCGTGAGGTCACGTCAAGCAGTTAGAAATTTCTTAGACAACATTGTTAGTTGCGATTCTGACCTTTTTACTTGGAACCCGCTTAAATGTATTTTAATTAATGTTATCTTAATGGATTTTTCTAAAATTTCTGCAATAATATTCATTTATGGCAGATGAAAAGACAACGTTACCTGCGATTTAAAACACCTAAGAGTCCGGATGCTCCCAACGTGTCATTGGACAGAAAATGTTGTCTAACATATCAAGGTCCTACAACGATCATGGCGATGTGTAACAGCAACAGTACCGATTGGTTTTTAAGGTACAGTAACAGTAAATATCGGGAACTTTTGGGTAGCACTTTGTACTGTTATTTGCTATGTTAAAAATAAACGCAATTTTTTTGTTGAGCTTTTAGGCAACCGATACAACCTTGGCAGGGAGAAATTTAAAATTGTTTCGCAAAATAAAGCGAGAGTTTTCATTTCTCGATGTTAAAAATAGGTTCTTTTGTGCTTATTTAGTGTTTAACCTGTCGGGGTTACTGAAATCGAAGGCGAACGCGCCGAATATTTACTTAAGCTTTTTTAGTCGCCGAATGACTGCTGCCACCACTAAAGGAATCGGAGGTAATTTGAGTTGGAGCTTTGGAAACGTGGAGCTGCGAAGGGAGTTGTGTAATTTTAACGTGATGAATTTGGCCTAGTAGCATGGATTATAAGTTTTTATTGAGCCGTACTCCTTCTCGAAGGCTAAGTCTCGGAGGAAATTTTTTATGAGCATTCGCATGGTTAACGACTGTTAGCGAAGCCCAGTGGTGTACCCAGAGCCAGATGTTACATTCCTGCATTTTATTTACATTGGCCCGATAAAATGTTTTATTTCCGGACCTAACCTTTGCTAATCTCATTGCGACCTGTTCCAGTATCCTTTAACACATAACGTTTGTCCATTTTCGAACATAAGGTTGTTTCGCCGGCATTCGTATTGGTAATTTCACCTT
Organism: Agriotes lineatus; assembly: GCA_940337035.1. Classification (NCBI taxonomy): domain Eukaryota; kingdom Metazoa; phylum Arthropoda; class Insecta; order Coleoptera; family Elateridae; genus Agriotes; species Agriotes lineatus. The sequence continues at coordinate 117,027,574 of OW679202.1, forward strand.
GCCAGAACAAATGTGAATTGCCGAATTACGGAGCGCTGGTTCCGTTTGAACTTCGTGCTCTCTGCTGGAAATTGCCACTGCCTTTGCGGGTTTCTGAATCTTCTACGACTACGAAAGGGGAAGTTTAGCAGCACGCGTGTTTACACAAGCAACTTTAGCCAACACCTCACTTTGTAGCTTTTTACTCAACCGTATTTCTTTGTCTATTTAGTTTAGCGTATTTTCCTTCCTTCGGTTTTCTTTTTTACATAGCATTTGTTATCGGAGATTATCTATCATCGTGGCCAATGCTGTTAATGACATCGATAATTTTGAAAGAGGGTTCATTCGTTACGTTTATCGAAAGGTTTTCTATCGCCTGGCCTATGAATACCCACGCATGTTTACCAAAAAATATACGTATTATCGCTACTAAGTATCTGCATTATAATCTTACTTATCTAAACCTTTGTAAAAAAATTGTTTTAGTGGAAACCCTATAACGAATTTTCAAAATAGTGTGAGAAAAGGATGGCGGCTATTTTAAGCAATCAGTGAAAGTAGTTTTTGAAATTTTTGGAGTTTATGTTTAGTTTAAGATATTATCGTCAGAATTTGTTTTACACTCTTTTACAGTTATACAGGAAATTTATTTTAATGGTTAACATAAGAGATTCGTTTCTATGCCACCATTTAATCATACAGGTTATTTCCATAGTTACAAATGAGACCAATAGATTAGAGCGTGTATTTTACAAGTTAACATAGGAATTATTACTTGTCAAAAAGACAATTAAAAGTTATCCTAATGTATACCACTAAAGAAAATATGCAACACACAAGTTGTTAAGTTGTTCCTACGTATCTACTTTTTAGTTGCACACCTACATTCCGGTAACAAAATTGAAGTTTCTTATTAGCAAGTACCTAATTTAAATTCGTATGTTAACTCGTAAAGTAAACGTTCTAATCTATTGATTTCATTTGTAACTATGAAAGTGAACTGTATGATTAAATGCAGGCATAGAAACGAAACTGCTATGTTAACCATTAAAATAAAATCACTGCATCTTAGCCTACCTGTCGTAATTTTGACTCTAGATGTTTAGTTAAGGATTTGACTCGCGAATTAGACAGGATCCGCCTCTTTCAACAAACTTAATAAAAGCAGTATCGTGTGTTTTTATTCTTAATTGAAAAAGTCCCAAATTTCGCACCTTATATCAAATACAATTATCCAGACATTTTAATTCTCTGTACTAGATGGTAATTTTAGTTTCTTGGCCTTTTCGCATGTAAGTGCCTTGTTTCGTAGTATAAAAATTGACAGTTTGTTATTTGTTTCGAGTTAATAGGTTTAGAACACTTTAGAAGGATTAAGTATATTGGTGTTCACATTACATGGAAAGGAAAATAAAAGGAATTCGATCTAGTCTCTGCTTGGAAAACCTCGGCGACGGCTCTGCTTCGAGGCGACTGCAACTAAAACTAACAATGTTAAAACGACTGCGTTTGTTGACCAACGCCGTCGGGTCATTGTGAAGTAATTCTAGGGATAGTTTTAAGCACAGTTAACCTCTAAAGGTTTTTTCTCGCTGGTGTAGGTGTAGTGTGGGTGCTGTAGGGCATCTGGAGCCAATTTGAACAAATCGGTAAGTGACGTAATAAGCAAAATTTTACCTTCAAAATGTTTTAGCCTTTTCTGTGGAATGTCGGATTCGCGGGCTCCTGCTAGTTGCTACAATTTCGTCTGACGACGTCGCAGGATCTCGCCGATGGTTTCATAGGGTTACGTTCTACCACGTCAGTTGTTCTTTTAATTAGTTTCGTTGGTGGTGAGGTTGCAAATGCGTATGTAAAACAATAATTGGCGTAGTAATGGAAGATTCCTTTGAGGCTTGGAAGAGCTCTATTTACAAACTAATGGCAGAGCTCTAGGAGAGCTAGTAGCAAGAGATGGTAAAAGCCATCGCTACCAAAATCGGCGCTGTAAAGGCAACGTCGTGGAAGGGGAGGGGTTAATTTTTCAGGGGTCTCTTCTAGTACCGAAGATCGGAGTTCTAGTGAAATACAGTTGATTTTAAAGGGATCGGCTACAGAGGTTTCAGTTTTATTACTTTCTGGTGGTTTTGATATCTAGGCCATCCCCTAGTGTGGTCCAGATGGAGATGCGTCCTGTTTAAGTACTTGCAAATTCGCGCACCGCTAAGCATTTGTCTTTATCACCAAGTCTTCGCGAACAGGAAATTCAAACGCCACTTGTGACTTAATGGTGGCGTTTAAACTCGAACACAATATTTTTCAAATTCTTTATTGTTTAAGAGAAGAGATAATACTCCGCGCGGGCTATACAGGGTCTCTATTTGTATGGTACTACATCTCTGGCCAAACGGTTTGAGATATGCGTTTCATATTTGGTATATGTTAACTTGAGGTTATTTTGCATAATCTAAAGTACACAAATCTGGTGTGATACACGCACACAACTTCCTTTTACAGTTCATTTTCATTTTTATCTTTTAAGCATTTGTAAAAAATTTTCACAAATTTTAAATTGTACAGAAACCGTAAAAAATATAAAGTTAGTAAAAGTGATAAAAAACAATTTAAAGGTATTCAACTGGAAAATCATCTATCTCACATCAATGCACATTACAAATATAAGAAAAATGTAACGTTTGAAAAAAATCGTTAAGAGCCATTTTTGAAAAAATCGAAAAAAACTGAAAAGTTACAAGAATAAATACCGTACTTTCGGTTATGCGATTTTCTTCAAACGCTTGCTGTCGCATCTACATAGTAGTACACAAAACTTTTATATGAAGTTTCAACGCCGTATCTCTTCTCGTTTTTGAAATAATCTGTTCACAGGCAGACACACAGGCACACCGACACACAGACACACAGACCATTGAACAAAAATATGTGTTTTGGGTTCAGGGGACTATAAAACGTAAAGCTCTGTTGAAAACTCAATTTCGAATTTTTGGGGTGAATCCAATACTTCCTTTATTGTAAAAGGAAGTAAAAATTGTTTTTTCATATAGTTTTTAAGTGCGGTCGCCATATTGATTTTTTTAAATAGCAACCTGATACATCTACAGAAAGTCTTTTTTTCTCTTTCCAGGAATATTACACATGTATAGGGGTACATAAGAAAATAACGCAGATAATTTAAAGAAAGCATTTGAAGCATGCTTAATTCGTCGCTGCGCATTTAGTGAAATCTAGTAACCATTGCATTTACAAAACGTTATAAATAAGCAATATACAAACAGCAAGTAAAATTTAGAATAACAAACAACATTTCTTAAATTCATATGAAAACAACATTATTAATTCACAGTAGTTAAGAGAGATGTTCAAATTTCTGCCCATTTACTTCTTGACAATAACGAATGCGCTTTTTAGAATTGTCTAAAGAGTCGCGCAAAGAATTGCGAGAAATAGCAGCCATTTCAGCACGAATACGATTTTTCAATTCTTCTAAATTGTCAGGTCTATTTAAATAAATGCGACTTTTTAAAGGGCTGCACAAAAAAAATTAAAGGAGACAAATTTGGTGACCAAGCGGGCCACTCCACAGTTCTCTTCTGCCGATCCAACGCCGATCAAAAATTTGGTTAAATAATTGCACACTGCAAGTCCACAGAAGGGAGCCGCACCATCTTTCTGAAACCAGATGTTTTCGTTGACTGTGTTTAGGTTATCAAGATTTAGAAAGAGTTTTATAATTTGAAAAATAATACTTTCCCGCAGCATTTGAGGATCTCTCTGCAACGACGTAAGGTTGCTTTCAATGAAAAATGGTCCAATAATATTGTGACCAACAATACCAGCCCATACTTTAACTTTCTGGCGTCACTGGGTGTGAACTTCTTCCATCCAATGGGGGTTGACGTCAGACCGGTATCTACAGTTGTGCCTGTTTATAGATCCAAGCGAACGAAAGGTAGCTTCATCCGAGAATACAACTGAATTGGCAAAATTGTTATTTTCAGAAATAGCTTCCATTGCCCACTCTCAAAACTCGAGCCTTCTGTCGAAATCGTCTTCTGCCAATTCCTGTACTAAATGTACTTGGTGAGGGTCACACTTATTTATTTTTAAAATTGTTTGAATGGTACGTCTACTCATATTGTGGTTTACGGCAAGTTGCTGTACAGACGTTTGAGGTTGCCCAACCACATCCAGTACTACCTTAAAAGAAGTCTCTTCATTTGTGGAAGATCTTGGTCTACCAGATTTAGGACGATCTTTTACACTTCCACTTTCAATAAATCTGTCTAAAGTTCTACTTACTGTAGATCTACTAACTGGATTCCGATCGGGATGTGCCGTACCTCGTCGTGTATTCACCTTCTGTCACCATAACCAATTATCATGAGAGTCTCTATCCGTTCTGTTTCCGATAAACGATTCATATTGCAAAATTCTAAAGATTATTTGCCAGACAATGCAACTATAGGAACAATTAACAATGTGTGATGTTTGTTTTGTTACCTATTAAGCTCTTACTACTTGTTTTTGTTTTCTTTATTTATGACGTTTTGTTAATGCAACGGTTACTACATTTCACTAAATGTGCAACAATGAATTAAGCATGCCTCAATTTATCTGCATTATTTTCTTATATGCTCCCATACAGGGTGAGTCGGAAGGAATTGACCAAACTCCTAAAGTGTATTATACACGTAAAAATAATGTAAAAAAGCTCAAATGTTGTTATCCCATTTTCGTTTGTTTTCAAGATACAGCATTATAAAAAACAAAATCGACATTTTTGTTGATTTAAGACGTAATCATTTACAAACAATCCAGAAATGCACCATTTATTACAAAGGCTAGAATAGTGATAGTGCGTATGGGGATTTTTTTATGGCGCTGTATCTTGAAAAAAAATAAAGGTCACATAACAACATTTCAGATTTTTTACATTCTTTTCACGTGTATAATACACTCCTGGAGTTTGGGCGATTCCTCCCTGTATATGTGTAATATTTCTGAAAAGGGAAAAACAAGCTACTGATGCATAACTCAGCCTAGGTTGCTATTTAAAAAATGCAATATGGCGACCGCACTTAAAAACGATATCAAATAACAATTTCTTTACTTCAGAATATGCAAAATAACCTCAAATTAACATATACCAAATATGAAACGCATATCTCAAACGGTTTGACCAGGGCAGCTTTGGTCCCATACATAATAGAGTATATGACGTTCGAGTCATTCGAATCCTAGATCAGGAACTGTATTCATAGCAATGTGAGGCCTGTGTACGTGCACGTGGTCCTGCAAACGCAAGCCACTTGCAGCCAACATTCAGCGTATTTTCACAACTATTTTGTGTCCTAGCGTTGTGAGTAATGTAGGATACTTTTCCAACAAAGTTTTGAACACGAAATTTGAAGAACCAGAGTGCTTCCACTCCTTCAATTGCTGTTCTGTTTCTGAGTCGTAAAAGTGTACCCAAGTTTTTTACATGGTAATAGCACGGCTCAAAGAATCAGTATCTTCTGCAAAAGGGGACATCTATTAGATAGAGTTTTATTAAGGAACCCATAAGGGAGTGGAACAGAGAAATTAGTCAAATGAATGGAAGAGGTAAAGTAATACACATAACGAAAATCTTTACGGGTCATCGCTGCATGATCTAGAAAAACCATGCAAATTTGTAAAGATTAGAATGAACTGCGTTGAACTAAATACCCTCAGGCATACACACTTTAGAGAAGACGAACTAACACCCGAAATGCCAAACAACACTCTTACGGATACAATCCAAATAACTTTTAATGATTTTGAGATTTCTCTATGAAGCCCGAATCAAAATTTGGGAGCACAATAGGTCTTCTAGGTTGCAGTGCACGCGACACGGAAACATACAACCAACAATAATAATAATAATACTTAATTTACTTTATCTTTATTTCTTTCTTTTGCTTTCTTTCTCAACAGAATTCTTCTAGTGCTGAGCATAGTCCTCCTTTAGTTCTCTACATTTACGTCGGTCTTGTGCGGTCTGTATTCAATTTATTTACATTGATTAGTATCATTGGTCCATCTTGTTGGAGGTCTATCTCTAGTTCTATAGGCGTCTAATTCTCCATTCACATATGTCTTGTCCATCTATTGCCAAATGTTCGACTCAATTCCAGTTTAACTCACTTATCATGGTAACTGTGTCAGTGACTTGTGTTGGTTGCTAACAGTGGCGTTATGTATTCCGTCTCTTACACCCGTATTCATAGTCGTTCGCCAGCGACTCGCCGGCGAAACGCCGGAGTTTTGCCACGCCCTTTACGAGAATTAACATTGCATAGTCGCTCGCGCATGCAGCGCGTCGACAGCGCTCCGCCGAAAACCATAGTAACGCGCATCCTTGGTTTTACCGGCGAGCGACTATGCAAGGTTAATTCTCGTAAGGGGCGTGGCAAAACTCCGGCGTTTCGCCGGCGAGTCGCTGGCGAGTCGCTGGCGAACGACTATGAATACGGGTGTTAGTGATTTAGTGATATCACCAGTATTGTTTGTTTCATAGCTAATCATGTTATATGGATTTTCTTAATAGTCTTTTTAGTTTGAGGTAATTCGACGATTATATTAGAACTAGCAAGACTCATTGGTCATACACTCTTCTTCTTAAGCAGATAAGGATAACTGACTTGAAGACCCTTTTGATGTTTCTGTAGGCCACCTATGTTAGATAATTCATGTTTCGTGTGATTATCGTTGCCGGTGATTAACTCGTGCCTTAAGTACTTATACGAAACTTGGAGAATATAATTCATTAAATTTTGAGCCAATCATCATCTCATAAATTTAGGACATTGGCCAATAGAACCTTCTACTGACAATTTAGCGACTCGCTATTTTCGATTTGGTACGAGCTAAGTTGGTTTTGTTTCATGTGTCAAATGAACTCATTTGATATTTCTAGGTTAGGTCGTGCGTTTTAAGCACAAAAAGCAACAAAAAGTGTGTTTGGTACAAACATTGATCATTAGGATTGATACTCACGTAATATAATGTCATTACGTTCTCTCTGGTAAATATTTTAAATTAGTATATTCTCTTTCTAAACATAATTCGTAGTACGCTGAATAATCTATATTTTTTTAAGAACACCATTTCGTTATAATCCCAAGGCAATAAAATGCAAGTCGTCCTCTGGACTCGTTGTATTTTCAGCTTTGGGATTATATCTCATAATATTCATCAAAAAACCACCGATAATAAGCTTACTACTTATTATAATACTACTGAATACACTTGTTCGGTAAATTCAACTTCCTTTCAGGTTGATTTAATTTCCTGTTACATTGGTTTCGTTTGTTCGATCTTTAAGTGGAACGGCATCAGCGAAACATAAGTTAGTTAGCATTTTTTTATTTATACTAATATATAATATATTCTAAGAGCGTTGTAAGTAATGTATGTGATATGATGTCTACCTGTTGCCTTTTTGTTTCGATCTTAAATGTATTTGTATCTATGTATCTTACATTTGTATATCTGGAGTCTATTCAATATTGAAAGACGGCCTGACAGAATTTTTGTTGATCCATCGATTCAAATGCTTTTTATGGTTGATGAACACACGTATAAGGAGTTTATTATATATTTTATGCTTCTCTCGTTTAATATTTTGACTACTGTTATGTTAATTTAAATGCGGCAATTCGCTGGCTATATTTCTGAACTAGATCAAGCAAAATCAGATTCCTGGTGGGCATGACTAGCTCAAGTCGAAAAATGGCGTGCAGTAAATTAATTGAATGGAAACCGGAAGGGGCGCCCGCGAATCCAGAGAAAAACTAACAGCCAGGTATCTCAAATGCTTAAACAGACGATTCGCAGACTGGGTTCTTATAATGGGTTAAGAACTATAGCTGCAAAAGAACGTTATGCGGCAACATCAAATAAAACTACACGCAGATATCACAATTTACTTATATTGTTTAGCTCAGTGCAGTTGACAAGTTACCCAATAGGGCCTACAGCAAGTAAAGTTCATTTTCATAGAAGGTACTGAGTACAATTTGAGGTACAACCTCTCAATAATCTTCGATTACACGTTAAAATACCTGTACGTACACACATTGACTTAGGCCCTGCCTGCCGCTAGTGTACAGGTTTTCGCCTAGCTGGTACCTGAGGTCGCAATGCAGACCCGGGGCCTGGGGCAGTAAACTTATCGGCCCAACATGGCCAACAAGTTGCTTGATAGATGCGCCTAGCACTTAGTGTGCTTTCGTAAAGAACCACGGAAACTCTGCTGTCGGCACCAGCGGTTAGGAATCCAAAATGATGAGGATGCCCAGATTAACAAAGGGGGCCTTTCACGAGGTCGTCGAAAGGGAATCTCCCAGCAGCCAAATTTCAAATTGCAATTCGTTAATTTGGCACGTCACGCTAATAATAAGATCAGAACCTAAGCGAAAGTCCAAAATTCCAAAAGAAACTTACCCCAAACGGGCGAGCACATGTTCACTACAATATCCAGGATCCGCAACTTAGCGGGGCAAAGGTAAGTGCCCAAAATTTGTCGTTCCTAGCGGACGAATCCGCAATCCAGCGTCTGGCATCAAAGCCTCTCAAAATTACTCACTAAGAAGACATTGGAATTGTAGCTTTTGCTGCAGCGAAGCAAGACCAAAAAGAGCTCCTCGAAAAGCGGAAACACGCCAAAGGATAAAAATCTTATCAACAGGCGCCATGACAGTCCGCGCAACCATCTCGAGAGCGCGCGATATTTAAATACTCCCACAGAGCTACAATTCGGAGAGAGCTTCCCATGAAGTTACCCAAAAAATGTAGAATGATGAGACAAATCTAAAGAAAGCGCAATTTTAACGTAACATTACCCGTAATAAATGGTCTTGTTTACTAAACCCAAATCTAAACCCGGGTTGCTTTCTTATCGTTGCAGACGTTCGTATCTTTCACTATTATTTGTCGCAAAAAGCTTTTAAAGTAGCTGATCCTTCTTCTTTGATTGCTTCTAGCTATCGCCAGAGGTTTTGTTATCATTGATTTCTCTTTTTACTGCTTTAATTTCTCTTATACTAATTTCGATCTTTCGATTCTAATAATTTGTTCTGGTTTTTCTTGGTTTATAATTTTGTATACTTTTTATAGACATTTCCAGTGATTTTCAGAATCTCAGTTCTACTATAATTTTTCTTCTTATATTTGCTTGACGTCTAAAAATTCTTAAGCTTTTTATTTTGCTAAATCGTTTCAATTATTTGGTGTTGCTATATCTTCGACGATCTTTACTAATGTCCTTTGATATTTCTTGGCTAATTTATGTTGTTTATTTTCCTGCCCTTGTTTGTCAGAGGTTCTGTATTACCACTAATCTTGTTAGTGTGCATGTTTTGTGTTGCTACGACAGTAACTCTGAATTACTTCGTTGAGAGTATCCTCTATCTGAAGTAGTTATAAATATGCTCTTGGGGTTTTTTAATTGTTACCAATTTTCTACTTTTTGCTGACTTTTTGGTTGAAGTATATTTTTACTTTTGAAGTTGATGGCTAATGTAGTTCTTGCCAAGCGTTCGTCACCGATCAGGAATTTATTTGGGATTTCAACATTTTGTACGTCTATCTGGACTGTATAATGCGTTGAGATAGTCATACGTCTTACAGATATTCTCATATATTTTTTAATTAATTAATTAGAGCTTTGACATGTAACTAAATGAGCTTGTATTATTTATAACACTATAATATCTGCTGTTTAGTTTTAAGATTGAATATGCAATTTGAGAACTCACATTTCCTATTTGGTTTCTTGCATGTCTCTTATGTATATCTATTAAATAATTCACAAAACTACAGGTCCTGTTTACACGATAAAAAGTACCATGGTTGTATTCGTGCATTTCTATTTTCGTTTTTTTTGTAAACAAACTTCCTTTAACTTTTAATAGCAATATTATCACAGAAAACAATTACTTACTATGCATATTACTTGTGTTTTTTAAAACTACGCACACAGCTTTAAACGAAAGTCCATTTTGTTAATAGTCATATCTGGTTACTGACTGCTGCCAAGCACCCACACAAAAAAATTCAAGCCGTACTTTTTAACATAGTGTAAAAGTGTCTCCCATTTATACGCTACATAACATATACATTTCTTTCCTCGTGTTTCCTTTGTGGTGATTAGTGCTCTAGCAGTGGCTACAAGTATTAATTCTGTGATAATAGTCTACTATGCATCAATTAATTGTAGTACAAAGCAAGGTAAGGGAATAGCGTTGTTCAAATTTCCTAAAAATTTGCATCAACGGGATTATTGGTCTAAATTTTGCAAAAGCAAGGATTGGACTGCTTCACGGTTATGTGAGGTAAGTAGTTTTGAATAAAATTATACCTGCAATATTATTGCTTCTCATTTGTTGCAGCCTCACATTGAAGTACCATGCTATCATGGAAGTTAATAAGCGGCAACTTATGACCGATTTGATAAACTTGAACGACGACAGCAGCAAACCAGAAAACTCCCATTGATAAATGCAAGTGGACAAAAGAAGCTTGTTGTACTTGGAATAAACGAAAACACAAGTATAACGGGTAGAAGCAGCTCCACCCATTTCGGCGGCCCTGCAATACGGACTTCCGACTTTTTATTTCATTTGCACCAAGAAGACAGCAGTTATTTTGAGAGCTAGCTTATCTACTTTGAAATTGTTTCGGTAAGTGGAGATGTGAGTTCCAAGATTGATATTATATAACCTATAAATTATTTCAGATTTCTAATTATTAATTAGACAATACTTCGCCCAGCAAAATCAAACAACAAGACGGTTATCACCAATGAGCAGGTAAATCATGTTGTTATGGAAGTTAATAAGCGAAAACCAATATGATAAACTAGAACGACGACAGCAGCAAACCAAAGAACTTCATGCAGAAGCCATTGATGAATGCAAGTGGACAGAAGAAGTTCCTTGTACTTGGAATAAACAAAAACGCAAGTATAACGGGTGAAAGCAGCCCCACCCATTTCGGCGGCCCTGCAATAGATCTTATTACAAACAATGGTGATCAGCGTAGACAGCAAGTATTTGTCGGTAACAGGGGTACAGCTTACAGAATCTAGATTGACTCTCAAGGTAGGCCATGGAAGGCGCTGTGATAATATTTGATTTCACTAAATTGGCAATATGTGGAAAGAAGTAATTGTCACACATACAAAGTTTTGTTATATTTTAAATGACAAGTAATCAGTAGCGGTGGATAGAGGGATTTCGTTTGCGCAGTGACTAACGTCATATGACAGATTATCTGTGTTTTAAAGTGCGAAAATTGCTGTTGCTGTTGATTTTGTTAATAATTCTGTTATTTGGTTATTGCTATTGTTATTGTCGTTATTTTTGTGTGTGTTGTTAATTCTGTTTAGAAATACGCCATACCAAAATGTTGAGTACGCTCCGATTTATTGTGTCGTTTCGCTTAAATAAGGTTAACGATTTAATGTCAATATGATAGATGTCCAAAGTGTTAGATTCTAACATTAATTTCAATTTTCACCGTGCTTCATCTAGAACCTGTAAGCTGTACCATATCGGTTTTTGCATACAATGTATAGTCAATTCGTAATAAAATTGATGATTTATATATTTTAATTAACGGCTATGCTAATAAATTCTCTGTTATTTGTTTAACCAAACGTCACTTAGCTGGTAATTAAACAATAAATTGTGATATTACGGTTTCTAGGAGGAAAGATTGAATATGATTAGTTCATACCTAGATAACCGCAAGCAATTCACATGCTGTAATGACCTCAAATCCACTGTGGAAAATATCCTTCAGCGAGTCCCCCTCAATATTAGGTCCCGTGTTATTTTTAATTTTCATCAACGATCTGCACAATGGCTCACCAGAAGCCGACATAAAGCTGTTTGCAGGTGACACTACGGCAATAAATTCAAATTCTAATCTAAGCGTTTAACTTAATGAGATAAAAGCAGTACAAAATGATTTATCAATTTGGTACTGCAAATGATCTGATCCTAAACCAGCAGAAAACACAGGTCATGGTCTTCTCTCAACGAAAAATAAATGGTTTTACAGCATGAAATTCCTATGGGTCTGCATGGATCGATTGCTTTCGTGGAATATGCGTATTGATAATAATATATCGAAATATATTTCCAAAAACTTATTTTTAATAAGACAACTAATTATATGGTGCTGTTTCAAAAGATTGTAAGAAATAGCTTACCATTCTCTAATTGCATCATTGCTGAGTTATGCTGTAATATGCTGAGGGCACTCGTCAAGCTCCTCACGTGTTTTTAAACTTCAACGTAAAGCTGTGAGGATCATTACTGGTTTGTCCTACAGAAGAATATTTATTCTTATAATACTAGGAATAATGTCAAAATTAGACAAAATTTTTACAGACTGAATGTGGATCGCAATGGCCTTATCTATTATGGGGCTGTATTTTTTAACTGTCTGCCTGGCCACGTGAGGGAACTTCCATTGCCAAAGTTTAAAGTTACACTAAAAACATTTTTAATAAATAACGCTTTATTCAACATGAATTAATTTTTAACCTTTAATTTCAATAACCGGCTCTAAGCATGTTTTATGTACTGAATTAGGAATAAATATATATAATTAAATGTCATCTGTATACATTGTATGTATTTGGTGTAGTATTTGCCATAGTAGACGTGTGTAAAAAAGAATTTTGTTTGTAATGTCACAAATAAAGTATATCTTTCTAACGCGCAAAACTTTAAATGCGGCATGCGCCGCGGGCTACAGCTCGTGTATTATAAACCGCACTCTTCTTCACTAATTTTCAGGTTCTATTTTGTAGTAGACTGTATTGCCTGACTTTGGGTTATTTGACCTTCACATTTTCTTCTTGCATCACTCACTCTATCATGTTCTACTTCAATGTTTTATGTATTCCTCGTTTGAGTTTCATAGAGCAAATGTTGTCTCCACTACGCTAATTACTCGAGTGCAATTGATAATTTCGTAATGTCATCGGTCAACTGACCTCAAGATAAGTAATAACCTATTTATTTATTTTATGAATTCGTTGGAAGTTCCTGAAACTAAACTTGTTTCGCGGAAAGTACACCCGGCCGGTACGGGCTTTGGCACCGGTCAGGGGTGTCAAGGCATAATGCCGGGTTTAACTTTCAATCCAATGCTTAATTATTACCAAAGCAACACCTATTACCCACAACAGTCACCTATAAATATACCATCCCAACAACCGGAATTTTTAAGTAAGGCACAGATACAAAATTCTTCTACCTCCAATATAAGTTACCAACACCAGTTTCCTCAACTTCAGTTATCGTCAACACCCTCAGTAATTTCATTAAGACAAAATGAAACAAACATGGATGCATTCTCCGATTCCGAGGATGAAAGCATAAATAAAGAAAACAGCTGGCAAGAAGTGCGTAGGATCAAGCGTAAGCGCGCTACGCAAATACAACCCAAGAAACAATCAAAAAGCGATGCACAAACAAATTCGTCAACCAACAATGCTATACCACACACAAATAGATTTTCCCCTCTCTGTGGTCACACGATAGACGATATAATTGACAAAACTGAAACGCCTATGGAAAAAATTCTCAAGCCTCCCCCAACATTTATTCAAGATGTTTTAAATTACCCTGACATGGTAAAAAGTTTAAGCTCTGTAATATCATCAATAGACTGTGATTCCAAATCATTGGCCAACAATGAAGTCAAAGTAAATGCCAAAACACCGTAAAACTACCGAAAATTAAGTAAGTTTTTACAAGATAATAATATTAAACACCATACCTACCAATTTAAACAACAAAGGGCATATCGCGTAGTCATAAGGCATCTACACCCAACCGTACCGGTGGAAGAAATAAAAAAGAATTACACCAACGTGGTTATTTAACTAGAAACATCCATAACATAAAGAGCAGAACAATTACTAAAGACCGGCTACCTTTATTTTTCATAGTCTTAGAACCAGCCGAAATAACGAAATATACCATCTCAAACACTTTCAAATATGTCCATCCACGTTGAACCCCCGCATAAAAAAGTCGAACCTGTACAGTGTACAAGATGTCAGTCATACAACCATACAAGATCGTACTGCCACCGTACACTCGCATGCTTAAAATGCGGAGGTGCTCATGCCACTAAAACGTGTAAAAAAATAGGGATACACCTGCTACATGTGCACTATGTAGAGGACCTCACTCTGCAAACTATAAGGGTTGTAAAACATACCAAGATCTACAAAACCGAATAAAACCAACAAACAAACAAAAAGTACTACTCTAATCTATCATCACCCACGATACTCTGACGCACTTAAAAGCAATCCTTTCCCTAATATATTCCCTACAAATACTCCACAAAGCTCTTCCACAAACCTTGAAACAACCTTAACCAAGTTCTTCGATAAATTTAAAAAACATATTCCATTAACTATTACAACAAAATGGTGTGATTTTGCCCATGTTTATCATTGTCGTTAACAAAACAAGATCATAATGGCTACGTTACTAAGAATAGCATTATGGAACGCTAATGGTGTAATACAACGAAGAGACGAAGTAATAACATTTCTAAACATAAATAAACTTGACATTATGCTTATTTCTGAAACCCGCTTTACATCAACAACATATTTTAAAATTCCATACTACGAAATGTATCATACTAAACACCCAGATGGCACAGCTCACGGAGGATTAGCTGTAATTATGAGAAAAAGAATCATCCAACACGAAATGCTCAAACATAAGGACGAATCTCTACAAGCTACGACTATGCACGTCCAAAGATTACCTCCTCCACTAATTGTTTCTAATGTTATTAATAAAAGAAATTACTCTTAGCTTTCGAAAAGCACCCCTACGTACTGGCCAAGTGATCTGGATAACATCCCAGGCTTATTGAACTTTCTTTTATAACAAACGGAATTTCTAACAATCATGCTATAGCTCGTTTCACTCTGACTATGCAGTGTACAGGAATAGGGCTACAGTATTGCCATATTTCCCCAGCCAGTCGCTTAAAACTGAACACGAAGACGTCAATCATAATAAATCCGCCTTTTGTATTGCAATCGGCTTATTTGTTAATACCTTGTTGAAGTAAACCCTTTTTGTCTCTTCTGCGTCAATTTGAAAAGAGCAGCATATAATATACCTGAGTGCGGTCTACTAGCGGCAACGCAGCAGGCGAAGTTTGCCTTTAAATAACATTGTCGTATGTTCTCTGTACTGCATAGTCAGAGTAAAACGAGCTATGGTACTGTGTCCAACTTTAATCCATCATCTGACCTCTCACCCATTATTGTCACACTTAGTACTACAGTAATATTCAGAGAATACCCTCCGACAATTTTCAATAAATTTACTGACTGGGATGCTTTCCGTGATTATATAGAACATAATCTAGAATTGAATATTAGATTAAAAGGACCAGAAGATCTTGAATATACCACCGATAAATTCATTAAAATGAAACAAGAAGCTGGATGGCATGCCACTCCATCTATTGAACGCAAACCACAAAATACAGTAAATATCCCTCTCGAGATTAGGGAGCTACTAGTCGAGAAATGCAAAGCACGGGCTATATGGCAACGTACCCATAATATATTGGACAAAAGAAATTATAATCACTTAAGCAATCAGCTCAAGAAGAAACTAAAAGAGGTTTGCAATCAACAGTTTAAAATATATCTCGGCAGAATTACAAGATATGATCATTCCTTTTGGAGAGCTGCGAAGTGTTTTAAGCGACCTCAAGAACCTGTTTCTCGTTTAAGTAAATTAAGCAGGACAATGGGCCAGATCGAAAAAAAACTAATATCTTTGCTCACCATCTAGCAGAGGTCTTTACTTCACATACATATAAACCAAGTCCAGAAGTCGTAGAATATCTTACAGCTCCTCTATAGCTATCTTTACCGATTAGAGCATTTTCACCCAGAGAAATAAGAAATGAAATTAAATACTTAAATAACATAAAGGCGCCAGGCTACGCTTAATAACTGGCAAGGTGTTGAAAGAACTGCCTAGAAAAGCACCACCTTATTAACTATGTTGTTCAACTCAATCCTTCGTTTAACATACTGGCCTACTCATGCTAAAATTTGCCCAAATTATTATGATACTGAAACCAGGAAAGGCCCCCAATGAAACTGCATCTTATAGACCTATAAGTTTACCTCCGGTGATATCCAAATTACTGGAAAAATTAATTGTCATAAGAATCTCCACAGAAACATTTTTGGAAGATGTAATACTACAGCATCAATTTGAATTCAGGCGTGGCCATTCGACAATACAACAATATCATAGAATAGTAGATGTAATAACTAAAAAATTTGAAGACAAGAAGTACTGTTGTGTCCTTATCATAGACGTTAAGCAAGCGTTTGACAGAGTTTGGTACCAAGGACTGCTATTTAAAATCAAGAAATCTTTTCCTCATCAATACTACCTCCTCCTCAAATCCAGCTTTCCAACCGCTACTTCCAAGTAAATTTCGGCCACCAAGTTTCGGGAATCGAGCTCATCAATGCAGGAGTGCCACAAGGCAGACTTCTTGGGCCCCTCCTCTGCTTAGTCTACACTGCAGACCTGCCTACATCTCATAGAACAGTAACAGCAACCTTTGCGGATGATACAACCCTTCTTTCCTGTCGTGAAAATCCATTAATCGCAAGTCAGTGTGTGCAGGAGCATAGTCCGTTGAGATAATTGTGGAGACAGCAATGATCATTTGTTTTAATAAATTATATTGAAATACCACAGGCTAAAAATACAAAACACTTGGGCATGCACATGGATAGTAGACGCATATGGAGAATTCATAGTGTCAACAAAAAAGAAAGGAAATGGATCTACGGTTCAAAAAATTCTACTGGCTTATCGGTAGAAAATCTAGTCTCTTTCTTGAAAACAAAGTCCTACTGTACAAAACGATTATTATATCCATTTGAACATATGGTACTGAACTATGCGAATGCTCCAGGACCTCAAATGTTGACATCCTACAACGGTTTGAATCTAAAACTCTACGTTATCTAACTAATGCCCCATGGTACTTGTCAAATCGTACCCTCCACGAGGACCTAAAAATTCCTTACCTCAAGGAAGTGATAACACAACACATAAACAACCATATGAGAAAGTTACAACTTTATCCCAACGAAAGTACCCGCTTTCTACTAGATATTCCTCACCAAAGCTGCTTGCAAATGGAATGGCCAACAAATTTAACAATTTGGACTAGTAACACATTAATTGTCCGACAATCGTATTATACATTTATACAGTGCGTAAATTAAGTATAGAAACGGTGGTATTATTTGAATACGGCCATAGATAGAACTCTGAAATTTGGTATAAAAGTAAAACATACGGTTCCAATTTTTTATCGATCGTTACGACTGCAGCACGGCCAACTTGATTATTTTTTTTTAAATTGAAATGAGGATCGAAACTACCATCATTAGAAAGCTGTTTTTGTCTAGAATCCAACGATATGGCAGTTTTGAAAAATAACTTCTCTATACCAAATTAAACGTTGTAGATAAAAATTCATTAGATAACTGAAACCGATAGTAAGCGCTGAAAACAAAACGATGCCACTGTTGCTTAACAAATATTGAACGTCAAAAATTATAAGTGTTGTTTGAATTTGCGTAGTTAGTGAGAAAGTACCATGGAAAATCTTACAGAAAAGGAGAGAATAGAGATTCTCATGATGATAGAGTATGGTGATAGAAGGCGTAGTTATGCGGAAGTATTTAAATTATTTAATGCAACATACCCTAATGGTTAAATGGGTATTCTTCATAAATTTACTATTTAAAGTTGAAAAGCAAAACAAAGCATTCACCGCCAACTAAATTTTTAGCATATCTAGCAAGCCGTTGAAAGTAATATTCTCAAAGTTTAATTTGGTATAGTGAAGTTATTTTTCAAAGCTGCTATATTAAGTCCTACATCGTTGCATTCCACACAAAAACAGCTTTTTAATGATGGTACTTTCGACCCCAATTTCAATTTAAAAAAATAAACCAGTTGACCGTGCTGCAGTCGTAATGATCGATAAAAAAATTGGAACCAAGAATATTAGTAGAAAACCGTATGTTTTACTTCTATACCAAATTTCAGAGTTCTATCGATGGCCGTATTCAAATAATACCACCGTTTCCATACTTAATTTACGCACTGTATATACTTATTGTAAGCTATAATTATCATCATTTGCAGCATTTAAACATTCCATCTCTGGACATATGCCTCCCCAAGCTGTCGCCATGCTGTTCGATCAGAGGTAGTTCGCATCCAATGTGATCCTGCTACGCTGCTGATGTCGTCTCGCCATCTAGTTCTCGGACGGCCACGGTCTCTTCTTCCGATTCTTGGTCTCCACTCTGTCACTTTCCTACTCCATCTGTGGTCTTGTCTTCTTAGGTGTCCCGCCCACTGCCATTGTAGACTCCCTATGCGCTGCGCTACGTCTTCGACTCTTGTCATATTCCTTATCCAGTCGTTTGGTTTCCTGTTTTGTAGTCGTATACCCAGCATCGACCGTTCCATTGCCCTCTGCGTTATTTTAATCTTCCTTATACTGGTTTCCGTGAGAGACCAAGTCTCTGAAGCATAAGTTAGAGTTGGGAGAACACACTGGTTGTACACCTTAGATTTTAAGTGTTGAGGATATGTTGATGTTTTGAACACATTCCTCAGTCTTCCATATGCCGCCCATGCTAATTTTATCCTTCTTTCAATTTCTGCTGCTTGGGGTTCACTTGCAAATGTCAGTTTGTGTCCTAAATAGATATATTCGTTAATCACCTCTATTCGTTTGTCCTTAATATCGATCGGTGTTCCATCTTCTTTATTTGACATAATGTTTGTTTTGTCGATGTTCAGTTTTAGTCCAACAGTTTACGTTGCTTTCTCGAGGTCTAATATCATTCTTTTTAGGTCTTTCATATTATCTGTAAATAATATATCATCGGCAAAACGTAAATTAGACAAGTATTCCCCATTGATGTTAACTCCCAATTTATCCCAATTTAAGGTTTTAAATACGTCTTCTAATAGATTTGTGAAAAGTTTGGGAAAGATGGTATCTCCTTGTCTAATTCCAGGTCTTACCGGAACTGGATTTGTTTTTTCAAAGATTTGGACAGTGAGGGTTGCATTTTTGTATATATTTTGGATTAATTGTATGTATCTATAATCAATTCTACATCTTTTGAGTGAATTGATTATTGCCCAGTGCTCCACAGTGTCGAAAGCCTTTTCAAAGTCGACAAAGGCTAAATATAGGGGATGATTATATTCATGGGCCTTGTCCATCACCTGTCGTATTGTGTGAATGTGAGCTATAGTGCTGTAACCCTGTCGAAATGCTGCTTGCTCGGGTGTTTGAAAAGCGTCCAGACGGTTTTGAATTCGGTTTGCTATAACCTTCGGTAAAAGTTTATATATGTGTGACAGCAACGAGATCGGTCTGTAATTCTTCAAATTTCTTTTGTCCCCTTTTTTATATATCAACAACACATTGGAATTTTTCCATGTTTCGGGTGTATGTTCTGTATCCAGGCAAAGGTTAAATAGAGTTTCCAAGAGATGTAGGAGGTCTGTAACTCCCATTTGTATTAGTTCTATTACTACACCGTCAGGTCCCACGGCTATATTACTTTTCATCTGTTTAACGGCTAGTTTGATCTCGTATTTACTTATTGCTGGTGTAGTGCCTTGTCAAGGCTGCTCTTTTATCTCTAGGACTGGGAGGGGGTTCTCTTCTTTTAGAGGTATTCACTTCAGTGTAAAACTCTTCTATGTATTTTGAGATATCTTTGCGGTTGTGTAGTACATTTCCTGCGTCGTCCATTAAACTTGTAATCTCCTTTTCCCCTCTATTATTTGTTTCCTAAATACTTTTGGTTCTTTAATTGCTTCGATAATTTGTCTTATGATTCTCTCGTTGTACTCCGCGGTGTCCGTTCTTACTTGTCTCCTTATATGTTTGTTAATTTGTTTTAATTCTTCTACTGACATATGTGATCTTTCTTGGTTTCTTCTGTTTATTAGGTTCTTTGTGTCTTCTGTAACTTTGGTGAATCCCCTATTAAGGTCGTCTACACTTGCGGTTTCGTTAACTGGATTCCTAGCAAAAGCGGTTTCTAGATGACTTCTATAAATTCCCTCTTGGTTACGTATTGCTAAGAGATCTATCTTTTAGCTCCACAGTTAAATAATCTTTTTCTATCCAATTTTGTATTGAATGTTATCCGAGCCCCGACCATTCTGTGGTCACTGATGTTAATTATATTAAGTACAGACACATCCCATATAATTCGTTTGTATTGTGAAATAATTAAATCTATTTCATTTCTTATTTCTCCGTCAGGACTCTGCCATGTCCAGTTCCTATGTTCTTTTTCCGAAAGAATGAGTGCATGACTTTTAATTGGTGTTGTTCGAGAAAGTTTACTAATGTCTGCCCTCTATCGTTTTGTGTTCCAGTTCCATGTGCTCCAATTCATGTTTCACCGATCTGGAGTTTTCCTAACTTTGCATTAAATTCCCCGATTACTAGAGTATAATACGCTTTATCTTGGCTTAATGCTTTATCTATGTCTTCATAAAACTGTTCAATGTCGTGATCCGGATATGCGGAGGTAGGTGCGTACACCTGAACAATTTTAAGATTGTACCTATTAGATAGCTTTATAATAGCATATAGAACCCTTGACGATATTCCAACTGTGGAAACGATATATTTAACCCACTTTTCGTGTATTAGTATTCCGACTCCGTTTCTATTAGTATCACTTTCCCCTTTATAATATAGTAAATTGCTTGTTTTTAGTGACAATAATTCTTCTCCTTTCCTCCTGACTACACTCAAACCAACAATATCCCAAATGATGTACCTCAATTCTTCCTCTAATTGTATCAGTTTATCTTCCGAGCAGAGTGACCTTACATTTAGTGTAGCTTTGTTCATTCTAGTACATTCTGTTCTCTGTTTCTTTTATTGTTTGTCGAATTTTTGCCTCCCCCAGAATCCTTGAGGCAGACAGCCGTAGCGGTGTGGGACTGTGGGTAATTTACCCCATCCACCTGGGGTACTCTAACTTTAAAATTCGGCATATTCATTGTCGTTGGGGGTAATTTAGCATTAAAACGCCACGCTTGCTAGGAGGGTTGGCGAGTTATATTTCAGCCGCTCCTCTGGAGGCAGACGCTGTGCGCGACCGCCCAATATAGGTACATGCACAGCTATAAAAATTGCTCTTCCTCTTCCAGCCACCGTTGTGACTTTAATTGTCGTTATTCGCTTTCGGAACCGTTGGCATTTTTCTTCATTAATCGCCTTTTACGACAAGCAGGATTTGGGCGGTGGAAATATTCTAACCCGTCCCCACACGGGGTAAGCTATACATATGTTCTTATTTAAGGTAGCACCGATGGGTGTCACCCTTAGCATGTTATGTAATACTTCCTTAAAGACCACAAATTAGCTCGTTGAATTGTATTTATTTAACCTATATATATATATATATATATATATATATATATATCTTGTATTCCTATTTCTAATAAACGTAACAAAAGAATATATGTTTTATGTTATAAAGAGTGTTTTTTAGAGGCGGAGAACTTTAAATTGAAATAAAAAACAGCAAAATGTTTTTAATATCCATGAAATTGGCTTTATTTGAAAGATAATTTTATGGAATTGCTGTTTGAATATGATTTCGGGCATGTGACCGCCGCGGCTGGCGCGTACATGGCGTAATCTGGAGGTCCAATTTTCACACAATCTTCGCAGTAAGTCAGGCTGTATTTCTGCAATAACGAGTGAAATGTTGGGTGTCTTTTTTCGATGTGATAAAGGAACCTTATTACAGCTACAAGAAAATAGTTTTCACGTTCGCGGGCTAACTTGATATTCACTTTCTTTTTTCACCATCGTATTGTCTCTGAAGGGTTGACTGTAATACATAAATATTTTTTTACAGCTGCAATAATAACGAAGCTTTACATTTAACGCCATCGAAAATTGGTTACACTGTATTGTATAGTGTACCGAGTGGGTCTATAAATATTGAGGACTAGAGATGGGCTCGTAAGTGAGTTTTACGCTTGCTTTAAACACTCAAGTTCACGCACGCTCACGCTCACGTTTACTCACGTTCACGGCGTGACCCGCGACTCACGACGTGACCCTCAGCTTTTATTTTAAAATTCAAATTTCAGATAGAACAGAGTGTTCAATTTTAAAACCAATACAAATCTGTAAAGGAATTTACCCAAAACTTCCCTCGTAAGTGAACATTGTAACACTAAATAATTTTAAAAATAAAATTAAGCTAGACGTAAAAATATCTTAACATTTCTAATAAATTACATAAATTTTCAACTAAAACAAATAATACCGGTGGTCGAATTCGAAGGGCAGGCGTATGCGATTCCTGCGTTTTGTGGGATATTGCAAGCGAAGCGAATGTGCTATTCCTACATGCTCTACAAAGCACTTCTTGTGTCCATGCGTCCCGGCTGCCTTAAATAGAACCTTAGAATAGAAATAATTATTAATCCCCAGGCAACACGCCATTGACTGTACAGAGTACACACAACACTCACACCACAACACAGATGCACATGCGCAGCTCCGTCTCTAGATCTTCCACATGGGAGGGCAGCGGGTGGGCGGGACACCCTGCAATCTTTTATTTATTACTAAATTTTTAACGTGAAATTAACGTGAAACGCAGATCAGGCCATGGAAATTTTCACTCAGGTTCACCTCCAGATTTTCAAATATTAGTCGCGTTAGCAATGCGACACATCGTGACCCGACTGTTTTTACGTCAGGCACCCATCCCCATTGAGGACTATATCGATCATCGCAATTTTTCTAATAAGTTGTCATTGGATTTAAAGACAGCTAGACATAATTACGAAAATAATTTAGTTTAAAGGAATCCAAGGCAATTTTACAGTAAAAATTCTTAGAGCGTTGTGTGTAACTTGGCAGCCATATCAGCAAATAACTTAGCCGAAAACTTAAAGAAAATGGTGAAGAAATAGTCGGCCCCTTGGCCCAAATGTCGGGCCACGCGTTTTAAATTTCTTATGTAATGTGTTGACAACAGAGGATCTGGTACTTAAACAGTTGAGCAAACTTCGTGCGCAATCTTCATATGGGCCGGTTTACATTAGGTCACTACTTTTAAAAACATCTGACCCGCTTGTTTGTAAACTTCTTAACCGCATATGTACTAAATCAGTCGTTTTCCACCGGTATCTTAACTGCAATTCTCGAATGTAATTGAGGTTTTGGAATAAAGTGATAACTTAGTGCATTCGTTAATGTTTGGTGGTGTGTGAGTAGCTTATCGTCAGTGTTGCACAAATAAACATTACATGTGGTTGTGCTACAATTATGAGGTTATTCAATCTTACCGTTTTCCGATTTGCTAGAGTCTCAAAACTTTTAGTTCCTGGTGAATATTTGTGCAAGTGTTTGTGGAAACATAGTTTCATCATTATGTCGAATAAGTGTTGTGTTCACAAGTAACAATAGAAAAGTGAATAAGGTGCATATTTGTCCAGTTTCCCTCTTAAAGCACAAAAACCACAGTACCTGTTCTCACACTTTGGTGTTGTTCCCTGTCATTTAGTCTTCCGTTTTTAAAGCTCTCCACCCAATCGTACACTCTCCTCTGATTCAAACAGCTGTCTCCATACTGAATTTTTATTGTTCGGTAGATTAAGGTTTCACACCTTCTGGCCTCAAAAAAACGCATCACACTTCGTTGCTCTACCACGTTTCAAGTTGTTGGTAAAGCTGCTATGTCTTACGAGCTTTTGCGCATGCGCATACTGCTCAATCGTCACGACCTGTATATGGGATATTCTCATAAACCCATTTTGTTTTCCGTCGTACATATTTTCCATACATTTTAGAATTGAATTCCTGTTAATTAGTTACTTTTCCTTGTACATTTAGATTGCTACATAGAACGTAATCGTGTATTACACTCTGTTCCAAATATTTGCTAGTAATAGTAGTAATACTTGTAAGCTGAGGAAATAGTAACCTCGTAATATTCTCTACTGAAACATATGATATACTACGGATATGCAACAGGATCTGTATTATGTCGTGCCCCGTTGTGGTCAACATCATGCCTTCATTTACCTTCAGGTGTAATTTGCCATACCAAGGAAAACTATCTGCTCATCCACCCTATTTCTATAGGCTGTTAGCAGGGTAGACATAGCCGTTTATCCCCACGATAATTCGGTTTGCAGACGTCCATGGAACAGCCGCTGCTGCTACTAGTTTTGGTTTGCCCGGGTAGCTACCCGTCATATCTGGTGGGATTTCCCCAATCCGCCACCTGGGGAGGCACCCTATGGAGACTAGCAACCCCACAGGTTTTAAAATTAACGAAAGCAAGGGATTTTCTTATGTTATTTTATTTACAGGTAATTATTCTGTCAGTTGGTTGCCTTTATGAGCCTTAAGATTTAAAATTTTATAACTCTCTAAGTTTGTGAAGCCGAGCTTGTCAATTGTTGTGTTTCATCGGCTTCTTAGGAAATATACGATAAAAGTAAAAATAGTGTAACAGCTTTGAAGTAGACTCAGAAAGCTGAAAGTTATTAGGGAATTGAATAATTTCTTACAAAATATTTCTAATTGAACCCCACATGGCGCATATTCCAATATAACCCAGTGACATTTTGCGAACCTTTTGTAGAGATGGCAGCGCATGTCTTGTAATTTCTTCTTTTGTGTGTTTACTTGTACCGGAAGCTCTTTCGGTCTCCTAGTTAATTATAGTCGCTGTTTATTAATTTAGTTCGCGTGAACCTCTACCCAGCATGCATCGTTAAATCCAAAACCCGAGGGTTTACTGCGTATCAAGATTTGTATTATTTAGTTTCTATGCTCATATTTCCAATTTAATTTTACACCTGAAATTGCTATGAGTCTCGTACTATCTAAAATTCTAAAATATTATGTAGGTATCTACCTATTTTGTTGTAAAATAGTGTTAGAAAATCTAGTAAATTGGAATTTTTATGAATGAGCTGACCATTTAGTCATAATATCACTAGAAGTTGTACTGATTGTAGCTATTTCCATAAGTATACCAAGCTGGATTATTTATTTCAGATTCTATTCATTTCAATAAATAAATAACTTAATTACATGGTTGTAATTTAATTTCTTTTATAGATACACAATAAATAATAGTGGGTGAAGGCGAAGGATGAAGTATCGATGTGTTGCTATTGACAGGGTTAGATCCTGTTCATATTAGAATTCAATAGTACGTGAGCATTTCCTTTACCATTTCAAGATTTTAATCACCAGTGGGTACAACAAATTAAAATTAAATAAATTGATATTAGATTAACAATACGTGTCAGAAAAGTAAGGCAAAATTTCAGAACTGGCAAACAGCTTATTACATAAAAACGACTTGCGTTTATAAACACCTCATCGATATTCGTTAATAAGAAAATTCATGAAGGAGTCCAAGGATCTTTGCGCTTTTTCTACCCGCAATATCGATTTATGTTAAGCAGCACCTACATCAAAGGCATGGCCAACGGTAATGGCTTCATATTTTTTCAGTAAGAATATATGTGTTCGCTGATTGCTTCGTTCTAAAATTAATGCGCAGAAGGTCACACAACTCGTAATAGCTGGGACGTCTTTGCGACCTCTTCGCAGGAAATATGAAAATCTAGCAGTAACCAAATTGCAGAAACTCGTAAACGAGCCCCGTTCTGGAAGCTATAACAGCGAATCAGTCATCTTCAGCTATAAAGACAAAATTAAATTAATAACTCATCTACCCCTTTACGCGCGTGTGCTATGAGTTATATACTCTAATAAACAGTTGCGCCACATAATAACTAAAGAAAACGAACAATAAATCACTAAAATTCTGCGTTACAAATAAAACCACGATCTAAATTTAAAAGATTTATTTTTGTTTAAAATTTTTTAGACTTTTATGTTTTATCGCCGTGTATAATACGGCATTAAAACATTACTACTGTTTCCCAACGGATATAAAACTGTATCAGATTTACTAGCCATTTTCGCATGTTATGATACAAGCGTTTCTTGCATCTAAATTATTGTATTTAAAATTTTATAAGCTTATAGCTTGTCAACGGTTTATTAAAACGACAATTTCGTCGTTATGCGATAAGGTATACTTGCAGTGTTGGTTTTTGTATTCTTCCATAAAACTTTGACTTGTACAGCAATTTGTAGAGAGTGGATACGTATGCGTGAATATGTATTGCTATGTTTTTATAACGGCACAAATTATTTACTGCCTTTTAAAATCGAAAAAATTAATTTCCCAAGCCAAATTACTATGTGAAAAGAATATTTTGCAAATAATAAGAATTGCAACATAACTAGCAGAGGGCTTAATGTGAAAAGGTTTCTAAAATGAAATTGAATGTTTATAGTCAAAAACAAAATACAAACATTTCAAGTTTCATATCAAGTCTATTGGGTTAACACATCACACACTATTTGAAACACACAGCACTGAGCTGTAGCCCTAAATGAATCTTATATAACAACGAGCATTAGAATTTGCGATTCGGTTCGTGATGTGTTTTTCTTCAATCCTTCATAGTCACAGCACACTGCTTAAACGACCTACAAGTGATATAACACATCTTCCAAAAGCCGGTGGTATCAGGAAACCTGGAGAAGCTAAGTAGCTTCTTTCTCATAGAGTGGTATGCGTCAGCAGAGTTTGCGGTAACCTTGAGTGGAGGTGGCGATTATTTAGAGGCATTGAAAATGATCACAGAGATGTATACCTAGGCGGGTTCTGCCTCACTTTTGACCTTGAACTTTTTCAAGGTTACGGGCGAGGTCATGGGGAAGGTCATTGATCTAGCTGGAGGCGGGGTCGTTGGCCTCACCAAAGTCGCGTGCTACTTCCGGTCCCCACGATGACTCCTTGGGGCTAAATGTCTAATTTTGAAATTTTACAAGATTTCAATGCTTATCAAAATATTTCCCAGGTTCAAGCGGATGTGAGTCATCTTGTCCAGACTTCCAGATGTAGATGTCTAGCCAAATGTTATTGTCTACCAATTGAAGAATAAAGCCCATTGTTTTAAAATCTGCACACCTGCTAAAAATAATTGAACAATAAAGTCATTGTTGTCTGGGAATCTTTGCTGATGTAGTTAATGGCCTCCATTATCAGATAAACCGGATGTTATTGTCTAGGGATTCAAACCTGTCCAGACTTATATGAAAATGTGCAAGGCTGGTAAAAATTGAACAATGAAGTCGTTGTTTGAAAATCTGTACGATCACTAAAACTAATTGAATAGAGTCTTTGTTTAAAAATTTTTGCTGATGTAGTTACTGACCCTCATGATCAGTTGAGATGATGAATAAATAGACCGGTTCGGCTGTCTGTAAGAGTTAGTACCAGCTAAAAAATGCAACACTCAAAATGTTTTGAAAAAATGTAAATAAATATTTTATAGAATTTGTAAAACCAAAGAAAATATTAGCAGACAATGCTACTTATTTTAAAAAATGAAGGTTTATAAATACTTTTTATTTTAACACATAACAAGCACAATGCTTGGGTACGGCACATATGATCATTGCGACTGGATTGTAGCAGCGTTTGAGTTTTAGCCACGGCACAACATGTTTTAACTACATTTTTTTATTCTGCTTCGTCTCCAAAACAACAGAATTATTTATATTTGAAGTATTTAAAACTTTTCGTTTCACTTTGTCATACAGGTAATGTTTGAATAGATAGTGAATCTGATGTAGTTTAGTTAAACTTATACACATATATAATTCCAGCAGTAAACAGGTAGGAAGCTAACACACATAAGTACGGTGGAATCTTAAACAGCAGAATTTTACAATACAAAACAGGACGATAGAGGAATCGTGTTGGATCATATTTAACCACACAGCGTTTTTTAGTTTATAGGTTATCTCGAAGAGTCTGCAACTTCCGAGTGTCAATCTCGTAAAACAGACACCTTCTTTGTTCTTGTGTTAGCACATTGGCTTTAAGAATGTTATGGTTTATTAACATCTTGTTTTAGCGCCTTGTCTTTAAGAATGTTATGTAAATGAATATTTTACAGAATTTGGAAAACCATCGAAAATATTAGCAGATAATACAACATATTTTAAAAACCCGAGGTTTATAAATAGAATAATACAGCACGCCATAAAAGTTTTTTTTTGCAGTATATGACATCCGCAAGCCAATCCGGTAGAGAGATATTTAAGAGAGGCGATAAAATACTTAAAGACTTTAAATTTGGGAAAATCAAAGAAAATATTAGCAGATCATACATTTGAAAAATCTGCAAGACTAATACTCAAGATTATTACAATCACATGCTAAATACTGCGGACAAAAGGTAAGATTAAAATTAAAAATTTTAAAATAAAGCCCTGAGAATAAGAATTAATTTAAATAAAACCAAATAAAAGCTGTTAGGCCACAACAATATATTATTATGATACAGAAAGGTCAGTTATTAAATAAAAATAAAAATAAATAAATTTTGTAGATTAATACAATAAAATTTAGAAAAGTTTTGAATAAGATTGTTCGTTAAGTTGAAATTGAGTTATGGAAGTTAAATTTGAGACAATTTAGAATTTATTTTGAAAATTATAGCAATTGAGTATTCAGTATGGTGGTAAAAATTAATATGAAAGATAAGCTAATGTTACATGTGACAAATATGCTTACTATTAGTATATAGAAATGTAGTAGGTATAAATCAAATCATTTAATTTTAAAAGAGTGTAGTAATAATTGTAACTAGCATTAAGTAATTTTGTTTGAATGGTAGTAAAAATAACAAACAAAAAAGTATGGAGACATATTTCGAAAATCTTCTTTTAAATTAATAAAAACTTGAAATTCTGCCTTTATTTGTATAAATAATTGGGTATAATACAAATAAAAAGATATTCACAAATCTACGAGGTGAAAAATAAGTGGAAATAAAATTATGAAGTAATACAAGTATACAGTCATTGAAGAGATTATGGAATATGGTTTAATTAGATACAGTAAGAAGAATGTAATAATATTTAAATGGACTTGGATGATTTAATACATACAAGGAATAATTTATATTAATTACCGGATTTGGTGATTGTATGGAGGACGAGTCGATCATTTTAATGGGAGTTGCTGATGTCAGTGATTGATTTGGACTGTTCTATTTTTTCGAATTATTACAAAGAAGTAGCTGAGAAAAATAGAAGATTAGTTTGGGTACCATCTGTTAGTGGGAACTTATCAGAAAGTTGTTAGGTTGACAGTAGCATACAAGAGTGTAAGGAACATGACCATATCTGCAAGCAGCCAGAGTTTTAACAGGTTGGAGTTTGTTGGACGGTTAGAGGAGCATCAAGGCTGGTCCTTTAATGAGCTGAGCTGTGAACGTCGGGAGCAGTAGTGTTTTGAAGTGACTAGCAGTAAAAAAAGGAGAATTCAGGTTGGTTTTAATTAGATCTATAGAAGAATATTGAATAAAAAAACAATTAAATGTGTGAAATAAATATAACACAGTGCTTACTTTAGTGAACTGAGTTATTGATTTGTGAGTAGAACGAATATTTGCCATTTTTGGATTGATTATTGTTTGATAGTTGTTTAAAGTCAAACTGACATTTTAGTAGCAGTCAATAATTAAAAGTCATTATAAAATTAGAATATCAAAGAACAGACAACTAGATTAACAAACCATCCCTGTTAAGAGTCTCAAATGCATTACATTTATTAAACAGAATAATATATAAAATTTCAAAGTAAATAAATCGATTTGAAAGAAAATAGTTGAGGTAATATTCATAATTATATGAAAGGCGTCTTAACGTTATACAATTTTACATAATTATGAAGCAACTAACTGTGGGGCTTGTAAAACACAATAAGCCAAGCAACCATTCCAAATTTATGGTCGCCCAACGTGGTGCTGCCATTCCACTACATAATTATGTCGTCCAACTGCTGGGCTTATTGTAATTGTGATTGTTAGTTAGTTTTCAAGCTATATTTTAGGGTGAATTGACTGTGGGGATTGATTGTAACTGATAAACCAAGTTTACAGTGAAGGTGCTTATTATTAATTGTGAATTAAGAGCGATGATTGTAAAAAGCAATCATAATTTAAAACGTATCATAATTGAGTTCTTTTGAGATTGATAAAATAACAGAACTGGACAATCTATAATAATAAATAAAGTATCGTATAAAGGTTAAGTTGGTAAACAGAACACAAAGATTTGCAATTTCATATAAAGGTTTTTAATAGAAGTAAATACATTTTGTAAAATTTAAACTAAAAATATGGCAGACAAGAGGGTTACGAGGAAGAGTAAAAGAACTGCAGAAGGACTAGAATAGATGAAAGCAGTACCGAGTAGTGCAGAGGCAGAAATGGAGGAAGTACAGCAAGAAGTAGGTGTACAAGGAGATCAGGTAGGAATTCAGGAGGAATCAACAGGAAAACAGACCATTAATATGCATAAGTTAATGGCAGTAATGTTAAGAATAAAAAAGGATTTACAAGAAAGTGAGAAGAAAGCAAAGGGAATGGAAAACAGATTGGAGGTTTTAATACAGAATACTGCAGAGAAGCTAATAGAAATTAAGAATAAGGCCGAGGAAAGTGAGAAGAAAACAGAGGAAAGTAAGAGATATTTACAACAGTCGATTGAAAGAACTGCAGAGTAAAGTAAGAAAACGGCCGAAAGGTTGAAAAAGGATTTACAACAGTCAATTGAGGAAAAGGCAGAGGAAAGTAAGAAGGATACTGAGGAAAAGAAAAACAGGTTAAAGCAGGATGCTGAGGAAAGGAAGTTAGATTACAAGCAACAATTCAGAGTACTGCAGAGA
>OW679202.1:117058649-117198863 GCA_940337035.1 Agriotes lineatus
CGTCCAAAATTTAAGGTACGTGGGCTGGTGTTTGTTTGAATGCATTTTTAGGCATTTACTTGTCTCCAAGTAACTTTGATGTTATTTACCTTATCTTTAAGAAACTCCTAATAATTTTCGAATGCCGTACATTGGTGTCCACCTCCGTTGAGTTGCACATCGTACGCTAAAATTGATCGATCGAGATTCCTACCGTCGTTCGACACAAATGGTTTACAAGTAAAGGTCAGTGTATTTTGTTTATTCCGCTGCCACAACTTGTCCAATCACGTTCGATGTGGAGGTTACCTTTGGTAATATTTAAATGCATTATCATTTCGTAACTAGTAAACAGGTATCAGTTATTTACCAATATCACCTTGCTTGGTAACTTATAACTAGCAAGCGATCGTCACGATTTCTTTCGCAGATCGTGACCTAGCTTATAATATTTAATCTCAGGGTTATCAAATAAAGAGCTCAATCACTTACCAGTAACACAATCTTAATAGCATGAGCAAAGTCTAACGACGTTAACCTGACTCTTTCTTTCGGGCAACTGTCAGACAAATTACTTTTAAACCAACACCTAAATGTTGCAATTCAATTCAAATGAATTAAAGTCACACATTGGGGACAAAACTAAATATAATTTTAATTTCAGTTCAGATAAAGCAACAGAATGTGGGACTAATTCTTGAATTTTAAACATTTATTGCATTTGTCTCATCATCGTGGCTAAGGATATTTGTTCCGCTGGAGATTCTTCCACCTCATTTTCTGTGTCGTTGGTTCTTTCTGTATACCCTTCTACATGCCTCGTTTCAATTTGCATTGGCGTTTGTGGTACAGTTTCCTCTGTAACCACCTCCATTTCTGCAATTGTTTCTACTTTTTCGGTTTCTTCTGTGTGTTTGGTTTTCTTTCTTAAACTTCTCTTGTCTGTCATTTAGGTACTTCTTAGATTTCTTTACTTGTCCTCTATACTTGTTAATAAAAATGCCCAATCTGTCAGTCGAGTTCCTGTATTTTAATTTTACGACATAGTTCGGTGAATTTTATTTAAGCCACAAAATTGGGCGTCTTATAATTAACTGCAATGATTCGCACCATGTTAGGCCGCCATATAATTATGCTGTGATTTCTTTCGAAGATCTTGACCTTGTTTATAAATGTTTAATCTTAGAGTTATCAAATAAAAAGCTCAATCACTTACCTGTAGCACAACCTTAATGGTATGAACACAGTTTAACAATATTAACCTGTAACTGTCAGAAAAATTACTTTTAAATCAACACCAAATGTTGCAATTCAATTAAAATAAATTAATCCCTTAAATTGGGGGCAAAAATAAATATAATTTTAGTTTCAATTCGGGCAAAACAACACAATATGGAATTAATTGCCAGGAAATAGACAAATAAAAATAAATGTTAAATTATAATTGACGCAAATGGATTGCTGTTATTAAATTTCAATCAATTAAGGCTTGATGAAATCAAATCGCCTTTTATTGTTATAATCAAGTTACTTGTTTAACCACTTCTACAAAATATCTCTGTCAGCATTGACACTTGTAGTTTACAAGTAAACAAACGGTTAATGATTTGGAATGGACGATTTTTACTTTTTAAATCATTAAACTAAAACCTAGCAGGAGTTTACTAAACAATTATATTTGTTTTGACTTTGACTTTTTATGTTTTTGTTCTATTCTGTACAAAATGTAATAATAATTATTAGAAATTTTGTCTGAATTGATTCCAAGCGATCTAATTAGGTGGAGTCATTAGCAAACGAACGACTTCCTGGATTGGACCGTGTTATCTCTGAGGCAGAAGAGATTTACATTTCGTCCACTTTCGTGGAGATTTCATCGGCGGTCAGAGAAGGGAGAAAGCACGGTCGCTCAACGTATCAATCACACCAGAGGCGAGACTCTACAGATCGTTAACGAAAAACAAAATATACAATAAAAAGTCGTGACTCTTGAGTGAAGAAGGCGAGCATCACAAATATAGGCTTTTTACATAAACGGGAAAGTGTAACCTTAACTTCGATTAATGTTGTTGGGGTGTTTGCAAATCACAAAGATACGCGAATAATTCTACTAAAAAAATAGCGATTTGCAGATATTAGAAGTTTGATTAAAAGCAGCTTTTGGCTGGCATCGCTTTAGAGTTTCGCATTGGCAGGTAATACGAGAGCTGACCTGAGACAACGCGACGCTGGTGTTCAGAGGTACGGATTTCTACTGAACGTCGGGTTTCCCCAATTATTCAGCATCAAAGGACTATCACTACGGGACGACAAGTTGCACTTGTTACAACGTTTAATTAACAACTGTATGCCTTCAGAAAGATATCCTTTTCTTTTATTATTGTAAAGATCTATCACAGCCGTTATCATCACTAAAATGTCTTCCACCATGGTCTTTCTTTAAACACTAGAATAGATAATAGTCGCTCGGAGCCATATGTGAACTGTAAGAGAAATACTCTAGCTGTTTAAAGTCACAATGTGGTACGACAGTTTGTGATACACTGATGGAATGCACTAGGGAATTATGATGCAGTAATCTTAAGCCTTTAGTCAGCTTCTCACATCCTTTTTCACGATTCAAGTTTCGCAACTTATAAAGTAGTGATGCATAATATAGTCCACTAACAGTGGTGTTAGTCTTTTTGATATCGATCAGCAATATTCCATTATAGTTCCAAGAACTTCTAGCCATGATGTTTTTGTGGCATGACGGACCCTAGCTCTCACCCTAGACCTCACCCGTTCACCGCCACTTTATCGTCTTCCTTTTTGATAAGGGATCGTAATAAAGAACCATTGTTTCGTCCCCCGTTACAATTGTCGCTGACATTGCTTTTGAATCTGTCCCACAAAGTTCTGAAGATGATCCTGTGCACCTCATTCAACGCTGATGCTGAACAGAGGACAAAGAAGACTTTAATCATTTCTACGTGATTGTGGTGGATACGTTGAGTACTTGTATCTGAAAGATTAGATATTGGCAATATTTCTTCGACCTTGAGGAAACGATGATTCAGCACCAGTTCTTTCAGAGAATTAATAGAGTCAGACTTTACCATTTCCATTGGCTTACTAGAACGCGATACCTCTTTAAGAGACTCTTGTCTCATACGGAATCTTTTGAACCACTTCTTCACAGTGGCGTATGAAGGACATCGTTCAACATATACACCATCCAAGAGATGTTTAATTTGGTGAGGTGTAAATCCTTTTCTAGTTAATTTCATTACTGCACGGTATTGATTTTACCCAATTCACACATTGTACTCAACAGGCTGCAGTTATTTTATAAATATCTAACTACGTTTTTCAAAATGTTATTTAAGTCTATTGCAATATGAACCTATTTGATGATACTAATTTTGTCTTGGTTGCTCTAGTATAAATAGGTTAGACCGGTAATACGTATATGCGGCACTAACGCAAATGTTTATCCAAGTTTATGGACCGATTTTTTATTACTAAATATTTATAAATGAATAGCCTTTTCCCTACTATCAACTTACATATACTACAATATGATTTTAAAGATTTTCCATCTTCATTGCTCTTTCTAATGTTATACTTCTCGATAAGCTGAGGAAAATGGTCTTATTTATTTTAACCCTCTCCGTGGCTACTTTCAATTAAATTCATACATAAAATAACGCTCTTTCTTATATAATTTATTAGGTTGGTAGTAAGTGTTACCGAGCCGTTACAAAACAAAATCCAGGCGTTTTTTGTAATCCTGGATGCGCCCGTTTGTCTTATAGTAAAAACCGCAAACGGCGAAACAACGTCCCAAGGGGGTGACGAATTTCATTTACAGCACTTACCACTCGATTTCGTGGCTTTTCCAAGATATTCGTTGGAGTGACATTTACTTTTACTGTTTTACCTCCATAAGTAAAAATCTAAGGAATTACGATCGGGGAGCGTGCAGACTACGGTACAAATTCTCTTCTAAACAAAAGTGGGCTGGGATGCCGTCACGAAAGAACCATATAATTTTCCCATAATGGACGCCTTGCCGATACCGATTGTGTTAGGGCAAACCCCTTACTTTGGTAAATGTGATTACATCTAGGTTAAGCAAACTTGCAATTAAGTCTTGTTAATTAATGAGTTAGAGATGGCAACATGACTAAATTGCCTTATGGATAGGAATGACACTAAAACATTTCGTGATAGTAATAACATACCCACCTCTCGTCAGTTTTGACAAGTTACACGGTGTCGATCAATAAAGATATGCATGGGAAATTATTTTTAAAAACTAATTTAGAAGTTCCTTGAAAAGTAGAAGTTAATAGTTTTTTTTAAATTAATTTGATAACTTGTAGAAAACTAGAAATAGCATTTCCAGATTATTTAAAACTGATTTGAAAGAAGACGAGCTCCGCATTTTTAAAAACTCTTGAGTTATACTGTTAAACAATTTGCAGTGTCTAAATTGCACAAAGTCTTGGTGACGTTATAAAAATTTAGTGTAAGTTACATATTTGACTTATGAATATATTATAATTTTGCTAATTAATCCTCTAAGACCATATAAAGTTTGTGAATACGGGTGGCAACCAAACTTTATTGAGAATCGAAAAATTCAGGTAGTCGTGGAGATTTGTTTTCCAATGGTATTTAGTCTCGTTGTTTACATGTACTTTGATCTTTAGTTTATTACTGTACTACCAATAGTTTTTGTTATATCGTGACATAACGACACCTACATATTGGATCCCGAGTTGGTACAACCATCATACTTCATCACCTCCGTTTAAAAATAAATGCAAGTCGCTTTGTTCCTCACAAACTCACAGACTTTCAAACATTCATTAAATTATTTCTACAATTGATACATAACTTTTTTTGATGTACATATACGTTAAGAAAGTCGGATGCGATTTCACGATGATGCGGCAACATAACCATGCCCAAATAACAATTATCTATAAAAGAAGTAGTGTGGGCAGTATTTTTTAAGCCATTAAATTAGAAGAGTAGAACACAGTTGTGGCTAACTGGTATGTGGAAATATGTTGGCCAGAATTGTTCAAGAAGCGACTGTTGCTAGTGCACGAGAGTGCGTCTTTGCATACATCAGTTCAAACTTTACAGTATTCACCGCAAAATAATAATTATAATAACAATTTGCCGTTTATTTCCACAAAATCAATAATTATACAGGCATACAGAAGAAAACAAAGAGTATGCTTTGCGGAAATTAAGGCGAGGTTCGGAATAACATCACACATGCGTCGTCGTGCTTCCACTTAACCTTAAAAAACTTTCTGTTGTCATTTCCCAATTTTAAGTGGTTTAATTCCAATTTGAATATGCTTATTTTCAGTTTGAAAGTGTTAATTCTCAATTTCAACGTGTGCAACCAATTTATTATTCTCAAGTTGAATATATTTATTCTCAATTTGAATGTGTTAAATCGATTCCAAATTGTTTTGACTCAATTTGAGTGTAATGTGTTTATTTTCAATTTGAAAATGATTAGTGGTAGTAGCGGGTAGACCCGTTTTTGCGATCCCGGCGGAGGAGAGGTTTACTTCAGGAAAGCGACTCTGCCCATGCGAGCCTTGTTTTTCTCTCACTTCCTATCACCGAGAGAAATCATGTCCTATCACAGTATCCAATCTATTACCCATTTTCCTTTTCTTTATTTCTACTAAATTGGTCAACGGTCTTGGGAGCAGATGAAGATGCAAAATTCTCAACGGCTAAAGAAGCGGAAGAACCACAAAAGAGGAGACTGTACCTCTACAGTTAAAGAAAACAATCAGTCTAAAGAAAAAAAATCCTGATATAAATTAATCTGGTCCTTCAGGTTAGAGATTGAGGAGGCGCCGGCGGGCCAGTAACTCGTTACTCGTACAATTTCTAAAACGCTAAAATTTCCAATTTCACTCCTCGGATATCGGACGGAAGCACTGAGAAACAATCGTGCAAACGAACTAGGAATATAGATTTTAGTAATTGGAACATACAAGGTTTTAAAACCAAACAAGTAGAAGTCTTCCAAGAATTAGAGAAATGTAAGATAGATATAGCTACCCTTAGTGAAACTGAGAAAAAAGAAACGGGAGTTGAAGAGTAAGCAGACTGTATCCACATCTACAGCGGAGTCAACAAACATCTAAGATCTAAACGCGGAATATCAGTAGTAATACATAAAAGACTAAACAGATGTATAAAGAGTTGGGACCAAATAACGGATCGCATTGTAAGAGTGACAATGGAAGTCAAAGGATATGAAACTGACATTATTGGGGTATATGCACTAACTGACAACGAAAGCGCTGAAGAAAAAACAAGCTTTTATGATAAATTAACAAACGTACTCGAGAGTGCTAAAAATCGAATAGAATGCATACTTATGGGAGACCTAAATGACAGGGTCGGCAGCAAAAAAGATAGTAATGTAGTAGATCAGTACGGCGAAGAAACAGTTAATGACAACGGCGGAAGATTGATCGAGATGTGTGAACAATATGATCTAAAAATTCTAAACGGTTTCTACGAACACAAGCAAATAAATAGATATACCTGGACTCAGAATACACGCAACCTAAAATCAATACTGGACTATGTAATCGCTAAACAAAATAGTCACATTATCTTTGAAGATGTAAGAGTTTAGCGAGGTGCAGAATGTGGCACAGACTACTTCCTTGTTCGAGCAAAGTCGAGGCTCCCATATAGATTCTCACCTAAAAATAAAACAAACAATTACATATCCGATGTCAAAATTAGGACTAGTTGACAACTCAATAAAATTTTTGTATAAACTAAGACAAAGTACAAAATTACAAAACTGTGACAACTCCAGCTCTGAAACAATGTACGAATATATAACGAAAGCTGTGCATGAAGCTGCAAAAGAAAGTTTAGGGGAGAAAGAAACTAGTAAAAGTAGAACAAACCAAATTTGGTGGAATGAAGATATTAGAAAGCTAGTACCACAAAAAGAGCAGGCCTATGAACACTAGTTAACAACTAAAGATGAGGAAACTAGAAATAATTACACAAGGCTTAAACGCGAAGTAAAGAAACTGTAATAAAATCGCAAAACCAGTCTTGGGAGAAGAAATATGGTGAAATAAATTCGCAGATAGGTGGCACTCGTTCAAGTGAAGCATAGAAGGTAGTAAAAGGTCTTAGAACAAATGAAGTAAATAAATCCAATATACAGCATATAATCGAACAGAATTTAGCGAAACTACAGAAATAATCCATAATGAAGAAATGACTCAAACAATAATGGATACCAGGAAGTAATGAAAACTGCAAAGTCTTTTAAAAATGGAAAAGCGGCAGGTCCAGCGGGAATACTATAGAGCTCATAAAAAGTGTCCCAAGCGTGCTATACGAAAAAGTAGCAGACCTAATCAACAAATGTATAAACAAAAAAAAATACCTGAAGACTGGAAGAACGGCTTTATTACAGCCATATATAAAATGGGAGATAAAAGGACTGCTCTAATTGCAGAGGAATTTTTAAAAATACTCAAACATAAGGTCGCATTATCAGCGGGTTACCTTTCAACTTTCCAGAAAATTAATAGAGCTTAGAAACTAATCACTATGAAAATGTTTAAAGATTTTTTTGAGAAATACTATTAAAAGTTCTTATTTTTTTCTGGGAGAGGATTACAACGAATCCTAAATACAGTATGATTTTTTATTATCCGAATTAGGGGAGGCTGTGCACAGAAGGATGAAAGTATGTCGTAAATGATATCATAAATCACTTCACTGTTTGAACTACTGATAAAGTGAAACAATAATTCAAATTGTATTGCTTTATGTTATATGATTAATTAAGTCAAGTATTTATAAATAATTAAATTGGTTAAATGGTATGTTACTACCCAAATTCAGATAATATAAAATCACACATCATAATTGAAGTAGAGTTTAATTTACATTTTTAAAGAAAATTATCTAGAAGTATATCTGCGCTAAACGAGAATTTTATCGAAAATATCGAGCGTTTTAAAAAGAATTACATATAGTAGGTTTTGAATTTTGTTTGCACATCAATTTTCATGTGCCCTAGATTGTTATTGGTATTGTATTATGGGAAATTCAAAGCATACTAGATGTAATTTTTTTAAAACACCCGATACTTTTAGATGATTTTAGAAAACCGAGAATATAACAATATTACAAATATTGTTTTATAATTTTCCATTCATTTAGTTATAAGGTTTTTAGTAAATATTTATATTTTTCCGGAAAATGTTTCTTCTTCTTCTTCTTCGCTAATTCTTAATGCTCTTTCGGGCATCGGATAATGGTCTCTAGTTCTGTATCCAGCTTTTTCATCTTTTCCATTTCATCCATTGTCACTCCCTTTCTAGTCCTATTGCTTTGATTTGTTCAATCCATTTTCTTCTGGGTCTGCCTCTTTGTTTTTTGGTTGGTTTTCCAGCTTCCGTTATTCTTCTTGCGATTCTGTTAGGTTCCATTCTTGTTATGTGCGCGTACCAGTTTAGTTGTTTCGTTTTTATTTTTTCCATTATTGGTTCCTGTTTGGTTATTTCTCTTGTCTTAATTTTTTATTCTGTCCCATTTAGTTTTCCCTGCCAATTTATTTAAATTTTTCTTCAACAAGAAATGCCAAACGCATTGAATTATAATTTTGCAAACATTTTCGGAATATTTCAAAAATTAATAAGTAGCACAGCAAGGCATGTTGCTTTCTGGAATCTTTAATCCATTTCAGAGATTTTTCAACAAAACATGTGATATTATATTCTGGACAGTGATACCAGTCGTCAAGGTATGAGTTTAATTTGAATTTTCGAATTTTTGCAGTAAATTATAGAAAAACAGGGAATATGAACAAATTAGACATTGTATGACAAATTTTAAAACATGGTCAAAACATTCAAAATAACGGCAAACATAACAATAAACTATAAATTGCTTTTTTTTAAATTTTGAAAAGTTCTTTTTTAGAGCTTAGTCACTTTTTCTCAAATGGCCATTTTGCTGACAGGCCGCTTTTATAAGGACATTTTATTGACAATCTTGCTGCTCCAAAAGACAGAAGAACTGATCTGCAAAATAATCTAGACATGTTAAAGCTTCTTTAATATTACCTACATATTTTATTTTGGGAAACAATGCGGGTTGCCTTTTCTTTAGGTAATCTTTATGGTATGTTGATGGTAATATAGCCTCCAAAATGCATGTTATAATATCTTTATTTAAAAAATATAACAACCCCCGCAGTTACTACCCCACTTTTTTATGACCCCAAGACCTTCATCAATAATTTATGTTATGTACCTTCACTGCCTACAAGAAGGCACATTGAATCAATAAATTATTTGTATTTTGAACTCAAAATGCAAGATATTTTTTTACTTCTTTTTACAATAAAGGAAGTATTCGATTCACCCCAAAAATTCGAAATTGAGTTTTCAACAGATGTTCAAGTTTTAGAGTCCCCTAGACCCAAAAAACATGTTTTTGTTCATTGATCTGTCTGTCAGTCTGTGTGTAAACAGAATATCTCAAAAACGGAGAGAGGTATGGCATGGAAACTTCATATATAAGTTTTGTGTACTATCTTTAGAGAAAATTGCATAACCGGAGGTATGGTGTTTTCTCTTGTGATTTTTCAGATTTCGATTTTTTCAAAAACGGCTCTAACGATTTTTTCCAAACTTAACATTTTTAATGTGTTTTGATGTGAGATAGGTGAATTTCCAGTTGAATACCTCTAAAATGGGTTTATTTTGTTTTTTTATTAACTCCTATTTTAAATAGAACAGTCGGTATATTATTACATTTTTGAATTCAGCTTAACATTTTAGAGAAAATGTATCTCTTGAACTAACGCTTTATTTTGTACGGTTTCTGTAGAATTTGTAATTTTTGAAAATTTTTGAGAAATGCCTAGAAATTAAAAATCTAATTGTTGGCTAATTATAAGATCATTGTAAAAGGAAGTTGTGTCCGTGCATCACACTAGATTTTTTTAAAATTTTGACCAGGGGAAAAGCCACAGAAAAGACGTGAAATTTACGGATCATCAGGTGAAATTTCTCACGAACAATTTAGTTATCAGAAGACTCGTGTGTTTAAACAATTTAATATTTTTCGTTCGGAAAATGTAATAAAATATAATTTATTTATTTATAGGAATGGATTAATAGCAATAACGTAGAAACACTTGATGCTAGTAACCTGAAGAAAATAATAGTAATGATCCTTTCCAAGAACAATTTCAGAATAAATCCAGCATATTTGTAGATAAAATCTATGCAGAATTTATCCCCTGTCCAATTACTTCTTCCTCGGAAAAAAGCGAATGATGAAACTTCAAAACTAAGTAATCAGAAAATTAGTAGCTCTTCTACTATTGTAAGTGCATCAGACATAACTGTAGATGATGATTGATAGGGACCGTGACTTTGAACCAGGGTAACCTTTCTGAAACGAGTTTATCACGTCAATCAAATGAATAACAAATTACTTTGCCAGTTGAAGACAATATTAATAAACCCTTGCTAAAAATACAGCTGGTAAGATATCACAACATATATGAAATTGAAATAATTCTTAGTAGTGTGTATAAATTTATGTATTGTTTCACATATTCAAACTGATGAAACAACTTGCTAGGATGCGTACAGAAGTTTCAGTCTTAATGTAGTTATTTTTTATTCTATTCAGTCTGTTAATTACTGCATTTTGGAACATTGTGTCTTTAATTCTCTAACTTCTTTAAATGATTTTTCCTTATAGTTCACTATTAGATATCACTATTATTATTAAATGCAGAAAAAGGCAATTTAAAATTAGCTTAATTCAGGGTCTTTTTTAGATAATACGAGGAAATGATGCATCATTATTAAAATTCAGCTTAACAGAAGAAACTATGTGTTTTATTTTAATTTAATTAGCTAATGACCGATAAACCCCCCCGAAAATTAACGATTTAAATTAAAAAGAATTTAAGAACCCTAAATACGAAAAGAAAACGCAACAAAAATTATCATTTGGCATTTTATTAAAAAAAAGAACGTTGCAGCTGCATCGAAAAACTAGCATAAAATGTACTTGTTTCGAAAAAGAAGCAGAATAAAAGTGATGGCAAACGCTTGTTTTTTGCAAAACGTATTTTGAACTGCTTAAATTAAAAACACGTAAACATAATGCCATATAGCTATAATGAATGTATAATCGAAGTCGCAACCATATCGATTTTTGACTGTAGCTCAAAAACAAAAGGAAATTTCCAAATGGGACATACCTTCTTACTCCCTGTACGCGTAATTATTAGGAAGTTATACAAAAACGAAACACCCGATCTTAATGCTTAGTATGCTATTGAACAGCAAGTCCGCTCGAGAATCAGTGCTTAAAAATAAATAACAAATTATGTCTCCCGACTTCTACTTGTGATCTAAAATATCAAATAAAATAAGCTAGCTACGCCCGCAGGTCAAAAGCGATGTTGCCGCGATTTTGTAGGTCATAATAAGCTTTACGTATACCGGAGGCAATTTAGCTTAGGGCTTGCCTAGCTTAGGAGCGATCCCAGCGCCACCGGTCTATACTCAAACTAAAAGACCGTTTTGCAAGTACTTGGGGTCAGAATCACCTCCGGGCAAATTTTCGGGAATAGACTCTGAGCAACATCTAGTGGTGGAATTTGTGAAAAGTATGGCGAAACGTTGTCACCTCCGAAAACGGAAGTGACAACGCAATTTCAGAGGTGACTTCGTTAGGCACGTATCTATTTTGGAGGTCACAATGACCGGGTGTATGTTGTATATATATATATATATATATATATATATGTATATATATATATATATATATATATATATTGTAATGATGTACACCCCTATATGTGCGTTAGAATCAAGAAAAGATTAAGGGATTAAAATGGTTAAAAATAATTTGGATCTATTCAGGTGTAAGGTGGAAATGTGAATGGATATTATGTCATTACAAGGTGAAAGAAAATTTATAGTTAAATGGAAAATAGTTATTTGAAAAACAGATGGATCCGAAAATAATATAATAATTTAAAAATTGCAGTTTGTTACGGTCTTAAACGGGTTTTGCGACACCTCACCGGCTCATACAACAACTAAACGTCAGGCGAGGACGATAGTTGACAACATCGGTACAAAGATTCACCTAGGCAGCTGCCCATGCCGCAACAAGATAATGCCGGCTAAAGCATCAGTGGACCAAGAGGGAGTTCTTTACGAGATCATCTAGGGGCAACGGCCGGAGGCTAGGTAAATAACGATAAAAGTAAATAGGGCGCCACCCAGTCTGTCTCGGGGTATACACGGGCAACCGGACCTGGACGGTTAGACGGAACGAAAAATACACAGAGTACTACGTCAACAAAGTACTCGAGAAGCTGTAGAACTCGAATTACAATTTCGGGAAAAATACTTAAATAACTATTTTGGGGGAACGGGAATTTGGCCTTACAATTCTCGTCGTTACTGTGGCAGGCGTCGCCAGACCTACCTGTGTCACTCCAACGCTCAAACTTCGTCGTACATCAATCGTTACACAGAAAACTTATCCTGAAAGGAGCATGCAGAGATTCGCCACAATAATAAGGCTTTTGTTCAAATATTCGTCTATTGGTTTGACGTTAACAAAGGGGTAATTTACAAGGCTACCAGGATTACACTATGCCTAAATTTAGTGCCCCAGCTGGAGAAGCGCTTTATTTCTAGTACCACATAACAGCAAATGGTCACATAGACGTCAAGTAATTAGCCGCAAATGAATA
The DNA here is from genome assembly GCA_940337035.1 of Agriotes lineatus. Classification (NCBI taxonomy): domain Eukaryota; kingdom Metazoa; phylum Arthropoda; class Insecta; order Coleoptera; family Elateridae; genus Agriotes; species Agriotes lineatus. The sequence goes on from OW679202.1 coordinate 117,071,440, forward strand.
CGGCCAAAATACAGTAAACTAGCAAGCATAAATATCAAATAATTAGCTACAAATGAACACTTCCAGAATACAGTAAATGAGCAAACACTGTGTGCAAGATTTGGTCGCGTAATTATCAAATAATTAGCTACAAATGAATACGGCCAGAATACAGTAAATTAGCAAGCACTGTGTGCAAGGTTTGGTCGCATAAATATTAAATAATTAGCTACAAATGAATACGGATAGTACAATAAATTAGCTTGGGCTTAGGCCACATAAATGACAGGTAATACGTTCTGCTGGCAGCGATTAAAGCACAGTAAAATTAGCAAACACAGAATGTAAGTTCAGTTTACATAAATGACAGATAACACGCTATAAATTGGTTACACTGATACCTGTATCTAGACGATCCTCAAGCGTGGGCGAGAGGTTGCCTAGCGACATGCCTGCAGATGCGGCATAAGAGCGAAAGCCTGGGAGGCATGTGAGAATGCTGGCAGAATCCGCCTTGAATGGGCGTCAACTGGAATGCGTCCCTTTCATGGGACAAAACGACGGTGAGGCCTAGTAATTCAAAAGTCCTGCAGGTTTTATCCCCGTTTTAGCGGGACTGATGGGTCAACCACGACTCTACATCAATAAAGCAGAACTCGTCCATCGATATGCACAGGCACCCATTTACCAACGGTACACAACACGACACACCACACGCTCCTTGTGTCTCAACAAACGACCCTCTGGGGACTGCCTGAACGCAAACACAGTTTTAATGTTCACACAACGACCTTGCTGTAACAGCACAAACGGAAAGGCCGACGCCCCTGCGACAAGCTCGAAAGCGTCGCACGAACTCTCACTATTCGACTTGTTAGCTCGACGGCTCGGGGCTAAATCTCTGAATCTCGACCGTTAGAAAAACTTGCGCTACAAGAAATGTCCCCAGCTGACTCGACAGCCAATTGGGAGGTGGAATCGTTCACCGGATAAAACAAAATAATGTCGGTGTGACAAGGAAGACGAGGCCCTCTCTTTTGCTCTAACAGGAATTTTTAACACGCCTGAAACCAGCGTTGCGGAACTAAAGCCATGTGCAAGGATCAGTAAATAAAGGGTGGCCCAAATCGAGGTAACTGCGCTAAACTACAAGGTGTTCGACTTTATTACTGTTAACATAAGCGATAAAAAATTGAGTAGCTAAAGACGGGCTGAAGGTACAGACAGGCTGTTCTGAAGGCTCTATCCTGCTGTAAGCTGTCAAAATGGTAAATTAAATTGCTGAAGACTGCAAAATGGCTTAACAAGTTTGAGGCGATTGACAAATACTTAATTGAAATAAAATAGAAATTTAGTAGAGACAGGACCGATGCAGGCTGTTAACCCTATACCTGTGGGATAAAAAATATGTTTATTTTCTCCAAGGGTGAGTATCTGAGCTATGAGCCAAATATTACTCTCATTTAACTAATACGAGGGTTGATCCCTTTGCTTCGTCTCTGACCAACTTCCGGTTACAAAATAAAAATTTATTTTATCTTATTTTTCTACTCAATCTCCTTTAAGACTAATGCATTTATCCCACCGATGCTCCAGCATTGTAATGACTTACTGGGAGAAGGATTGTCCAATCTCTGCAAACCACTGATGTACAGCATCTATTACTTCATTATTGCATAAAAATTTCTTCCCCCGAAGGTATTCCTTGAGTTTGGGGAACACTCTGTAATCGCTAGGGGCGAGATCTGGAGTATATGGCGGATGTTCAAGTAGTTCAAAGCCTGCATTGCCTATGGCAGCCATAGCAACACAAGAAGTGTGGTTCGGTGCATTATCCTGGTGATACAGCACACCATGCTTCAATTTACCAAGACGTTTTTCTTTTATAGCTTCGCGCAATTTTGATATTAAATTTGCATAATAGTTGCCTGTTATTGTAGCTCCTTTTTGTAAGAAATCAATTAGAATTACTCGCTGGGCATCCCAAAAAAACAGACGCCGAAGTGGTGGAGAACCATAATGCTTCCACTCCATGCTTTGGATTTTGGTTTCTGCATCATAGTGATGAACCCACGTCTCGTCCATCGTTACAAATCTGTTCAAAAAATTCTGAAGATGCCGTCTATATTTCATTAACAGGCGTTTACAAATCACAACTCGGAATCGTTTTTGTGTTTGGGTTAACATCCGCAAAACCCTACCTGCAGATAATTTTTTCATGTCCAGATGATCTCTTAATATGCTGTGCACAGCATGATACGAAAAGCCCGTTTCCTCAACTATTTCCCTTACAGTGACTCTTAAGGTCTTGCATTACTAGATCATGAAATTTATCGATGTTTTCCGAAGTTGTAAGTTATTGTCGGACCACCAGCATGTTGATATTCGCACGCTGTTCTTCCACATTTAAACTCACGGCACCCTCGTTTCACATCATCATAATTACCAGCACACTCCCCTAAAGTGTTTATCAAGTCAGCGTACATTTGGGTGAGAGTCATATCCTTCTTTAACATGTATTTAATTACCGCTCTTTGTTCACTGTGCTCCACTTTTGCAATAACTTGTCACTTTGTTTGAAATAAACAACTGCTGTAACTCAACAACGTTAGATACAGACTTGCTTCTGCGCATGCGCTGTTGACATATCGTTAATGAGCACACTGCAGCATAAAGTTCGTATCTCCACTAAAAGCAGGTCAGGGACAGAGCTTGGGGATCACCCCTCGTAGTTCTAGAGTTACAGCAAAACTAGACATAATTTTATTATTTTAATGTGCTGACTCGGTATAAATTTGACCGAAAGTATATTTGTTTTAGTCCCAAATAGATATATAATCCGCGTACAAAATATCGTCTTCCAACAGACAGACAGCCGGGCAGACGGAATTAAAAACACATTTTTTTCGTCATTTAGGGACGACGAAACGTGATGATCTTACGAAGTCTTGGAAGGTGATTTTACGGTTACAGTACTTCATTGTCTTTTAGATAAAAAAAAGTAAGAACTGTGCATCTGGTGGGATTCGAACTGGCGGAATCCGATTACTAGCCCGTCCGAGCGCTTTCACTTCTGGGCCACGGGAGCTCACGTATTATATTCGCTTATGACTGGTTATAAACGACGTGGTGACGATAGCACCGTGTAGGGTGTTCACCCTGTATCTGTGGGTTCGACAGTATGACTATTTTTATCGAAGGTGAACACCTGAGCTATGTGAAAAATATTACTTATATTTAACTGATAGTTGTTGAGAAAGTAAAAATTAACATCATTTTATTTTTTAAAGTGCCCATCGTGTCTGTATTTGACCGAAAGCATATTCACTTTTCAGCAAGGTGGATATAAAGTCCACATGCAAAATATACTTTTCTTTCAATAGTTTTAGAGACGGGTAGACAGACAGATAGAATTGACAAAACAAGTTTTTCGCCATCTAGGGATGCTGAAACATGAAGATCTGAATAAATTCCAGAAGGTGGTTTTTTCGCGATTGTAATACTTTGTCTTTTAGATAAGAGAAGTAAAAAATAATTACGAAAAATAAGAGCTGAATATCAATAAAAAAACAGAATAAATGTATATGGGGGGAAAACAAATAACCTACCATAAAATTATGGAATTTTGGGAAAAACTATTCATAAGCAATTAAAATGTTATTCAGATGAGCACAGTATCATACCTGATGCCCAATCTAGGTTTCAGCCAGGCTATAGTTGTACTACTACGTTGTTAAATATTACAGATGAATTATTATCTGCTAAGACCAAAACAAGATATCTATTCTAATTCTCTTTGACTTCAGTAAAGCTTTTGATACAATTAAGCACAAAATTCTTGTTGCTATATTAAATTTCATTGGTCTATCATCGAATTCTGTTGATATGCTTAGTAGTTACTTAACCGAACGTGGACAGTGCGTAAGATTACAAAACAGTATGTCGGCTTTTAGATCTATTACTAAGGGCGTGCAGCAGGGATCTATTTTGGAACCCTTGTTATTTACCATCTACACGGCTTGTTTTTGTAAAGCGGCAAAAACGTGTAAGGTTCAGATGTATGCTGATGATACACAAATATATCATTCATTTAAGTTATACGATCATCAGCATGCATTAGAAAGCCTTCAACATGGTTTAAATGCTATTTAAAAAATTTCGAAAGAACATTCTTTGAAACTTAATTCAACTAAATCTGTTATAGTGTTGTTGGGTAGTAAAGATAGTATAGCTGTTTTAAAACCTAAGATTACACTATCAACCAGTCATATTCAAATTCCAATACAGGAAAAAGCAAAACGCTTAGGACAAGTTATTGATAACAGCTTTAGATATAATACTCAGATTCTAAATTACATAAAAAATCATATTTAAATCTTAAACTTCTGTATCCTCGTAGGCATTACATGTCTTACAAAATGAAAATCATGCTATGCGAAGCTTTAGTTTTTTCGCAGTTTTCATATTGTTGTCAAATTTATGGCCCTGCCATTACTTATGAAATGTCATCAAGAATACAGAGAGTACAAAATTCACGTTTGCGTCTTATATTTGACATAAAGAAATTTGATCACATTTCACACAAACTTGCAGAATTACAGTGGATTAACATGAAAAATAGACGATTTCTACACTCAGCAACTCTTTGTCATAAAATAATTCTCAAACAACAACCTCAATATCTCTACAATAAAATTTCATTTACAACCGATTTTCACAATTTAAACATCAGATTTAAGGATACAAGTACTCCACCTTGGCATCGTACTTGTTTATTTGAAAGGGGATTTTCCTATCAAATAGCATTGATTTACCATTCCATACCACAAGATATTAAAAAACATTGTTTGCATTCCTTCAAATACCTATTACGTAAATATCTACTGAACAGACAGAATACCTAGTTACTCAACTTTACAAATTCACAGGTTGGAGAATGCTCCCGCTCTATATGTATGTATATGTTTAAGTTTTCCTAATTTAAGTTTACATAGTCGCTTTAATAGGAGATTTAAATGTCTAGGCTGCAGTGGGAGAACAAGGATAGCTTGCTGTCATTTGAACTGTACCCTAGAAATTTTCCATCTTCCTAAATGTTATTTTTACTTGTTTATATTGTTACATTGTATTAAGTGGAAAATAAACTTATTTATTATTATTATATTATTATTAATAAGTAAATTAAGACTTGACAAAATATAAACACCTTAATTCTCAAAATTTAAAGAAATCCTTCTACACCTATACTGAATAATAGTAACCTATTAAGATTTCAAAAACAAAAAACACATTGGTGAAAGCGTGTCTTCAAATAAATTCGAACAAAAGTTATCGCTCGCTAATTATTCCACTCAATTACTAACTATACAAGTAAGACAAGAAACTAATATGCAGTGCAGCCCGATGTTTCTCGAGAAAGCGGATGCACGGCATTTATCGCGGGTAATACCCCACTCCTTGCTATACACATAAGTAAGTCAAGGTTCTCCATTCAACGAAACCGATTTGGTTACTTTGTGCATAGCACCCATGTGTCTCAAAGCTACCGTAGAAGCGACTATGGCTGCCTTTTTGCATATTTCTCTTTCTTACTATTTTTGACGTTCATTTATGATACAATTTTATAAAAAGCTTTTAGAAAACATTTGTTTGAAATATTATTTGTTGTTTAATATCTATTTCGATTTTAAGACTAAGATTTTTTTACATATATCTTCGCCCAATGATCAGCTTTAGAATATGGTAGATCAGAATGCCAAAAGCAATTGTGAATTTTCCTACACTATATTATGTATATCCGAAAAATATTCTATTTTTTAATAGATCGTAATCACGAAAAAATCCGCTGGGGAGATTCGGTTAGGATCGACCATTCTGCAGAGCTGCAGATGCGGTGGGTTGAAACCCCAGCGGAATACATTTTTTTTATTTGAAAATTTATTTAATTTATTAGAAACGTGAAGACATTTGTACTCCTAACTTAATTTGATTTTTAAAATTATTTAGTGTCACAATGTTGACGAGGGAAGTTCTGGGTAATGACTTTTACAGATTTTTTTATTAGTGAAAACGGCATGAAAATCATATGGTTTGAGTTCAAAATAAAATTATTTGCAACGTAGTTAAATATACCTATCTATTTCTATTGTATAGCTCTAGCCATTTAATTACGACAATGTTTTATAATTTTAGTATGAGATTGGGTATAATCCCAGAAGCCTGTATGTATAATGGGTTTCATATATCACACATTTTATCGAGGAAAGTAAAAATTAAGAGAGTCATACGTATCAACTTTGTTTTCGAATAAATGTTAAGTTGGCTGCGAAGGGAAACTAGTGTTTCGCGAGAGCGAGAACGAGAGCGAGAAGTGGTCTCTCTCGTTCTCGCTCGCGTAAATCCTGAAAAATCTGTTCTCGATCTCGCTCTCGATTACGATGATTGGATCGGCAAGTTTCTGATTACGTGGCACCGTTGTAGATATCAATTGCAACTTGTTTTAGCTAGTATTGAATTAAGTACCAAACGTAACAATAATCCCATTCATTATTTGTGCCTGCAGGTTAGTAGTCGAAGAATGTGAATTCAGAATTTTTGACTTATTCAGTTCAGTTTGAGATTTTAATCAGTGCAGGTCGCTTGTGTAATTAGTACCGAAAATGAAACGCTGTCTTAGTGGTCCAGACAACGAGAAAAATTATAAAAAATCTAAAGTGATAATAGAATGTGAAATTGATAGTTATCAGAGCTTCTCGAGCTTGTCACAATCGCAAGAAATGATAAAAATAGAACGCGGGGATGCCGAAATGTGCTTGTCCCCTACACCATCAATATCAACATTCAAGGCAAATACGTCCACTTCCACATCTGCTTCAACTGAAGATAATAGAAGGAAAAACAAGTTTTCAGAATATTTTGACATCGATAAGGATGAATCAAATCCGTCCGGTAAGGCCCTGAACACACGGGATTCCGTTTCCCAGATTCGGTATGCGGGATACAGAATCTGAGTCTTTTCAGACACGGCGACTGAATCTCAGACGCGGGCCTTCAGTCACTTGCAGTGCCGTGCTGTTATGGACCTAGCATTGCTGTTCTTTGTTTCTGTCGAATTAGTCTAGAAGTGCTGTATTTAAAGTCAGGGATTGGGCTCTACAAAGCTAATAAACTTTTCATTGTCAAATAATGTACGCTCTATGATCGTTGTATAGTAAGAAACGCCTTGCTTATTCGATTTAAATAGAAGTTGCAGAAAATCTGCTACGCCTATGATACGATATCGTATGTTCTGGCTGGCAAAAGTAGGCGAGTCCAGGCCGTGGTACACGTGGACTCATATCCTCTATATGCTCCAATGGTAAATCGGTATCCGAGATACAGAATTTGTAGCCGGCGGCCGAAATGGAGAGATAAGGAAAATCGGCCGCCGGCGACACATTCTGTATCTCGGATACCGATTTACCATTGGAGCATATAGAGGATATGAGTCCACGTGTACCACGGCCTGGACTCGCCTACTTTTGCCAGCGAGAACATATGATATCATGTCATAGGCGTAGCAGATTTTCTTCAACTTCTATTTAAATCGAATAAGCAAGGCGTTCCTTACTATACAACGATCATAGAATGTACATTATTTGACAATGAAAAATTTATTAGCTTAGTAGAGCCCAATCCCTGACTTTAAATACAGCACTTCTAGACTAATTCGACAGAAACAAAGAACAGCAATGCTAGGTCCATAACAGCACGGCACTGCAAGCGACTGAAAGCCCGCGTCTGAGATTCAGTCGCCGTGTTTGAACAGACTCAGATTCTGTATCCCGCATACCGAATCTGGGAAACGGAATCCCGTGTGTTCAGGGCCTAAATCGGCAAAGTGTCTGCTTTGCAAAAAAGATAAAAATATAACAAAAACTATCAAAATGTTTTTGCATAATACAAGTGGTTTGAAAAGGTATTTACAATTTGTGCACCGCAAAGAATACACAGAGTTATTTGGCGAGAACTCTACCGATAAAAAGGGAAAAGATGGATTAAAACAACAAATACCGATGAAATTTACGGTACCACCTACAGAGGTATAGTTATTTGTTTTTAATTCTTAAAGAGAAACTGGATTAAGTAAACATTTCAATTATATTCGAGGTGAATCTGTTTAAAAACAATACAGCTGCTAAACGTGATTATTTTTAAATTAAATTCATTTTACTTAAATAGGAAAAATCATATACAGAACCATGTTTTTGTGTTTTTTCAAAATGAAAATAGCCCAGTTACTTTTTGAGATATTAATTGTTGTATTCTGGAACCAGTAGCTTTAGTTTTTTTTTAATTTAGGAATTTTATTCCATCAAAACCAAGATCACCACAACAGATTGTAAAAAAACCTTTTTAAATGAAAATAATTGCATTTTACTTGGTTTTGTTCGAATTTATTAAATAAAGCTTTTTTAAAGATTAATTTATGCTTATTACACATCCTACAAAATAACATTTAAAAACTTCACATTTCAGCATAAAACAGATAATATCTAAAAACTGCTTGGGCTGTTATGATTTTCAAGAAACTTGTAGATAGCACTTTCTGTATAAGATTGTTTCTATTAAAGTAAAATTTATTAATAATAAAAATAAATGACTTGTAAAGCTATATCGTTTTGTATAATTACCACTTCGAGATTGCTATATAAAAGGTGTTTAAAAAACGTGGTACCAAAGTTAAGGAGATTATAAGGGACGTTTGAAACATAAAAATTTCGCATATAAGAGGATGATTATATTAGAATTTTTTAACGGATAAGAATTAATTATACAAAAACATGTACTAGGAAGCCTGATTTAATTAAAAAATGTCTACTTCTTTTAGCTTTGCGTCATTTTTTTAAATTGTAAAAAATACAATGCATTATGATGCACGGTACAATTAGTCAACATAATGCTTTGCGTTATAACGTATTCTATGTTTTTACATAAAAGCTATTAGCTATACAAAAGCATTAAAGACCTGACTTTTTTTTAATTAATGAGGATTTTCAGTACGTAATTATTTATAATAAAATTCTTGTCCATTAAAATATGCTAATATAACCACCCTCTTTAGAAGGGTGTAACTGTGTTAACCCAGCAGGGAGAAATTAAAAAAAAGTTTATGTGCAAAATTTGTATATTTTAACGTTCTTTATAACCTCGCTGCATATTGGTAAATAAATGTGTTACATTAATTTCAGAACTTGTCGAGCAACTTTGACCAAACGAAAGTCAAGTGGTTAGCAATTAAGAATTTGCCCTTCAGTTTCTTCGACGATGATGCTACTCAAGATTTTTTTCGAAATATTAAAATTTCAAATAATACAACTATGCCAAAAAAATATTTAATGAAAAGAAAAGCGTTTGAAGAATACACAAAGATTGAGAGGAATGTGAAAGGAATTTTGAAAGAAAATTCCTCCTAAATTTCTTTTACAATTGATGGTTGGACTTCAATTTCCGGAAGGTCGTATTACGGAATTACGGCGTATTTTATAGACCACAATTTCAATTGGGCGGACGCCAATTCATCACCAACTAATCCCTAGCAAATTTTGTAGGTCTTAATGATAGGCCAACTCATCACCGGCATCAGATAACAACCGGCCAACTCATCACCAGAGACAGGCCAACTGATCACTAGCATCCTAATTACCACTTAATCGTTTTTGAACATTTCAATGATACTTAAATTGCCGCCTACCCACAGATTTCGTATGAAACACCTACACAGGAAAATAAATAATCGAAAATTGGTGGAAACACTTTTTATTAAATTAATGCAAAATAAATTTACACAATATATACATAAGTAGGTACACATTTAATTGTTAATTAAATACCATTCGAAGTCGAAACTTTATACCTATGCGATACAAGCTTTACAAAGTCGTAATCAAATATAATGCCGTCTTTCTGCTCACGCAACTTTTCTTGTAGAAACAATTCAGCTTGCTTAACCCTCCGTGTTTTCACAATGGCTCGAATGTGTATACTCTGGATTTTAATGTATATACCAGTCTGCACATGTAATAAAGTTTGAATAAAAATATTTGAGTGAGTATTGTAGAAGGCATTAGAAAAGTGAGCATGGAACGATTCGCATGGATTGGTTGTCAAGCCTAAATGGCTTGAATCGGAAGCCCATAAAGATGGAAGGAAAGTAGCATCTTCACTAATGTAGTTATCCACTAAATAATCAGCCATTCTACCGTACGCTTCTGGAGAAGGTAAATCATCCATAAAATTATTTACAAAACATTCGCTAACTTTGCGGGGATGAAGGTAAGGTAATCCAAAAAGATGATGAAGCCACTTTGCATCTGAGTGAGACTGTTTATAAACAGAAACCAATCCTAGCTGCTGAATTTTTCTGTACCAACTCTGAGCCAAGTGAAAACGACATCCAAATATAGTGGCGGATGGCCAAACGTGATTAACGGCGCTGTGAATAGATTGTTCAAAATCTAAAATTATTCTACACGGACTTAAAGTGAAATTAAATAATTCCGATGACTTATTTAAATTTTCAAACTTTTTAATATACGTTTGGGTATGTTTGTTAGGAAGGAGACAAAATATCAGTGGTATGTAATGACCATTACGTAAGCAGTGAATGGTAAATAGTTGGAAGAAAAATTTAGGAGCATATTTAAATGTGCCGTCCATCTAATAAGTGTCCGCTTCTGACAAGCATTTTAAGTTGGAAACACAACCAAATATAATTATGTGATTTTCGGTATCGTTGTCCAAAGGAAAACATTCTTCTCTCATCAGTTTTTGGGTTTATCGTATTCAAGACTTTGTGGACTTCATGGCTGTTTCGTGGATTGGTCGGCATGATGCTCAGACGACTTCGGTTTATGTTGTGTCTAATTAAATCGATGTCCTTCGTGGTGATGTTTCCCTTGTATGTAGAGTGAGCGACTTCCGAATTGATTATTTTCGCTGGTCTTTCGCACAAATCGTCCACAGCCTTTCTTTTACACGAATTGCTGATGGCTTGTCTGCTTAACTTCTGCAAATCCGGATCATGATTGTGATTTAACTCGTGCCAAAGTACGATGTCATCGCCGCCTTTAAACAAAACAAAAAATGTATTAATTAATTTAAAAAAAAATAAAAAAGAGAAAGTAAATATATGTTACACGTGCAGGGTGCTCCTATGCAAACAAATTTGACTTGCATGTAACTATCTCACGAGAAATTTCGAACAACTAAAATACAGGGCTAGGTATCGGAATTTAGAAAATTGACTGACATTTTATATTTGTACACAAATATCAGGTTTTCCAATAAGAATTTTGACCGGAAACAGGGTTTTTAAGCAAAATCCTGATATTCGCTTACAGCGACCCAAAAAACATATAGGAACCAAATATCAAAACTCCAAAGCTTTCGCCTATTTTCTACCATTTGACTGACTATAACTTCGCGGCGCTCTCGCGGCTGAGCGATTGGTCGGAGAAAAAATCCTCGCCTACATGAAATGTAGCACATTTTTTCCTCTTTCATTTCATATAAATTCAACATTTACGAAATAGGATAGTTTTCGAGTAATCTTAGAAAAACTCAGAAAAACCCGTTTTTACACCTTTTTTGCTTAAAAAACGTGTTTCCGGTCAAAATTTTTGTTGACAAACCTGATATTCATGTACAGCGACCCAAAAAACATATAGGGACCAAATATCAAAACTCCACCAAAACTTTCCCCGATTCGCCCTTTTTGAGCACCTTTTGACTGGACTACTGTTTACCAAATTTTAATATTTCGCTCAGCACCTTTACGAACTATTTACTTTACTTTACTTCTGCACTTCGTTGATATTAGAAAAAAAGAATGCTATCACACGAAGTAAAAATTAAAAACCACGACCATAAGAAATAAGGTTGATATCAATAAAATAAAAACGGGATCTGTGCCCCAGAAGGCTAATAATAATCTAAAATGGAGAACAAAGAAAAAAAATTAGTGCAAATTTTCTAAAATTTGGTTTCTCAGTTTTTAAAGATTTCTCGTGAGAAAATTACATGTACAGGGTGGTTTCTTTTTCGTTGATATTATAGGGTACATACTGAAGGGTAAGAGATACAAAAAAACTAGTACATGTCTCGTCCTCTTTTTTAGTGGTTAGTTTAATGGCGTAATCAGAACTACGCTAACTAGATTGGTTTAGGAAATACAGGGTGATTTTCAAAATCCGCTAATTAAGAAGTTGCAAGAGATTACAAAAAACAGCAGATTTTGAGAATCACCCTGTATTTCCTAAACAAATCTAGTTAGCGTAGATCTGATTACGCCATGAAACTAACTACTAAAAAAGAGGACGAGACATGTATATTAGTTTTTTTTTGTATTTCTTACCCTTTAGTATGTACCCTATAATATCAACGAAAAAAAACCACCCTGTACATGTACACAAAGAATCATTGAAAATGAACAGGGCTATGCAACCAACATTACAGTAGTTGATTATGTTTTCAGAATTCCTCTTGTCTCTAAAGTAGAATCGTGTTGTGCTAACTCTCTACCCATCGTAATAATAAAATAACGTTGCACGCAATTGCAAAAACGTCGGTTAAGTCAATTTGAAATGCATAACCCTGTTCATTTTCAATGATCGCAAGTGTATATCTGATTGCAAATAACAGCTAATATGTAATATCTAATATGATGTACACAAAGAATAATTGAAAATGAACAGGGCTATGCAACCAACATTATAGTAGTTGATTTACGTTTTCTGAATGGTTTATACCTGATCAGAAATATTATTTACATCGACAGTTCAATACAATTTTTGAAAATTATAGTAGCCTAAAAACATTGTTTCAAATGTGTAACCTGTGCTGCATAACCCTGTTCATTTTATATGATCGTGTGTTTACAATAAAATATTAAATACTCGTAACTATGACATTACATGTAGATGGAATCTGTTTGCGAATAATTAAAGGTGTCGTCGGCTGAAGTACTCGTACACAATATTTAGCAACTTTGCCAAATTTAAACCCTATTCCTCGAGTTTCAATCACCCTGTATATTTATGTGGTTTTATTCACGGATTTACCTGTGTTGCGTATATATGCGAGTAAAACTGTATGCATGTGTGATGGTAAGTTAAAACCCCATTTACTAACGTGCATTGTAAATAATAATTTGCCCCTTGAAGGCATACATATACTTTGATTGCTACATACAGGGCTTAGAAATTACTAGATTCTATACTAAATTTCAAATAAGCATGCAGTACTTAGAACTAAGCAGTAATCATAACTCTGGCCGTGATTGGCCGAAACAAAGTCATCGTTACAACTTACAACCATCTGAAAATCAAATATTTTTTTAGAATTGTCAATTTGACATTAGGTATGAATCTTACAGATATAACAGGAAAATCGATAAATAGTGAACATAAAAGGCTGCTCTACCTCTATTTGAATTATATAGGACAACATTATTGTAAAATACGGACAGTCAAACAAACTAACACTTTCCTAGTGTAAAACTCAGTTTGAGTTTAGAGCGCCACCTACTGCATTCTTATTTGAAATTTAGTATAATATTAGGTCTGTTTTTTGCCGCCCACATAGTTACAATGGTGCTGCTGTAAATTGAAAATTATGCAAAATAGCAAGGAATTAACCACCCTGTATATAGTGCATAGTATATGTACTCAACGGAATATATTAGAATACGAAATGAAACTTACCTCCTGTATGGCATTTTGCTGGACAGCCTTTCACAGTGCAACACCACAATTGCAGTACGTACTTAATAGACCCATTAGACGAAGGATTATATCTAAGCGGGTGGTTGGTGATGAATTCACCTATCTACAAAAGATGGTTTTTAAATGACCTGCAATTAGTGGTGATGAGTTGGCCTGTTTATTTTATTACAGATTAGGATTGGCGATGAGTTCACCTGTACCCTTTCAATTTACAATCCTTGGCTTTAGATTTTGTACCTGCAAAGGGTAACCACTCGGGAAAGGATATCGCCCAAGCATTTATGAAAAGTATAAAATCATACGACATAATGGATCGAGTGCAAGGGATCACGGTAGATAACGTGTCGTCAAACACTACTTTCATGGCAGAACTAAAGGTTTTGATGAAAGAAGCTGGAATAGAATTTGACTCAGAAAATCAACATTTCAGGTGCTTCGCACATATACTAAATCTTGCCGTACAAGATATACTACAATTGTTGAAGAGCAGAAAAGAAGGAGACAGCAGTGAGGACATCAAAGAAGACTTTGAAAAGGACCAAGCTAATTGCGAGGAAGAAATTGACTATAACGAGGGTACCTTTGCTTCTTCTACAGTAATCGCCAAGGTTAGAAAAACCTTTATTAAAATAAGAAAATCGGAGCAACTTCAGATTAAACTGAAGAATTGCTGCGATACGGTCGAAGTACCTTGTATAAAACCATGTTTGGATATTAAAACCAGATGGAACAGTACGCATGACATGTTGGAAAGCTCATTTAGGTTGAAAGAACCCCTAAAATTGCTATATTGCAATGCAGAACAAGTCAAAAATTTCAAACTTTCTGATGGTGAGTGGGAGCTTATGGCCACAATTTATAAATACTTTAAACAATGTTCACATATTTTATGTGGGCAAAACTATGTAACTATTCCTCTTGTAATCGTGGCATTTAACATGCTAATGGACAGAATTGACAATATAATAACAGATCTTTCTGAAAAGCAAAAGACTAATGTTGAAGAAATTATATTATCAGCCTACTTGGCCGGGAAAAACAAATTGGTGAACCATTATAATAAGAGTAACTGCATTTATTGTGTAATTTTGATTTTAGACCCACGTCACAAATTGGAAACATTTAATTTAACGACTTGGGGAAAACAAATGAAGGATTTTTCGGATTCCATGTTTGAACATATTTTCAAAACGAAATATCATGTACCTAATGAAGACAAAGGAGCAGAAGTTGCTGGAGAAGAACATAAAACATTAACGAAGAAAACTAATCACGATGATGATCTGGATTTTACGTCCTTATTTGAAGAAGAAACTTCAGAAAACAACTGGAAATAGGAAATTGATGAATATTTAGCACTAAAAAGATCACCAAAAGATCAAAGTATTTTGGCATACTGGAAAAAATATAGCGATACTTATCCCTATTTGACAAGAATGGTGAGAGATCTTCTCGCAATAAATGCTACTTCGGCTCCAGTTGAAAGATTGTTTTCGCAAACTTCACTAATCATCAGATTACTCAAGTAAATAATCTTCTCTGCCTAAATTCTTGGGCTAAATGTGTTCTGAAAGATCGAATTTGGGTTTAATATGTAATATTATATTGTGCTTATAATTATTTGATAATTAGTTATTTAATCGTTAATTAGTTGACCGTATTATTTTATTTCGTTTTCATGTAAATAATAAAATACTTTAAAATATCTTTTGTCCGCTTTTGTATTTTTTAAACTGAGAGCGAGAGCGAGAGTTAAGATAAATTTTCGCTCTCGGTCACCCTACCTCTCGTTCTCGTTCTCGGCTTACATTTTCGCTCTCGTTCTCGGTCTCGGTCTCGTTCTCGGTGCGAGAACGAGAACGAGAGCGAGAGCGAGAAAACTCTCGTTTCTCGCGAAACTCTAAAGGAAACGAACACATTGATTTCAAGCAAATTATTATTGAAAATGTACACAACTGTATCTATGTATGTGTGTACTTATTTTAATGTTGTTCGAAGTGTACACCATTACCTTGAACACAAGTAATCAACAGGCGAAGTACAACAGAAAGTTCCTATAAACTCATATATTAAAATGCTTCATTTCCGAGTACAGTGTCAAAAAACTGATTCAAAAATAATATTTCTCAGACATCTGCAAAACCACAGAAACTAAAATTTTTATTTTTATTTATAGTACCAATATTTGTATAAAGAATCGTAAATATAGAAAATCACCATACCTAGCATTGATGTATGATTCAATCAGTGACGGTGCAAGAGCACCTTGGGCCCCTAAGCAATTATAAAAATGGCCCCCTTGTAAAAATAATTATATACTTAATGAATAGTATATTTATAATTATAGTATACAAAGTAAACGTTTAACAAAAAATAAAATAACATCATGTTAGAAGGTTATAACCAGATATAGAGTAGTACATGTCTTAACATTTAACACATTTTATAACTGACAGATCTAACAAAATATCAATTAAAAATATAAACTAAATAAAATCTTCAAGTTGGTATAGGCACAAATACCAAAAAAACTGATGGATAAATATCTACCTAGGTAACACTAGTAAACAAAAATAATATTCAGGTAAACAATACTGTATAACGCCGTAAAAATAAATTGATCGCAAATAAAAAATGTATCTTTCTGGCCTTATTGGCAAATAGTTTCACAAAATTTTTAGGTCCATCGTAGACGATGCTTTTTGCTCAATTGACAAAATCGAAAAGTCATGTAGCCTATCTTGGCTCGTAGAATTTCTAAAATAATGTTTTATTATTTTCAACTTCCCAAATGATCTTTCTATTGCGGCTAATGTTACAGGTAGAGTCAAGAATAAAACCAATGCAGTAATAATCTCGCCAAAATTGCTTTCGAGAACACTATATTTCTGTAGGAATAGACTTGTCAAATCTGGAACACTCATATCAGAATAGTTCATACCTGTTCAGCTTCTACATTCTTAAAGGTTTTTCAGTTCTATAAATTCAAAAATGTTTTTCAAAACTCTCAAATCGAGTCTGATCACTGATGACTGATAACTGAAAGTGGGGACTGAGGTTGCAGTGCTATCAATCTATACCCAAATGAAGTAGAAGATATCGAGATATTTAATAAGCGAATACAGAACTTACCGGGCCCCCCCAAAGGGCCCTCTAAGGGCCTGGGCCCCTAAGCAACGCTTATTACAGCTTATGCATATCACCGCCACTGGATTCAATTCTTCTTTGCATTGACTGGCAAATTTCCTGAAAAATACTTGGATTGTTTGGATAATTTCATATGCTGCAACTATGCGGTTCTTTAGGTCGTCGATATCTTCAATTTTTGTAGTGTAAATTAGTGATTTTAAATGCCTCTACAAAAGTAAATCCACAGAACTTAATTCTGGAAATTGTGAGTGTGAAGATAGTGATTCAGCTCTTCCGTTGTCGGGGAGTTATAACAAAATGTGTCGGAGCCCCACGGTGCATGTAGCACATTTTGTTTTTAACTTATAAGTCAAGCGTCTATTTTAGGCAGTTAAAAAAGTTAAAATACGCTTCTTATTCAGGCAACAAAAATGTCAGATTTAGGCACTAAATACCTAAAGTAAGGAAATTGGGGGGTATGATTGTATCAATTCTTCTCTATGAATGAGACCCCTTGCATGCCCTTCAATATGGCATTTTTATGCATGCGAACTAATATGAGATTGCCACATTATTTAGCAATGTTAAAATTAATTTTTAGTTATAATTTTACCACAAGCTTTGTAAAAAACACTGTCATTGAATCTGTTTTGTCGAAACATATGTGTATCGTTGAACTCCGTCAACCATTTTTTATTTTTCCCTCAATGCGTTGTTATGTTTAGGCATGGCAATCAAGATGTATTGTAATTTAATTAACCAAGAAATGCCCACAAATTGCATGCAATGCTCAACCCAAGACACAAACAGCAACAAAGCGGGTTGCGAGATGCGAGATTGGTCAGATTTGAGGTTAGGATTTAGATGGGTGGGTAGGTAGTGTCGATATCGTTGACAAACCATGGCAGGGTGCGTTCAGAAATATCGCTCGAGTGTTGTGGTCATGTAGCGACTCGTGCAAAGATTTCCTCAAAACCGTTCATAAAAGTATTTTAACAAAACAAAACGAAAGCTAACGTTCATGAACTTCGTTTAGAAAATTCTTGACTAGCGGGCAGGACTTTGAGATAAAAAAGCTACACCGCTCAAATAAAAAGCATTCTCATGAAAGTGGCTAAGGTTTCTGAACCACTAAAATTCGAAAAACAACTAAAGCCTATTTTAGGCAGTATAAAAGGTTGCTTAGGTATTTATATCACATTTTAGGCATTTAGGCTGTAACACATATGCATTAAATATTGTTTTCGTATGAAACAAATATCTGTCGAAGCCCCATGCATTGCCCTAGAATGCGCTCACTTCTTATAAGGGTACATTTTCCAACAGCAAAGGTAAGCTATCGTCTATAAAATGAAATATAGAAACGTTACTGAGTAGGAAAAAAAATTATATTATGAAGAAAGTTTCAGTTTACAGCAAATATGTGAGTTATTACATATTACATTCCCTGTTGTTATTTGGGATGCTTAGTTTTCAATAAAATTGCGGTTTATAAATTGTAATGTAAAATAAATACATTTGCACATTCCGTAGGGGTGGCGTATCCTTAGAAACCAATAGCTAACAATCAAATTCTCATGGAAACGTCAATACCACATTGCACATTAAAATAATTTCACTGTATATAGGGTATTACAAGCTTTAAAAGAAATTTGGTAAAACGTAATCAGGTGTTTGGGTAATGTAATTTTCGAAGTTTAATTTTCAGTTGGTAAGTATATGTTATATTTTCAGGTAATTGTGGAACGCAAGGTACACATGTACAATATACATTATAGATTTTTAATAATTTTTGTATTGAGAGCGAGTAGTCGACCGGTAAAGTGTTTGCGTTCGCAATCGGCAGCTAGTGAGCTTGAACTTATGGTGGCTGATACCCCTGTAGAAGGGCACTCTCTTCTTTAGTTCAACGGGTTAGGTTAGCCAACTATCCGGGACGCTGCTAAAGAGGGATATGGGATGTGTGGGATGTGTAGTTAATAACGGGCTCACAGCCTACAATAAGAGGAAGAAGAATATTTTTAACCATACTATTCTATAAACATATTATTGACCGATTCTTGTACTAATCAGTGGATCATTGTTAATTAATAGTCAATAATAATTTATTTTTCATTGACCGTTGTTAAACCATTTCCTTAACAACGGTCAATAATGGTGTCAATTTGTGCAAGCTATTGGTCACTCGAAGTTTGCGACCATGCCCATCTCTCGAGTCGAATTAATAGCAGCCTACACACACATTTGAAATTCAGCCTATTTAATTTTAACAGCTGTAATAGACTTGCACTTATCGCGGGGTTTGAATACAAGGAGTTAAGGTGCTACTAGTGAAAAAGTATAGACACCGAGGTAGATAATTAAGCCTATTATAGTTTTCTCAACATTGGGGTATGTGTAATAAACTATTTTCCTATTAAATTGATTAAATTTTTTAGATTATTTTCTGTATTTTTGAGTAGCTATGTTAAAGCAATATGGTGTTTGTTTTCTTTTTTTACCCTTCAGGGATTGGGCCAAATTGCTCGTTCTGGCTCCTTTATGTTCACTCTTCTTGGGTCTTTCAGTGTCTTTCCTTCTACGAAGGCTTTACATGTAAGCTTTCTTCCGTAGGCATTGGTCATTCATTCTTTGTACACGTAATTTCCAGTTTTCTTTATTTTGTAATTTTGTTTTATTACCGAAGCTATGTTTAAAGATCTTCTGATATCATCATTTATAATCCTTTCTGCCCTAGTATAATCTTGTTACTTCTTCAGCGTTGCAACCGCTTATAGGTTTTAAGCTTTTCTACAATCCTCAAGTGTTTTCTCTATCCTATCACCACTCTCCAGTTGTTGATCGTCACGGTTACAAGGTCTGTATCGACAGAATCAGCCCACCTTTCTCCGGTCTGCCTTAGGATCGGTCATATCCGGGGTCGCATTTCATGATAACTTTGGCATCCTGTTGTGTGCTATTCTTGAACGAACTGTTCGGGTTTCGCTCAATTCGGGTCATCACACTTCGAACAATTTTCCGGAAAGTTATTGTTCGTTTTGGTCCACTGTTGTTGCGTTTTGTGATACTGTCAGAATATTGTAACGATTAATGGTAGGATGCACAAACATTTTGATCACATTAAGACTGCAGTTGGCGAACAATAGACGGTAGGTACAAAATTTCTGGCCACATATAAGAAAGTCCTACTGTTGCCTTTAAATTCCACGGTCAATATCATTTTTGTTATCAACTTAGAACGACATGCTTCCCACGATTTATAAACAACACATTGGAGTGAATTAAGCAAAAATGAGTGCGTTATCATCGCGAGATTCAGAGTTGTGCATGAATAAAGTTGGTAATAGTTGGTCCCTCGCACAGTGTATAGATCGCATTCTGTACCTATAGTGAATAGTTGGTGGCAAGCTAATTGGTGGTTGTCCTCGTTATCTTTACTTTGGCAAGGTCATCTAGAAACAGGAGACATCAATATACATATTAAAAAATCTGACAAGGGCTTTACTCAGAACCTCCCGCGCAGATGGACGTAGTGACACTAAACAATTTCAAAAATCAAAGAAAACGAGAAGTAAAAATATCTTAACGTTGTTAATAATACTGAAAAAATAAATGAAAACACTTCGTAATGCAAATTACATACATTTTCAAATAAAAAAAGTACTGGTGGTGGCATTCGAACTTCAGCCCTGGGAATGCGATTTTAACGCCGCCCGTCTGTTGCACACGGACACTCATGACGGCCACGCATTTGTCCCCGCGGCTGGATTATATAGCACACGCTTCTTGTTGTCCAACTCTGTCCGTTTTACAACATTTACCCTGCATCTCTTCATTTTTGCCAAGGGTAAAGTCTGAGCTGTGTGCAAATTATTACTTTTAGATATTTTTCAGGTGAAGCTAAAATAAACTGCATTATATTTTTAGGTGCTCACCCTAAACACCCTGTATATGTTTTGACTAAAGTATGCCCCTTTTCGTCAAAGGAAAAACCTGAGCTATGTGCAAAATATTACTTTTATTTATTTAATAGTTTTTGAGTTAAAGCATAAACGGCAGAATTGATTTTTTATGCTGCTCCCCCTCTATATATTTTACAGAAATTTTCTCGGTTTTATGCCAGGGAGACATATAATCCGCATGCAAAATATCGTCTTCTTCTAACAAATAGTTTTAAGTTTTACCGGCAGCAAACATACAGACAGTCAGACGAAATTGAGAAAACATGTTTTCGTCCTATAGGGACACTGAAACGTGAAGATCTGAGAAATCTCGGAAGCTGATTTTATAGCGATTACAATACTTCTTTCGTCTTTTAGACGAGAGATGTAAATATCGTTGGAGATACACTGCACACTTGTACTACTTTATTAGTAGTAAAACTTTTACTGGAACAATTATAGAGATCTCTTACTACTTAGGTGCCCTTATATATAGATTTTAAAGATTTTACTTGATTTCATAATCTTCCAAAGTTGTGAACGGTTTTACATTATCAAACATTGTAACAGATTAATAAAAGCTATTTAAGCCTCGTAGTTATACTCTCCAAGTTTTTCAATAATTTGTTCAATCAGAGGTCTTGTTACATCATAAATTTTATTGTCAAGTTTAAAATAAACTATCGGCCAGAATAATCATATATTTTTCATCGGTACGCATGGAATTGCTTGTCATCTCAATAATTTTGCTAGCTTCTTTTTTCTGAGACACACCCATTATTATATAGTTTGAAATATTATTATTTTATAAGACACTCGCTAGAATTTCAAATAGTTCATGACTCAATGTTTAATAAACATTAATAATATTTGCAGCAGGAACACACTGGCACATCTACTCACATATTGCAACTCCAATTAAGATAATTGAAAATCCCTCACCCCTCTTTAAATGCTTGTTTACTAATATATAAAAAATATTAGTTATATCAATTTTGTTCTTGTAAATAATCAATGGTCTGGAAAGACGGCGTATCAAAAATAAACTTGTTACGGTCTTAAACTGACTTTACGACACCGCACCGGCTCATATAACAACGAAACGGCCGGCGCGTGCCATAATGGACAAAATCGGGACGAAAGTTCTCCTAGGCCGCTACCCATGCCGCAACACGATAGGCCGGCTAAGGCATCAGTGGATCTGGGCGGGTCCTTAACGAGATTACCTAAGGGCAACGGCCAGAGGGTCGGTAAGTAACGGTAAAATAAAGAGGGCACCACCAAGTCTGTCTTAACCCGAATAACCGGGCTTGGGCGGTTAAACAGGAGCAAAGTATTCAAGATACTCCGTCGATAAGAATTCTCATGAGCTGCAACCTCAAATAACAATTTCGTGATCGCAGATACTGGAATGGTAATTGGGACCCTTTGGGCCGCGACTGCGTAACCACCGGACCTACCTGCACGCTCTGATCTCTCACGTCTCGCCGTACACTAATATTTACACTGTAGAGGCGCTATCTGAAACAAAGCATACACAGGTCGAATAGGAATAATACGTCCCTTAATTAAATATGCGTCTATTGGTCGATAACTACTTCTGGGCAGCAAATCGTGCTGCCAAGCTTATGTTATTTCTTACGCTAAGCACCAGCTGATGGATGAGCTATGCTAATAAACAACACATTATGGGTGGCCGGCCGCAGTGGGCTCGACACTTTACATATTAGAGTACAGTTTGGAAATACGCACTCCGGAAAAGGACGCGTTAGTTCGCGATAACAGACGCCGACCTGCAAAGGCAACGGGAGCAGTGTAGCTAGCAGCAAAGCACGACGCCGCACAAATGCGCGACGAATTAATTGAAGGCCTAACTCGTTAGGCAGCGGGGCAGCGTGACTGCAATATTTGACCAGGAAGAGGGGCTAACATAGCCTCACTAAAGTATGCGAATTTGGAATAGGTGCCAGCCCCTGCTACGTCGCCCATGCAGTCGTTGGCTTCGGTTAACACCTGATAAGCAAAGCACAAAGCCCTCGCAAACATAAACAAAGGGCTCGAACAGATTAAGGCGCGCCAGGCTCGGCACGGCTAGGCTTTGATTCCATTTATGTATTAATCGGTACAATATAGCGAAGCGCGCGCACATAAAATTACTGAATTAAAAGTTCGCACAAACGTAACACCAAAACATAGGCGCAGAGTTCTTTAGCTATTTAGGCGATGAAACGCGAAACTCGCGCACATGAAATTACTAGCAGGCTACCAAAGTAGCGTCTTAAAGCATTGTGGCCTCAAGCCGGCACTAAAAGCCGCAACAAGCAAGCAAAGGGCATGCATCCGCCCACGCAAAATTGAGCACAAGCGAAACGGCACACTCTGCGACCTCTTCGATCAACGGCCTGTCATCCACTGCCTTGAAGCAGCGTTACGACGCCAGAAATGGCGTGAACCAAACTGGCGTTACCACGTGACTCTCGACAGCCAATGGCGATGCGACAATTAAAACAAGCACGTTGCGGTGACAAAGAGAGCGCGAGGCCTCGCAGTTACAAGCGTTCAAAAGGGTATTCCAAAAGATCTAAGCGCGTCTACATACAGGGTGAACGGAACCAAATGCGCGGAAAATGAGATTGCGCTTGTGACTAAAAGTTAAAAATTGGTTTTGAACAGAAACAATCTGCCCCAAAGGCGTGAAATGTAATTAAATGGCTACAGAGGGCAAAATGGCTTAACAAACTCTCCTCCTGTCCTACAATCCGGTAGATTGTAGCAGTTCTACCTCAAACTTAAATTATCTGAGAAGTAAAGGCCAAGAGGTTTTTTTTAACAAAATAGAGGAGAATTTATTTTTACAGGTATTCTTTCAAGACCACTTTTTATTTATGAAACCAAAATTGATATAACAAAACCATTGCTATTGCGAACAATTTAAAATTGCAAAACCCATAGTAAATAGGTTGAGCTTAATTTTTAAATAAATTAACATGAATTAATTTCTTTTGCCGATGCTTCCTCCCCTCCACCCCTTTTAGAAATGAGATGAGTAAGTGATCATTTACTGTTTCTAATGTACAAATTGGTTAGGCTTTTCGTGATTTTTCATGTTTTATTTCTCGGAGATCATTTCTCCACTTACTGCCCGAAATTGATGATAAATATTCTTACACATGCAGCGGTCTTGATATCTGCGAAAGCTCCGAAAATCGTGGTGGGTTTTTAATACTTGAGTTAGCGAGTACTGGAATGCTTCTTCTTTCTACGAAACTATTTTCTTCGCCTGGTTGGTTAAGGAATTGGACCCAATATTCTTATTAACCCTATATCCGATAAATGTACCCAAATTCTAATCTATTTTGATCCTTGCCAAAGCTGTGGAGGAGTGACTAGCAAAAGAGGGCAACTTTGGTATATTCAGTAAACTGCTGACTTTCTTTAGCAGTCGAATTCCAAGTCTTTTATTGTACTTTTTTACTAATACAGGACGACTTCTTTTCGCATTCAGCAACTGAACATCAACATATCCTGAGTCTTCAAGATCAAGAAAAATTACTGCAGCGAATGTCTCATGCCATGCACAGGTTTGCTGCAAACTTAATTTGACCTCAAGTACAGCAGAACAGGTGAATCTGATCATTTGAAATGTTAGAGGTTACTTCGATCTCCTTTTATTGAAAGCGCCGTAGTAGCGTGCGAATGAACTCCAATAAGTTTGGACGGTTTGCAAAGCAATGGTTAACGGTAATGTTACTTACAGTCTGACAACAAGTATCAAACACAAGACGTACTGGTGTCATTAGTTTTTTTCGTTAAAAAGTTGACGATGGAGCCAAAAATTCATCTATTGAACACTACCCAATGATTTCTTATTGTTCTCAGTCGTTGAATGTGGCATCGTAACATTGAAGTTTACCTTGCTTTTTAAGTTTTATTGTTGCAGTCTCTAATGTTTTGATTGCAATTGCCTTGTTTATTGGAATGGAAATGCTGCGGTAAATTCAAAGGAGTTTTACTACTTATCTCCCATAATTTTCTAGAGAGATATTTTTTGAAACTCATCTTTGACTTTGCGATCATATTTAGCTTTATCTGAGTCTTGGATGGCAATTGTTTATAGATTCTATCATACGGAAAGGAATTACTCTGAGTTGGTAAATAAGGAAAAAGATTTAATTTGTGGGTCTTTCTGGTCATTAAAATTGGATATTAGTTGCTTTGAATCGACTTCTATTTTGGGATTTTATGTTACTTACCTGGATATGTTTCTTCTTCAGCTTTCTCATCCAATGTTCTTAATGTATAAGGAGACAATGACCACAAATTGGTTTTTCATTGATTAATTAAACTCTTTGTAGATAACATACGGCACGCACACACGCCAAGGAGACAAACCGTTGGCCGGTAATCACACAATAAACACACGTAAAGTATTGCCTACGCTACCCCAAACGGCGCGTGGCGAGACCACAACTTCCAAATCACTTGTTGCTTCTAGTCACGCCAGGTCACAAGTGGCGAAGAAGCGCGCTAAAACAGCTCGCATCGAAAACGAGCTGGGAAAAACCTCGTACTCACTCTGTCTAACGCATGGCAACTGTGTTTTATTATGGTTCTAATACGGACAAGAATTCGCGTCGCCAGACGGGTCGATAAGAAACAAGTGCGCGCCCGATACAGAGATAACACAAAATGAGTACTTTTAAAACTGCTGAGTGCAAGCGAATACAAACTAAAGATGTCCTTACACCCCCTTTACTCGAAAGAAAGTACCCAGAAGTCTCTTGAGGAAAACCAACGGGACATTTTTCTACCACACAATAATCACTCAAACGAAAAACCTAAACAAAAACAACAATCGCCAAAGATACCGTGCACCCGCAAAAAAATACGCGCTTAGGCTGCTAGATAGGATACAAAAGGCGGGAAGCGAGAAGGGGAAGAGGAAAGACCGGATACGCCAGTAGAAAATACGTAAACTTGGTGTCAAAATCGGGTAAAAGAAGCCTTACTCATGTGGGCACTTCAGACCAACTTACCAATCGAACACAGGGAAGAGTAGGTGTATAAAATGGAAGTCCATGATCTCATCCAAAGGTTACCTAAAGAACGCACGCTGCGCGTCACGAGATCAGACCATCTTCAATTGATGACGATGCCGGAAGTCAGACCGACTATAAAACATACAAGCGCGAAAACGAAAAGGACTTCAACACAAAAAGAAGATCTGAAAAAATAAATTCTCCAACAAACTTCAAAAATACTTTTCACTAAAGAAACCCGATGCAAACAGCATGGACATTGTCGCAGCACGAAGTTCAAAAGCTGCAACAAAATTGTTCACAAAGAACACGGTACGGTGTGCGAAAACAGAACGTCAATCAGTAAAAAACAATCCGACCAGCTGTAAAAGACTCGCTAAAGACTGACGGTAATTGTGCAAGACACTGCGATAAACGTTAGTGGTGTCCGCGATGAAGTCGGCAAACAAAGTTGGGCGATACATGACAACAATGAAAATAAAATAGCAGCCAATCGAAAAGAACTACGCAAAACCAACTACGAAGACGGTTTGAGAAACCTAATAAGCCGCATAAGCGAATCTCCCAAGCACACCAGCACCAAACCACATTTTATCAACAAACCAAAACACGGTAATGATTGCGAAAATGCTTTACAACGTGTCTACCAAACATCAACGCGGCACTACACCAAACAACAACAAAAAATGTAAAAATCAGTAAACAAAAAACGCCATAATCGATAAACTCCACTAACTTTAACTTCCGTTGCGGACGGTATAACAAAATGTCTCAAATTAGCTCAAGGGTAAACGAAATCAACGATAAGGAATAGAAATTCCAGCTAATACTTCAAAACAATGCGGTCGGCATTTTCAATCATCGAAAATTGGAACTAAATCCAACTAAAACCGGAGAAATTCTGCATAAAGTGAGACTAAACATCAGGGCTGTATGAACTGGCTATACTGTTTTCTTATTTGGAAATTGCTAAGACAAGAAAAAACAATAAAAACAACAAAATCTGATGTGATACACTCACACAACTTCTTTTTACAGTGATCTTATAATTAGCCAAAAATTTGATTTTTAATTTTGAAGCTTTTGTCAAAAATTTTCAAAAGTTACAAATTTAAAAAAACGGCACAAAATAGAGCGTTAGTTGAAGAGACAAATTTTCTCTAAAATTTTAAGCTGAATTCAAAAATGTAATAATAGAAAGGATGTGCTATTTAAAATAGGAGTTTATAAAAAAAATAGAAAAAAAAACAAAAGAAACCTATGCTAGAAGTATTCAACTGGAAAATCAGCTATCTCACATCAATAAACATTAAAAATGTAATAAAAATGTAAAGTTTGAAAAAATCGTTTGAGCTGTTTTTGCAAAAATAGAAAAAAACTGAAACATCACAAGAGTAAACACTTACTCCCAGTTATGCGATTTTCTTCAAAAGCTTGCTGTCTCATCTGCATAGTACACAAAACTTATATAGTTTCAACGCCATACCTCTTTTCGTTTTTGAGATATTCTGTTCACAGACAGATAGACAGCCAGACAGACAGACAGACAGACACACAGACACACAGACAGCCCAATGAACAAGATCATATTTTTTGGGCTCAGGAAACTAAAACGTGAAGATCTGTTGAAAACTCAATTTCGAGTTTTTGAGGTGAATTCAATACTTCCTTTATCGTAAGAGGAAGTAAAAAGGAGATAAAAATCGAAAAGTTCTTACCAAAACAAACTGCTAACACAAAAATATTAACAGCACAAGTAGCATTACTAAAAAACATACGTGGCGACTTCAACAAGGGCTCATGAAAACAAATGACTATGTTGTTTTCTACTCAGAATCCTTAAAACAAGAGAAGACACGGAAAAATACAAAAAGAAAACACAAAAAGGCGATGAACGACAAGTAATCTCGGAAAGACAAAAAAAAATAGAAACAAAGAAAAAACACGGTCTTAAACTACTTGCATATGAAAATTTCTTTGAAACTCGAAAATTTACTATGAAACAAAAACACACCAAATTCAAAGTAGGGGTAACAACTGGTCAATACGATAGGAAAAGATACTCTAGGCGATTCATTAGTATACGGAAAAGCAAGTTACTAGTTCATATTACTTCGGGAAGTGCAAAGAAAAAAAAGTGATTTGAAAAATAATACCACAAAAAATCACAGCCAAAAAGGTTCTAAACCACAAAACAACGCCAAAAGAGCGTTATCGGCAAAAAAGCAAAGCCACACAGGTGGTCGTGAGTTTGTAAGAGGCTAAATTCAATATTATGACAACGCGCCAGTTTGTAACGTTACGAAATGGTATTTACAACAAGACAAAGAATGGTAAAAGACTAGCACATAAACTAGCTCAAAATCGGGAATGTATTACATAGGACCGCTGCCCCAGCCCGTTACAAAAGAGTTGCAGACTAACTTCAGTGAAACGAGGGTGGGTCTAATACGAGATAACATAGAGTAACGGCCTAATAAACGAAAAGGAGATCTTAAATGCTAAGGCGCCACCACAATTCCTACAAGGAAAAAATGCATAGTTAAACCCACCCAAGAAAGTGGAAGCATAATGTATTCAAGTCTCAACTATAACCTTGGCAGTGTCCTGGTTAGCAAGCCAAGTGCAACGTTATCGGACCTACCTTTTTAAGAACTCACTTGAACAGCTGGTCAAAGTCCTTTTACAAGCTTTTGCAGTGTCTCGAACCGCCGCCTTTTGCAGCATCATAGGACAGCTATTGCTGGTAAGCCAAGCTTCTTAAAAGTACCGCAATATTGCAGTAGCCTTACAGTGCAAATTTTAAGTGTACCGAGTGTTAGGCCGAAGTGCCAGTGAGTTTGCGTAACGTTGCGGTCATTGTAACATTTATTGTTTATATCTTTGCGTATGCTAAACCTTTTATAGTTGTTCACCTGTCAGTTTAATTCAGTACCGTCAGATTACATGATCCTGTTCAACTTTACGTAGTGGCAGATGACGCATGTGTCCTATTTGTACCGTTTTTTATTGCTGTTAATTGAGTCAGTGTTTTCAATAAGGCAATGTTAATACTGTTCACAAGTCATTCCAGTATTTAATGTCAAGTACTAACCCATGTTGCATTTTTATGTAACTTTTATCCACTTCAATATTTTTGCTAATACATTTCATGTTTCTTTTACTGTGGTTTTCTTCAGATATTGAGCATGCGATTTGTGTATGTATTTTTCAGTTGTGAATGGAGTTTGGCCAGCTGTTCAAGCGAGTTTTCCGAAAGGTAGATCCGATGATAGTGACTCGCTGACCAGGACACTGCCAAAGTTATAGTTGAAAGGTGAATTTATTATGCTTTTACTTTTTCTCAATGGGTTCATCTGTGTATTTTTTCCTTGTAGGAATCGCGGTGGCGCCTTAGCATTTAAGATTCGCTTTTCGTGTATTAGGCCGTTATCTTGTGTGATCTCGTGTTACCCCCTCGCTCCACTAAAGTTAGTCGGCAACTCTTTTTTAACGGGCTGGAGCAGATTTTCAGTTAGCTTACTCGCTCGTCGTTTAGAATTGTCGTAAATACCGATTCGTACCGTTACAAACTGGAGCGTTGTAATATTGAAGTTAGTCTGTTACAATTTTCATATCTCCAATATTATATCCAAACATTTTTCCTTTTTCACAAATGTTGCGCTTCCATCAAAAAGCTTTGTTTGCAGCCAAAACTCTTTCAATATCTGACAACCAGGTTCTTCGGAAGTTGGGTTTCTAATATACAGCGTTTTCCAGAAAGCTTTATATACATGTACAACTTCGTTATTGTTGATTCCTCGACAAATTTTACCCTGTATAAAAGTTTATGCTTTATTTAAAATCAGTTGTAGGAATGTAATATGTTTCAACTATTTTACGGTTTGAAAGAAATCTAGTAGCTTAACACCTAACATCGTCCTACTTAAAAAACACAATATGCATAATTTCATAGGGCAAGGAACTCATCTACTACATTGTGTAGTTATTTGAATATGTATCTTCGCTACTTTTATCTTGATAACTGCTTAATTGAGCAGCAAATCGTTCTCTTGTATGTTTGTTGTATTTAGGTGTGATTTTGAAACTGTACGTGTCCCACATAAGAGCTATGCAAATAAAATAAATTAAGAATAGCAGAAAAGGCAGTACCTTAAACATTCTTTTGCATATGAAGAAATTAGTTCGGCATATTACTTTGTTATCTAAAATTATTCCCTTCCAACAAATATAATGCGTGATGATTTCTAAGAGCTCGAAATTACATTCTGCAGTTTCTAATCTTTCTTTTTGTGGGTTATTTTTAATGATATCGACAGGATCGAAATATTAAGTTGCATTTTTCCCCACTTCACATACAAAGACAAATTCTTATATCTCGAGACCTAAATATTTTGCATATGGACTGGCAAAGGTTAGCATCAGTGACAAATATCATCAAACTTTACAGGCTAATAAAATCTGATAAACTGTATTAAATGATTTCTGAGGTTTTTACGGTCATTGTCATTAAGTAACAAACGACTTCCAGGATTGGACCATGCCATGATTGAGATCGAAGAGTTTAACGTTTCGCCCACTTCCGTAAGGGCTTTATCAGGAGGAAAAAGCAAAAGAGCACGGTGACTCAACGTGTTAACCACCCCACAAGCGAAGCTCTTTGCAAGGGAAGGGATAGAAGAGCACGGTAACTCAGCGTGTGGACCACGTCAGAGGCGAAACTCGAGTTTCACTTTAAACGCGTTATCTCTTTAAACGAAACAGGTGTTAGATAAACAGTATAGGCTTTCTTGACATAAATTCAACGAATTACAAGGATATTTTTTGATAATAAAAGGAAATCTAAATATGTTAGGATAACGACCACTTCAGTAGGTATAACATTACGAGTACATTATGTTTGGGCTTGCATAAATTGAAAGTTTCTACCCTACTCAAAATTCCGCTTTTGACAGCTCGAATCGCCGGTGGATCAGTGGAGGATTCCGATCGGTCTTGCGTCGAGGTCTCTGGATTATGCCAGCGGCCTAGAGATTTCTCCTTGAGGGTAAGTCGTGTTTTAGGTTAAGGTATGTAAGATTATGGCAATATTAGACTGGGGGGATAAGCTGGTGCGGAAATTAAACGGGGTCCTTGATGAGATGGAAACTGTGTCCACCGTCGCCAGACAGGTAAAGGAATCCTTTAACGAGATGAGAACCAAGTCCACCGTCGCCAGACTGGTAAAGGAACAGGAAAAGGGGGCTAAGCTCCGAGGGACTTAGGGTTTGTAGGTAAGACCGGGAAGTCAGGTTCTCAAGTCAAGTTAACTAGCTGCGGGTTCTTCTTTTATACTCTTCGGCTTGGGGGCTTGGAGAGAAATTGCTTGTCGTACCGGTTTACACTACGTCCGCGCATCGCTGATAAAATTGTCTTATCGAAAATCCGAACGCTATGGAAGGCAGAAAAAGATTGTAACAATTTTAGCTCTATTCAAATTTCTAGCACATTATTTGTGCATTACGTAAATATAACGCGGAGGATAACGTTACAATACCAAACAAAATTAGTGATGTTCCTGATCTTCTTGTTAAACACTTTGCTAATAAATGTATAGACAATTATAATTGTAGTCAGTTCAGGTATTTTCTATTCAGCTTCAGACAGCTTCAAACGAGAAATCAGCAGAATATAGCAGCTACACATTACAGTGTGTACTATTTTGATAGCCGGACATCGTAAACATTTAAAAATTGTGGCTGACAGGTGCCGATGACAATAGAGTCAATAATATAGGTAACAAAAATAAAATTTCGGCTTAGAGCCCTTAGTTTTTGTTTATCTAATTCTAGTAACCGAGGAAGCTTCAAATAATATATATTTTCTATGCAACTCTTTGTCATTGTTAAATAGGAATTTGGAAAAATATAACAGCCACGCATTGCAGGGTGTGCTATTTCAGTAGCCGGCGATTGCAAACATAGCAAATTGTAGCTGGCAGGCGCCGATGGCAACAGACCAATTGTTTTTATATTAATAACGTAATATTGAAGCTAGCCTTAGTAGACCAACCATCATTTTTTTCGTTAATAGATCTTAACCTAAGTACTTAAAAAAACTAAATTTCACGCATTGGTGCTCTGTAGGTTAGCCTTGTACATAAAAATAAACGCATTCGCGCTGTAAACTGCGAATCTTCTTATCTCTCTCGCTACATCTGGTATTACAAGATCACGATATAGGTCGCTATTACGCACATACCACGGAGCCTTACTCATGTTCCGCGGCGCTTTGTTTCAGAAAGTTTGGACGCGTTTGACATAACTATCTCTGGTACAATCCCACAGCTGAATTGTATATACCCAGACTGATTTGAAAATCTGATTGTAAATTATAATTTTATTTTATTCCTTTAACGCTCTCTATTATGACTGTTATACCACTGTGCGGAATAGGCAATAATACTTGTTAAGAAACTTAATACTGCTCTGAAGCGTATTGTTTCCGTTCTACATACATTGCCGTTCCAATAAACCTTGTTGTAAGTGTGCAACCGATATGACAGTATTACCAGCGTGCATTCCGCGTCACGACTTTGAAGTGTGTACGCGCATTGGTAAAGTTTTTTGTTTCTTACTATTTTGTGAATGCAACTTTCAAGTTTTCAACTGGTAAGCGTTGTAGTGTAATATGTAAGGATTATAATATAAGTAGTAAAAATTATATTGTACTGATTTTGAAAAATAAATTGATATTTAGAAGCCCTTCATTTGGGTCGCAAAAATAATCTATATTTACATCCAATTTTTTTAGTAATAACATACGTTTTATACAATTTATTTTTGTGTTTCGAGTATTTACAAACATCCCTACTGAAGATATAAGCGAATTGGTTTTGCTACTATGTTGCGCTAGGAAAATATTTACTTTTAAACTTATCTTGGTCGCATTTTAGCTGATACTTTTGAGGCAGGTCGCGGCGCCCGGGATTATTTACGATGGGGGTAGTCGTAAATTTTAAACGAAACGTTAGAGTTCCACTCGCAAGTGTTTATATTATACAGTTAAAATATCAAAAACTATTTTACTTTGTCCATTCAAGTAACTTTATGTTATTTGCAACCCTTGAAAAGTGTATGTTATTTCTGTTCAAGGCAGGTTTTTTGGTAAGTGATCAAATAGTCGCTACTAACTATATTAATACAAAATATGCCAATGTAATTGAATTCTTTGTTGGAAATTTTACGAGGAGACTACTTCAAAAATGAATTTTTATTTATAGCAAGGGTTTTCATGCTATTTACAAAAAAAGACTAATTTTGTCTTCGATTGAACAAAAAATATATACCTTTCAGTCGTTCTTCTAGGCCGAAAAATGCATGATTTCGGTATGCTTACGCGGTCGCTAGATAACAAGAACTAACAGTACGCAAAAGTATGCTTTGATAAGACGAAGGAAATAACAGTAGAAAATAGTATATTTTACAAGAGATCAAAGTACCGTTTTTTCGAGAATTGAAAATTTTGATTTCACGAATAAAAAAAAGTATTTTATCGCGATTAGGAAATGCTATATGTTATTGAGTATTGTAGTAAGCACGTAAATAAATAACTCGCCAATATTATGAAGTGGTATACCTGTTATACCAGTGAGCATTCACAACATATTTTGTCCTGAATACCAGCATCTTTTGAAAAACTGAAAATAGATTTTTGATAAAAATTGTTTTCCAGTTTCCATGCATCTCAAAGAACGCATAGGAATTAAAATTTCGATTTTATTTCTGTAAACTTAGTTTGCCCGTTAAAGGGTTATATTGACACTTGAGATCTTCATCCAGATATGTTTTATCGGACTTTTTCCACTGTCTCCAGAGCTGGTGGCCTAGTGGTAAAAGTGACAAATTTGTAATCACAGCGATCAGTGGTCCCGTGTTCAAAGTCCGGGGTAGGCACGAGTGTAGTGAAAAGACGTACAAAAATCAGTCCTCAGGACTAATCAAGAACACCTGAGAACAGGAGTAGATCAAAAACTTCTGAACCGTAGCGTGATAAACACTCGAGATAGTCGAAAAAGTCCGATAAAACATATCATAAGAAATGACATCATTCAAAGAACAAATTTATCCTAAGAGCCAATACAACTGCCTATATCTGAGACCTAACTCCGTTATTTTGTTTTATACGCTTTTTGCTTATTGTTTCTAGCCTTCCTTCTGTACGGGAGGGATCTGTCTAATCGTTTTTTCTATTCTTCTTGTCACTTTGAATAGTCAACTGTTTCGTCTGTTGTTAAATTTTCTAGGTAGTAGTTAGTCTCTTCTCTTTTGAGTTGTTGTGGTTTGCTGTTCAAAGGATTCGTATTGACAGGATCTCTTGAATGCTGCCATATTTTTATTACTTTTTTCTCTTTAACAAGCTCTCCTATTTACAAAGGATAATTGTTACCAATTGTCATGTGGGTAATGTCTTTTGCATTATTTTATGCATTCCCTCACTTAGAGTAAATATTACTGCTGAGTGATCTGAGTTCAGGGTGCAGTTTTTCTATATCAATAAAGTTAGGAGATACCTTTCTCGATATGAAGCAATTGAGCAGATCAGGAATCTTGTTCGGGTCCGTAGGCTAGTATGTTGGTTTTCCGATTCAACGTTAGATCCTCTTTCTCTGGCTGCTTCTCTAAGCTCTCTGTCTTTAGTTCTTGTCAATCTTGGCCATCAGTCTACGTACTTAGCATTGAAGTTTCCAACCACGATAAACATGTTGTTTAAGTGAAGAAAGAAACTATTAATGAAATTATTTTCTGGTGGGCAATAGAGTGCCGCAACAGTTAATGTTTGCTTGACAGATTTGATGCCAATTACGCATGATAGCTGCTTACTTCCTTTGATTGAAAAGTTGTTGGTATTTGCTCCTTTGTAATTGTTTAGGTTATTCCTTCTTTTTTAGAGCTCTTTAGCTATGATAGCCGATAGTTGGCAGGATGTTCGTCAGTACAAGTAGAGCATTTAGACGTTACATTCTCAGGTTTTCTACATTTAGCTGAGATGTTTCCTGCACACTTGACGCAGGCAGGTTGTCTTTGATAATATCTTTGGGTATTTTTACACAATAAATTGCTCATTAAGACCCCATGGGATGCTCGTAGCAGTTGTCGCCCCTGCGCGCACCCCACAGCTCAAATACTTCGGCCAGAACTCAGTCGCGAGGGGGGTTCAAAGGTTTAGGGTGCGGTTCGGGGCGGAATGCCACGACGGGGTGTCGATATTGGGTTATTAAGACAAAGTTAAGAAGCGCCACGACCTTTGTAAGATGTTAAAATTGATAGATAATTGACGACCGGTCAAAAGTCGAAAACCAATCGCAGTAGCGTTGCGTCGTACTCCAAGGGGGTGTTCCCACGGCACTGGCTTTTACACCTACCTTTTTGGTGTCCTTTCTCCAGTTGCTTAGTCCCTGTACAAAAGAATAGATACACATCGCCGCAAGAAACTCAATTCTTGTCAGTCGCAATAATACACAAATAATTGAAATGAAAAGCAATACGTAAATTAAAAATGGGTAATCTATTACCATACTAGTTACAGGCCCGAAGGCAAGTGTTTAGGTAGCAAATGCTGCAAATTGGGGTTAGTAAACAAATACAACACAATAAGGGCTGAAGGCCCAGGGAGCGGCACATCCGCTGAAAGTAATGGTCACCTAGGTCCCGGAATACGCTTATTTAATTTGCCAAATGGCTCACTACCATTCCCGGAGCCAGGCTCCTATAAACTCATGCTGAAGGCTTATATTTGCAATGCTTGACAGTAAATAACGGGTCGGGCAGTTAGCATATGGCCCACAAATAACATATACGACAACTGGAGAGTTCCGGAGCTTCGCACGCCACTGTATTATACGTAATTTACTGTTTATTAATACTAGTACAATACCTTACGTCATCGCTAGGGCTCCAAGCAACTGGGTTGTTGAAGTGCTGATGCCGGGAGATCTCGACCTGGAGATTCAACGTTCTGACGATGCTCTCGTACAGAAAAGGGTTGCGATAACAGCTTAGATGCGGCAGGGGTTGATAGGCAGATAGGGACGGTTGACCAGCTTACTCGGGGAATTGTGGCGGTAAGATCCTTCAGAGAAGTAGCAGGGTGGAGCCAAACGATAACTCACAACTGCTCACCCTGTATATTGATGCTTTGTGTTCGTTCCTGTCGCAAATCCGCTGATAATCAGCGAGGAAATGTACACACCGGTACTTGAAACTTTAGGAGCGAAAAGCACTTATAACTGCACACAAGTCCGAGGGTATAACACGCCCCTAAGAACTAAAGGGGTTGTTCTTTGTTCTTAAGTTAACTTGCACATCCGTGCGAAAGCGAAGCTTAATTCGGACTCTCCTGGGAGGGAACGCGCTGGACGCAGCGTTAATTTTTATCATTGCGTCATGCGTAAAACTGTCCATCGTTGGGCATCTCACTCAGGTGCATAAAGAATCTATTGTTCGAAGTGCTGAATTGCATCGCCCACAATGTAACGTGCAACAAAGCGCGGGGCTTCCCCCGTGCCTTACGGGCGTCTGGCCGTCCCCGAAACCTGATATTCACGGCTTCGCCTTTTAGATTGAAACTGAACGCAAACTCCATCTGCCAGCGATTTTTTAAGTCACTTAGCGGGGTTTATGCTATGATCATGCGTTACAGCGTTCGCCTCTATATTGAAGCAAATGCCTTATTTAAGATACTTTATGCGACAGATGTCGGTGCCTGGCCTGCAAGTGCGTCAAACAGTTAGATAATTAGGGAAATATGCCCGATGGCTTAAATTACGCTGAAATACGCGGAAGAAGAATGCGGAATTTTACATAGATTTTTAACGGGAATCGGGAGTCTTAACAGTATGTCCATAGGTTAACATCGGTTAGACTGTGGAACAAGTATGTTTCTTGCATGCGGCACACGTGTTGTATTTCGTATATATTGTTAATTGATGTCTTCTGTGTGTTATAAATTCAGCATAAACAATAGAATAGGGGTGATCACATCTTTTCCATTTATTTTAGATTTCTTTATTTTGTTAGTTACATCGATGATTTTAAAACCCATACTATGTAACTTTTTATTTCTTTAGCTTTACAGATTTTTAACCATGACTAATGCGTCTTGTTTGTTTGTTTATGTAGGTATGCCACCCTACGTTTTTTTTATTAATAATAAACCAGTTAGAATTAAATGATCTTATTCGAAATCTGAATTTGTCAAAAGCTAAAGCAGATATACTAGGATCTAGACTCCAAGGATGGAAACTGTTAGCATCAGGCACACATATTTCTGTGCAGCGTAATCGTTAGAAAAAAATGTCACAGTATTTTTCAACCGACGAGGGTCTTTCATACTGCAATAATGTGGACGATTTGATGCTGGTATTAGGTCACCAACACCATCCAGAAGAATAGCGTCTTTTTATCGATGCTTCGAAATTGAGTTTGAAAGCTCTTCTTCTTCACATAGAAAACGTTTATCCATCCACCCCGTTGGCCACGCAATCCACATGAAAGAAACGTATGCAAATATGATTCGTCTTCTCGACAAAACTAATTGCAAAATGTAAAAATGGCATATCAGCGCAGACCTCAAAATTGTACAATTCTACTCGGTTTACAAATAGGGTATGCAAAGTACTGCTGTTTTTATTGTGAGTGGGACAGTCGATCAAGAAATTCCCACTACATTGTGGACTGGCCAGTCAGGGCTCAGTATATTCCTGGACAAAAGAGTATACTTCATAAGCCACTACTGGAAGCAGATAAAATATTTTTACCGCCATTACACATAAAATTAGGTTTGACGAAAAATTTCGTCAAAGCAATAGATAAAGATGACTGTAATATGAGCCTTAAAATATATTTTTTGCACTCGCACCTGAATTTCTTTCCCCCGAACCTCGGCGACGTCAGTGATGAACACGGTGAAAGGTTTCATCAAGACATTTCTGTTATTGAAATACGTTATCGAGGCAAGTGGAAGAGTGAAATGCTTGCTGATTATGGTTGGACATTGATATCAGAAAGTGGCGAAGAACAGTAAAAAGAATCTTAAAAAGAAAAACATTTTAAACAGCACGATAGCATACAGCTCCATGTAATGTACATAGGTACCTAATTAATATTATTTCATTTACTTTTCAATAATTTTATTTTCTAAGTCCTGACATGCCAGAATAAATTTGTTTTTATTACTATTATTAGAACTATAACAGAAACGAAAATTGTACATAGTTTCTAAATAAAAATTAAAAAAATTGTTGTCTAGTGTAATATAACAAACAAAATAGTTCCAGCGAAGATGCATGTCTTCTTACTAAGCGCTTTTCTAATAAATACATAGATAATTCTAACTGCAGTTAGTCTAGTCTAGAGACTTGATATGCACCTTTACGTACTTGACAAGCGTGTAAAATAAACGAGCATATTTTCTGACTAGAGTTGGTCATTGTCATATATAAATTCAACAAAATATAATAGCTACGTTTTGACGGCTAATATGATTAACGAACTTACCGATGTGCAGTGCAGATAACTGCTACGACTAACTTAAGAATAGAAAATTAAAAACTTTAATCAAAGCGTAGATTCTGCACGTGTGCGAGCCAAAAGCTGCTTGATGGCACCCGCTGTATTATCAATTCGTTTACTTAGAATTGGAATAACAATAGTTCTCATTTACGTGAGGATTATAATTGCAAATTATGAGGATCCCCAGAACTCAACCGCATACGTGTATGGTTAAGCGGGGCTGTGCTAAGAGAAAGCAAGCAAGTTGGGAAATTCAGTTTTCTTGGGACTTTTACCTGCGAGTATCGTTGCCACCGTCTGTAAAAGAAAGGTAAATATGGAAGGATTAAGGCGCTTGTGTGCGACAATGAGTCAAGTTTTAAGGAATACGAAGTTTAGGATTGTATGGTATTCAGAGTAATTTTCATTTGTAATTGAATTATACGAGGAAATTTTAATGGTAACATATTTTACCATTTTTATATTACTCATTGGAAGATGTACATTATATACATGAAAGGTCCTGACATTATTTCACGAAAATGAGGTACGAAATTTGCAAACATTCTGCTAATCAATTCGGATTTAAAACGTGTGGTTAAAAGACGGCTGTGGGAAAGTAAAATTTGAAAATAAAGTGTGGTCGGTCAAACATATCGGTTCATACAATGCTATCATGTGCGATAATGTTAGCAGCAGATGGCTGTTTGCTTATACAGGATGATTCATAAGTATGGTCATTAAATTTAAGGGTAGCTAGATGACATCAAACAAAACAACTTTTTATTATAAACTATACGACAGAATTTATAATCATCTCTCAAAAAATTAAAACATTTAATTGCTTAAATTGATTGA
The DNA here is from genome assembly GCA_940337035.1 of Agriotes lineatus. Classification (NCBI taxonomy): domain Eukaryota; kingdom Metazoa; phylum Arthropoda; class Insecta; order Coleoptera; family Elateridae; genus Agriotes; species Agriotes lineatus. The sequence continues at coordinate 117,110,679 of OW679202.1, forward strand.
AGGTTTGTAAGGACAATTTCTGAATTTAGCGCTACTCCGCATCTAGTACTTTTCCCGCTTCATCTAGGTCCAAATTAATAGTTGAGCTCGTAGTTGAGCTATTTACTGTTTGAGGCTTTCGCGGTTACTCGAATTATTCTTCCTAACATGGAATTTCGGCTTAGACCGCGTAGTATATGTATATGAACACCCAGCAGTTTCTGGCTTAATGTGCCTGAACGAGGATACTTAGGCAGATTTGGCCGTTTTGCTGTTTGTGCATCCATACTCACTAACGTTTCGCAAGACTTTGCAGCTTGCATCATCAGAGTGAAAGTCGACAGGCACATTAAGCCAGAAACTGCTGGGTGTTCATATACAAATACTACGCGGTCTAAGCTGAAATTCCATGTTAAGAAGAATAGTTGAGCTATGTTTTAAAACTCAATTTCGTTCATTTCAAATACTGGTGTCCTCCGGCTGATTTTATTATATCTTGGGCAAGGTCGATTTAAATTCACATATGGTTGCTTGCCGTACAATTGACCCGATTGGCTCTATAGAGTCGGCAGTTTCGCACGGACATGGGCTTGTTTGGATGCGGAAGATGGCTACTTCAAGTGGTGCAATAATGACGCAATCCGGACGTTTCTGTGTGAGTCAGAGAGAGTAAGATAAGTAGCGCACGCTTGCGTTTTCTTCGGCTTTCGGATTCAACCGCCTGATGTGGAAGACGCAACAAGTGTGATAGTTTGTTTCGTTCGGCGGGAGGCCTTGTGCCAACGTTTTTGGTCATTTGAGAGACTTTTGGTGCAGTTATTAGCTGGGGAATTCTCATATCTTGGAGTTGGCAATCTCCGATTGACGCCTTTGGGACGGATTATTTATGGGAACCTCTTTCGTGCGAATTGTTCTTAATGAAGTTACGTGTACTGTACCGCAATCTTGCCTGTCCACTGTGTTCTTCGTTTCTACCCCTTGGGGATTTAACATGGCCTCGACCCGCTCGACAGATAGCCCTTTAGGTCGTTTCTCCCAGTCCTTCAAGCATTTTGGGACAGTCGCTTGGGCACGGCGTGCAGCATTGTTGGACATTATATTCAAAACAATCTGAACCCCTACAAGGTACTGTGTCTTTTGTAGCAATTTTAAAGCGCACAATGTGCATTGAAGTCATTTATATGACGAAGTATCGCCATTTTTATTTAACATAGTTTTTGTCATTTAAAAATATGATTTTGAATAGTAATTACCACCATCAGTCAGTTTTGATTATTTTCCGTCAAGTTTTATTGTCTGTAATTAGTTTAATAATTGCGTAATTAAAGTTTCCACTGTTTTTGAGTCAATTGGAGTATTTGCTATCAAGTATACCGCCTGTATTTGGATTAAACGCTGCTTAATTGACAGCATTAACCTTTATCGAGTATTTCATTTAATACTCTTTGTTCACATTCATATTTCTAAGTTAATATAGTTTTCAATAAGTTGTGTTTTTGTTTAGTAGATTTATGAGGTTTGTTTGTGATCTTGTGATGTTTTCCTCTGTAAAGGGATTCAGGTAGCTGTATGAAAGTGCAAGTAAGGTCAGTTCAATGCTGCTGCAAGTGGACCGTTGCTCAAGCACTGCCAAGATTGGATTGGAAACGTTAGTTCAGCTCTTCCACTTTCTCGGTGAGCCCACCTGTGTTTTTCTCGATTTAGTAAAGTGGTGGCATCTTGCAACTAACATCTTTAATTCGTTTACCCGGTCGTTGCCCTAACTAAGGTTGTAATGAACTCCCTCTCTCCATCTGAATCTCGGCAACTTTTGTTACAACCCATCGTAGCATGGTTGGGGCAACGTATCAGGGAATTTTTCGATTTGTGTTATTTTATCGGGTCATTGACGGTTGAGTATTTTGAATGTCATATTCATGTCGTAACAACGTTGCCGTCTTGTAATAGGTTACTGGAATGAATTTATATCAACATAGAATCGCACAGGTGGTTGCGATAACATGAAATTTGGATAAAATGCAGAGAAAAAACAGTTGTTTGAGTATTTCAATCACACTTGGTGCATTAGGTAAATGTACTCTTAGTTTGCAGCAGACCTTAATGCGATTATTTTCTAAGCAATTAATTTTCAGTCCAATTTACTTCTACTGAAGTTAATATACATCTACTTAATTTAATAACCATGCATGGATTACTTTGTAATGGTCTTCCGTATCTGCTGAAGACAAAGCACTGTTATTGAGCACAGATTATGATTTACTATCGTCTTACTGTATAATCGCAGTTTTATGGAGTTCTAGTTGTAGGTAGTTTTAGGTGATTATATGTATTCCTCGATAGCTGCAGTTTTATGCAGCTCTTTTTCTGTACGAAATTAGTTTCACTTAATTTTTACTTTAGTTACCTCCGTTTAAATTTAGATTAATTTAGTATCTAGATTTGGTTTATTTAGGAAATCCTAATTGTTAATGTTTCCATTAACGGCTAATAATGCTAATTGCTGTTATTTAGTTTGAAAAGTTACATCCTTGTAATTAGCTTAAGCTGTGAAGAGTGAATAAATAACAGAAAGGGACGTTTAGGCGCCCACCTTTAGGCAAGCATTATTAGGCGCGATCTTTTAGGCGCGGGGACAGTTAGGCGCCACATGAAAGAAATCCACATTATTCTTGATTTTAAAATTTTTTGTTAGGTAATTATTGCAATCATTAATGTTGAAGAAAAATTCAAACCTTCAGAAACAATATATATTCGGCGCTTTTACGAGCCTTCTTCAGTGTTAAAGTTTTACAAATTTACATATTGAATTTACATTTTATCGATTACAAACAATTAGTTATTTGCATTTTGTATATGGATAGTTTAACGTAGTGAAATCATATGGTGTGGGAAGAATTTAACTTTTTAAAAATGCCCACTTTGTATATATTGCTACAACAACCTGTATAGTATTTATCTTTGATTAACATTAATTTATGTCAAGTCGAAATTATGTAAAATACGCCTATTTTAAATTATTTAAATATTGAGTTTATTTATGTTACTAGCACCAGTGGAAACATCCACTCTCAACACAGGTTAGGTTCATGCTTTGTTAAATATAATGAATTACTTGCATTTATTACTCTTTGCTAATGTCTTGCTTTATAAAAGAATTATACCTTAAGGTTAATTGGTGTTACGAGAAATATATCAAATTACACTTCTGCAACTATCAAACTCAGATCATTCATATGGAAGGTTAGCTGAATTTATATCTGTACAATTTGTATCATTGCAAATGTTAATACTTATGATAAATATCTTATTAATTTACTATTAAAGATGCTCTGCAACTAGCTGTCATAAAGAATCACTTCAGCTAAATGCTCTACTTGCACAATCGGCAACCCAAACTGTCACAATAGATAGAACACTGATGAAGACTTACACAGTGACCCCCAACAAAAAACAGCTCTCTTCGATGGTAACTCCTTTGCGGCTCCTCCAAATCAAAATCGTACAGATGTATTCACCTCAACAGCAACTGCAACAAAGCTCATCCAAATCAAGCTGATACAGATGTATTTACTCAACAGTGACTCCAACATAATCCAACCAACCATCTAAGGTCCAGATGTATTTACCTCACCAATCCCATTATTGTTAATTCCTCTTCAAGTAGTAAAATGTTAACTTTCTTTATATTATAGTTTGTTTAAAATTATTTTATTTGCCTTTAGTTTCTTTTATACAGGGTGTATTACAGTATTCCAATAATAAATTCATTTTTATAAAATGATTTTATTATCAAATTCTTTCTATACCAAATTTTAGTTGTATATTTTAGAATAATAAATTTGTTGTTATTTTTAAAATTAAATATTCACCATGGTAATACTAACACATGAATATGATTCAAAATTAACAAATCTAGATTACTTATTAGTACAATTGAAGAGTGGAAGTACCAAAAAGAGCAAGTGCTAATTTTTGAGAAATTGAGATTTTTCGTTAGACATGTTATAGATACCATGCTGTATGTCCTGTTAAAAATAACAAGTGCCATGTATACATATAAGATCTGGGGCCTTCCTCGGAGATGGCGATTTCCGTATGTGCCGTAGCAATTTTAAATACAATGGTACTATGTGCCGTATGTGACAGTTAGTGTGTTGCCTACCTTTCTGTATGTTGCGTTTTTAAGTGACGATATGGCAGATAATCGCCCTAAAAGGTATAAAAGTGGCAGTGGTTCATTTGGAAGAAACCAACCACCCGAGCAACCAACCAGGAACTAGTTATCAACCCGATTAAGTAACGTGGCACTTACTACTTTTCAAAATGATGGTCTTTTTTATTTTTCATAAGTTGATTTTTTAGAAATGTTTTAATTTATTATACCAATTATGTTTTGCGTTATACGTTAGACCTACTGAATAAATAAAAAAATAGTATTTAAAATGTTTTTTGAGTTTTATACGGTTTTTCTTAATTATATCGAAAGTATGGTTTGGGCACTTAGGCTCTTTGGTAATTCCACTCTTCAATTTATTTATATTTGACATTTTAAATGACTTTTAAAATATTAATTCAGCTTATAACTTTCACATTAATTAAAACTTTGTTATAGTTTGTACTAATTGTTATTTAAATTCAATTATAAATTTCTCTGTGATAACACCAAACAACCATCCAAATAACTAAAAAATCATGTATTTAATTGATATGTTAGAACTTTTTCTGAATATTAAATGTATTACCGTATTTGAACTTTTTATCTGTAACTTATTAAATAAATTTCTAACAATTATACTGTTCTTTTACTATTAAATTCACCTTTGTACATTTCAATAAATAGGTACTTTATCATTCCCTAATTAATTCCTAGTTATGTTTAACTTTCCCAAAACAAACTACTAGTTTTGAGATGCTACCATAACAATATTTTACCGAAATTTTTTGGATTTCATGCCAGAAAGGCATATAATCTGAATGCAAAATAACGTCTTCCTTCGACAAATAATTTTTGAGTTATCTACGGACCCTGAAACGTGAATATCTGAAAACATTTCGCAAGGTGATTTTTTGCGATTACAATACTTCCTTCATCTTTTAGACGAAAAAAGTAAAAAAAAACGTTGTGGGATTCGAATTACAACGCCTACGAATGAGATTTCAGCTGCAAGCATGCATCGTATTCGATCCTCGCGTCTGCGCGATGCGGGACGATATTAAACAGAACGCATTTATTGTTGACCCTTTGGGACTCTTTACATTTACTCTGTACCTTTTGGGTCCCATTTTCATCAAGTGTACAGGATTAGTAGGGCAGCTGATCATGAAGATGTGGACACACCCGACAAAAGCACCAATTGATTTCTAGGTGCTACTTAGGTACTTAGTTTTCAATTTTTGATAGGAACCAACTCCTCCGTCGGCCATCTTGGATTTTATAACTGCATTTTGAAATATAAGTATATTATCAATAACTCGGCTTCTAAATCACTTGGGATCACAAACTTGGTGTCTAAATATACATATTTGGGGCCAGGGAATACAATTACACCATTTTTAAATCTATCAGAATATATATATAACTATTCACTAATTAACTGTTTTTTTCTGGTGTGTCCACATTTTCATGATAAGCTGCCCTGCATAACACACTTAAAATATGTTTTTCTATTTCTATGACCCAATAAAAAAGAATTCACTTCTTCTATTCGGAGTTGATGTAGTGTGGGACAAATACAATTCGACAAACCTCAAAGAAACCACTAGAGAAAGGAGAAGTAAGGGTGTTAGGAGAAAGTGTGAAGGAAGGAACAAGCTTCCACTTAAGTGGGCCGATTTCTTAAAAGATTCCACCAACCAACAGAAAGTTTTTGCATTCCTTTAAAAAAAATTGGCAAGTGTTGAACGTGCCGAAAACAAGGTAATTGTCATCACATGTGATGCCGAAGTTATTCTTCGGGGAACTGATAGCTCCATGCCATCATGTGACTATGAGGAAGCGGAGACCGGGCTGATATTTCACTTACAGGATGCACTTTTGAATGGATGTATGGTGCGTACTGTTGACACGGACGTAGTGGTAATCTTCATTGGCAAGTTCCATCACCGGGTGACCTTGTCTGCAGATGTCAAGATTTGTGTTGCTTTTGGTACAAGCAAAACATTTACTTATATTAACATTAATGCTATCTACGAGAAGCTGGATGTAGAGAAATCCCAAACCTTCACTGTATTCCACTGTCTCACGAGATGTGATACCACATCATTATTTTTTGGACGAGGCAAGAAATCGGCGCGAGAGAGATGGAATTGTTATCCTCAAGTGACACATGCCTTTACCTACATGGCAATGTACCCTTACACAGAGCTTAATATTGATTTTAAAATACTAGAACGCTTCACCGTGATCTTGTATGATAAGAACTGCGATTTAGACAATGTGAATGAAGCCAGGGAGTTGTTGTGTCAGAAGAGTAAATCAATGAAGTAACTTCGCCCAACGAAGGAGGCACTACTCCAGCACTTCAAGGTGACTGCATATCACGCAGGAGTGTGGTGTACCAGTAAGCACAGTCAACAGCATGCTTCTAATCCAGAAAACTGGGGCTGGACTCTCCGCTTATCCCTATATATTTATTTATAAAGGAATAACCCAGAACTTACCGGGTGGAGGTGGCTGCTTTTAGAGTTCCACGCCCCCCCTTCCACCCCCTATACCTTTCCCTCCCTGCCATAAATAAAAATGTTAAGGCCTATTTTACAGAATAATCACTTTTAGTTTCAAAATTTGGCATTTGATCTCTTGACTCTATTCTGGATTTTATAAAACCCTCCCTGTTATTTTCACCACACATTGCCATTGATGCTTCAGTTACCAGTCTGACACACCTCTCTACGGCTTGTGTGTGACAAGGAAACTTTATGACTTCTAATACAGAAGGATGCTCAATAGCTTTTTTTATATCTTCTTCTGAAAGAATAGCAAGCATCGGTGGTTCTGTTAGATTGCATGCCTGCCAATCTATAAGGCTCGTAAAGCTGTCTGCTTGAAAATTTATAGTTGGTATTTTGAACTCGCGTATTCCACAGTCTTTTTTCCCCTGTTCGATTTTCAGGAGACGGCGAAAATCCAGTTCTCTAATTGTTTTACTATCGTCTGTTGCCATTGAAACTAAAATGTTTTCTGGATGTCCGTAAAAAGCATTTCTTTGAATCACTGGATCAAATATTTTTTAACGTGATCCTGAAAAACTCTTGACCATTTTATCATGTTTAGTAAATGACGTGGACCATCTTTGCACGATGGTTTAAGTTTTATTATAAACCATATTGATGCATAAACTTTCATTACAAATTCGGTTAAGGTTTGCAGATTATCGGATACACTTTTTGTTGATACATAGAGTCTTAAAATTCTGTTTGCTGCTGTTAGCCAGCGAGCATGGGAGAGTTTGCCTTTGAGATAAGCTTTCATAACATATTCCAGATTCCAGCCTGGAACATATCCCATAAATACTTTTGGTCCGCACTTAAAACTGAAGGGTCAATATTAGGTAAGTTTTTACTTTCTATTACAGAAAAGTTCTCTAGAGGCAACTTCTCACATTTTTCTAGCGATTTTCCAATAGGTCCTGAAAATCCATAGGGTCCAGTTGTGTGGTCTTCTAAATGCTGCAATAGATTTCTTAGTGGTAGGTCGTTAGCGTGAAACAGTTAGATTAGCCATTGAAGAGGGCGACCAACAAAATTTTCGATCAATTTAATTACCCCATTTTGGCTCCAGTGTTTACGACCGTACCATCACATCCAATAGCATCTAATTTAGAAAAATCAGTCTTTACGTTTAAAAATGACACAATCTGTTTTTTAATGTTTTACGCTGATCCTGAAGCTAGTGTCACATGTCCGATATATTTTGAGCCGGGTTCTGCCACTAACACAATATGTTCCTCTATCACAGTTTTCCTATGATATGTTCCCCCTCTAAACTCCCGCACAAAAGTCTTATCTTTCCGCCCGTCGAAATACAAGCCCTTCAAAACTTCTTTACTTATGTTTTGGAGATCACTCCGCTTTCGCATTCTTGCACGTCGCACTTTACTTCGGTCTATGACTTTTGATGTGTCGCTAGAGGTGATAATTTTGAAATCTTCTAGTACAGCAGACTTGTCTGAAACTCCTGTTCGGTCGCATACGTTTGCTAAAATTGGAAGAGAAATCCTCATTTGCTGACCATTTTCTCCTTGTTTTGATGTTGATGGAAGCGGATTTACATAATAATCACCATCAGTATCAGAAGACGAATTCGATGTAAACGTAGCAGCTTGATGTTGTTCTGATTCACATTTATCTGTGCCAATTGCAACCGCAGCTGGTTTAGCTTGCGACGTTCTAGAAAACTCCTTGGTCTTTTTCTCTCTTCTTTTATTTAAGATCTTACTCGTAGGAATGTACATAACCAATGGTCATTTTCCTGGCATTCCGTTGATCTAATAAAAAGGGCCTTTCTTTTATGGGAATTTTTATTTTACACTTGCAAATAGATAGGTCTTTGCACTTACACGATGATATGTCAAAAAGTGTTCGACGCGCATGTTCTTGGAAAGCCCTAATTTTATTATTAAACGTTTCTGCATTTCTACTTTTTATAGGCTTAATTAGTTTCCGATATTTTTCATAATATGTTTTAATCATGTCAGTTATCCGTTTACGCGACAGAAAGGAAATAGAAGCTTTATTCCAAATCTCTTCGAGTCTTTGGGCCAATAACTGGGAGATTTCCGAAACAGGCGGGTCCTTATTACTGGTAAGTTTCATCTGATACCTTATCCACAAGAAGTGTTTCATAACTGATGATATTCCCAAGGTCTTTAGGGGCACCAAACACTGGGCATACAATATCCGCTCTTGTTTTAGGCATTTTAAACAAAACACAAACAAAATTCACTGCTCTATAAAATCTGCAACGCAATTGAACCTCACAAATAGAACAGCAAGTCACTTGGAAGTAGTACAAGTACGGTGACGCGTGTATGGACTTGCGGTCTCCCCACCACATATTACATTAGTTAACAATGAGTCATTAGAATTCGATATTTGCTCTAATAAGCCGCACACCTTCACTCACAGCTATTTGTAATTCTGATTACAGATCTGAATAAAGTTATTCAATTTTAAAGCACCTGTGGCACCTCAAAAACATATCGAAAAAAATAAGCTTTTGCCATGACATTTCTAGTCAGAATAGACAGCTATTGCGCACTAGCCGTTTCTTGATTTATAAAAAAAAAATTTCACTCCACCCTAGTAGACAGTGCATCATGGGTTCCTGTATGGAACATCTTACCTGTTGCTTCAAAGGCCTTTTTTATGTGAAGACTTTAAAGATTTATAATTGCAAAAACTAATATAAAATCTTAATTACTTCTTTAGATTTTTGATTATTTGCCGAAAAGTAATATGTCTGCATAATTTTTACGTTTTCCATGCAAGGCGTTTTTTAAGAAAACTATATTTCAATTAATAATAATAATAATAAAGTCTTTATTCTGAGATGCCAATTATATACACAGAAAAACAGAAAATAAATACATTATTTAAGCAATGGCACAGAAGAACCACAAGGCGCAGCTCAACCATGGCTGCTTTTCAGCTGAACCTTGCATATTATAATATAAAATTTTAAAAATGAAGTTAATGCCTATTCATAAAAAACAAAAACAATTCTAATTAATATCCATTTAAATGGCTTGTAGAAACTCCAATCAAGCCCTGTTGATGAATTACTGTTACAAAAATCTTGTAAATATTCTTTTACAGTTGTCTAAATGAGGAGATTTTTCTTTATCCAACTTACATGTTCTATAAAATCTCCTCATTTAGACAACTGTAAAAGAACATTTACGGTGATTCATTAACAGGGTTAGATGAGAGTTTCTAGAAGCCATTTAAATATATATTAATTGGAACTGAAAAATATGTCTCCTAAAAAGCGCTTTGCATAGAAAACGTAAAAATTATGCAAACTACTTTTCGGTAAATAATAAAAAATCTAAAGAAGTAATTAACATTTTATATTATATTTTTTCCAATTATAAGTTTTCACAAAATAAAAAAATAATTTTTACCTAAAGCTAACAAAACTAGATGTCTTCTGGCCTTGAGACTGTTCAGTTAGCTAACAATTACACAATTTAAAAAAACTCATTAAAATCTTACTCAATTTTCGAAAAATAGCACCTTTCGAATTTTGACAATTTAGAAAAACTCCATTTCCTAAATATGTAAGCATCAGTCGGTATATATGAAAGGTACCAAAAAGGTTTTTTAACAAGCACAAATTATTGACGTAAAAAGTTTTTTTGAAAAATGTAAAATTAAAATTTTTTCCGTATTATTCCGACTTTTTGGCGGTTACTGTATATTAGTAAATAAATATATAGTCTGATAGATTTAAAAATTATGTAGTTGTATTCCCCAACCCTAAATATGTATATTTAGACACCAAGTGTGTGATCCTAAGTGATTTAGAAGCCGAGATATTGATAATATACTTATATTTTAAAATGGCCGCTATAAAATCTAAGATGGCGGACGGAGGAGTTGGTTCTTATCAAAAATTGAAAGCTAAGTACCTAAGTAGTACGTGTAAAAAATTGTGCTTTTGTCGGGTGTGTCCACATTAACGCGAAATTCGACCTTAAGCTGCCCCACTATAGATGGCAAAATTTCGACATTGTCATAGGGAATCTCGGTAACTATAGAAGATATGGAAAAGTGGGTCCCTCATCCTCGATCTCATGTTTCTAAAAAAATTAATGGTAAAGTCTAAGATTGGCTATCGTATTTTGTTTTCGAGTTCAAAGTAAACTTTCGATTTTTCGTTCTATTGCTACGAGGGGTGTTTTTTATATTCGCGGAATGGGGTATAAAGAGAAGCATATTTCTTAATTTTAATTTTTTATTTTTTAATGTAATCTCCTCGAACAGTGACCCATTTATTACATCGCTGTATTATTTTTTGTAAACCTTCAAACAAATAGTTTTCTGATTTGCTCTCAAAATGTTCATTTACGGCAGCTTGCAATGACATTTCGTCCTTAAAACGCCTTCCGCGAAGATCCTTTTTCAGGTTGGGAAACAAAAAATAGTCACTAGGAGCCAGGTCCGGACTGTATGGTGGATGATTAATTTCTTCAAAGCCGCACGACGCCACAGCAGCTACGGCAACGCGAGCCTTGTGAACAGGGGCATTATCGTGGAGTAACAGAACGCCTTTTGCCAACATTCCTCGCCGTTTTTCTTTTATGGCCTGTCGCAAACGAGTCAGAATGTTTGCGTAGCACGCTCCTGTAATGGTCTCTACCTTAGGCTTGTAATCTACAAGCAGAATTTCTTGAGAGTCCCAGAAAATAGTCGCCATCACTTTTCCAGCCGATTGCTGGACTTTGAATTTCTTTGGGGCTGGTCCACCCTTCACATGCGACTGCTTCGACTCTTCTTTTGATTCAGGATAATAAAAATGAACCCATGTCTCACCTCCAGTCACAATCCTGTCGATAACATCTGCCTGATTGTCCTCACAGAGCTCTAAAAATTGCTTACAACAATCAACGCGGTACTGTTTTTGATGAGGTGTAAGGTTTCGGGGGACCCACCGCGCGCTGACCTTTGACATTCCAAGGTGTTCTTGAAGAATTTTGAAAGCAGTTGTTTCGGAAATTTTGAACATTTTTGCGATCTCCTTCAGTTTTAGTCGACCATTTTCCATAACGGCAAGTTCAACTTTCAACACCATTTCGTGTGTCGTCACGTCACTTGGTCGTCCAGGGCGTTCATCGTCTTCTAACGATTCCCTACCTTGTTTAAATAAGCGTGACCACTTATAAATCATAGTTTTACCAGGGCAGGTATCTCCGTAAATAGCCCTCATTTCGTTCAAAATAATATCTACACTTTTACCCTGCTTTGTAAGAAATTTAATAACCGCACGAAACTCGATATTCGACATTTTTCAAAGAATTTCATGTATTAACTTAATCTTTTAACTATGGCGGAACCACTATGATAAATATCGGTGTGAAATTTGACATTTCTACCCAGAAAGTATTGACAATTGTTATTAAAAAATGAAATGCTTGTTTTTCCACAACCAACCTAGCCATTCCGCGAATATAAAAAACCCCCTCGTATATCTCACTTATTTATGAAAATAGAAATAAGTAGTTTCTACGTTCTTCAGGCCCTTTTTGGACAAGAATGCAGTAATCAATTTCTCAAAAATATTTTCGATATTCGAGTTATAGCATAAAGTTGTATTTGGCATCAAAAGAAACAAATATTTTCCCATTCCAATGATATAATATCATGCAGGGTAAAATTATTCATTTTCACTCATTTATAGCAAAAATTCGTAATTTTCAAACTAGTTTTAAATATTCCATCGTTTTCTAGTAGGCTTGTGTTATTTAGAATCTACTTGATTAAAAAGTATGTGCCATTGCATTGCTATAATACCGATCGTTTAATTGACAAAATTAATAACGTTTAATTGTTTATTATAATGTGTCTCCGAAAGAATAAATCTAGTGACGTATCCGGTGAACGTGGTGTCCACCTTTCTGGTCCGTTGATCCCTATCCATTTGTCTCAAAAATTGACGGTTAACAATTCCGAGACGATTCTGGTATTACGAGGTGGTGCACCATCTTGCTGGAAGCTTTGGCTATTCAGTTTTTCATAAATTCGGTAAGCCAAAATGCGATTGCCAAATAGGGCACATCAAACACTAAAACCGAAGGGTCCATGATTTTGGACATCGATCTTACGGTGGGGATTAACATCGGACCACCCATGCTCATTGTGTCCGCACTGCTAGTATCTGCTTCATCCGTCCAAATAATATTTTTAAAGAATAATAGATCTTTCTCAATTTGTTGAACGTACCAATTGCAAAAGTTTAGGCGTTGTCCAGGATTGGTTGGTTGGAGTTATTGTTGTTTAAGTGATTATGTTCGGCTTCGTGATATACCTGACTCGGCATCAATTTAATGGCTTAAAATCGAAGGATTTGCAACTGCCATTCTAATAACATTGACGGCGACTGCCTCAGCATTTTCAACATTATCATTTTTTGTTCTTGGTTTGTTAAATGTTCCATAATGAATGAGATTTTCTTTTAACCTTCCAAAAATAGATTTATTCGGTTGTTTTCTTTCCGGGTTACGATTAAAATGTGTTTCACTTGCTCTGAATAAAAGATTTTAACATATCAAACTTTTAGTTACTTTGATAGATCATTTCACACTCTTAAGGTGAAATATTATAATCAACAATCAACCGTTATTAATTTTGTGAATTAAATGATCGGTATTATAACAATATAACGGCAGATACTTTGTTTAAGCAGGTAGATTCTAAATAACACAAGATTACTAGAGGGTATATATATATAATCAGAAAACCTTTTACCCTAAGGTGTAAGGTGGCTAGAGGGTTTGGTATAATATTATATAACATGTGAAGGACAGCTGTCATGCCTAAACCACATGGTACGGCGCACATCCAAAGGAACATATTCGAGGAACTCGGCCAGGACTTCTTGTAAAAGCTGCAAATAAGAATGGCCATTAGGGCGTGCTCGTAATTCGTAAGGTCCTATTAGAGTGTTGTTCGAAGTACCGGCTCACAGATTCAAACTAAAACGCTGCTGAAACTACTCTGGCGAATCGCGTGCGGATTTTGATTAACCCACCATTCCTAGTAAAACAGCATTCAATCGTTACCAGTACGTGTATTGGACATATTAGTGCAATTTAGAAGCCATTCGCAAAGCTGCTGTTGCAGCGGATAATTCGTAGGAGTCAGTCCTTGCACCTTTTGTAGATGATAGGGGTACAAATCATTCCTGCTAAATGAGCGCTATGCAAAGGATGGAAAAACTCCAACTTGGTGGGAAATTTGGCGTGTACTTGTAATTGGATCAGAATCAACCTTTCTAAAAGTGTTTGCTCCACAGTAGTTGAGCTATGAGAGTTCTGTTCCAAACAACGCATGACAGGTCTGTACCACACAATGCATATCCCCTCCCCCTGCCCTTGGACCGGACTGCGATTGACCAATGGCCCACTGCCGGCCGATGTCCTTTCAGCAGCCAACTATTTGCCGATGATGGTCAATTGTGTCGATTAATTTTTGCGATTGATTCAATTACAATGGTACGTGTTCCAATTTCGCAAGCCTACTCGCTGAATATTGCGACATATCGCGCTTTCGAGACTAAACAAAAGTTCCTGCCATCGATTGAATAAATATTTAAATTGGCAAAAATAGATGGTACACCTGCATCCTCTGTATGCTAACTCAGTCACCGCCCTTCCTAGAATAAACATCCGGTTGTCCTAAATCTCGTTGCGTACATGCATGTGGAGGTCTAACTCCTGCAGAAACCCTATTTTCCAAAATAAACATCCACTGCAGTACCCTCTTTTTCTCTAGAATAGGCTTCCGGTTGTCGTAAATCTCGCTGCATACATGCATGTGGAGGTATAACACCTGGAGCCACCCCCTTCTAGACTAAACATCCTGTGCAGTTGGGGCGCTCCAGAAGACATTCAATCTGATAAAAAACAGAGCACTCCTGTAGGATATTAACTCCTCTAATATGCGTGTTTACCTGATGCCGGAACATTCCCATCTACTATTAAGCATCGTTTGTGTTAAATAAAATTGTAGCAAACTCTGCGGAATAATAGAGAGCAAGAGCTGTATGAGTGTGTAACGTAGCGTGTCGAGATGAACGAGTCAATAAAAATCAATCGAAGGGGTTTTAACGTTAACTTCAAAATTGCTAAGAGAATCTAAACAAGAGGGCTGCTCGATTGGAAGAAAAAGGCATTCAAATCTAATGTGACTGGTGTTAATGATAGTTCCAAGAGCTTCTAGATAGTCTTTTTGTACGAGACCGTCAAGAGTGTCGTTGTTGTTGAGGTTATCTCCGGGACTCCTGTAATCAGAAGCTCCGGGAGGCGGGTCACTTATTTTTATGTATTAAAATTTAGCTCGTACCGTTTTAGTTAAATTTAACACTCGCACTATAAAGCACTTCCAAAATATCAACAATTGCACTCTGCACAAATGTGACCTTTCCGCGAGGCGGTCAGGGAAGAACTCAGTAATCATTCTTGTAAGTTATTACAATATTCTTCTTGCTTCCAAGGTCTCCCAGGAAATTTTATTTTCATTAACGTGATAGGACTAATTTCTGTAACTGAGTTTCATTTATAAATTCTTCTACTTTCGTTGTGTAACGTACCCAAGCATTGTGTTTACTATGTGTTAAAATTCTTAAATATTTTATGACTTCCTTTATATATCTTTCTGCTGGATTGGGTTACAGATGTCTTATGCTGCAAAACCAACTTTTATGTCTTGTTCTATTAGTATGTTAATAAATCGTGGTTTTTAAAATAATTTGCATTATCTGCCAATATTTTCTTTGGTTTTCCGAATCCTTGAAAATATTGATTTAAATATTTAAGTACATTTTTCGTATTGAATTTTGTAGCCGGAAATAGTATTACCATAACATTCTTAAAACCAAATTGATTTGTTACTAAATTACTTATGTGGTGGATAGCTAACAATTCTAATGGATTTTCCACTTATATGCTTTTTACATATCACAAATCCTTGTAATTTTTTTCCTTTGCAAATCAGCAAATCTTGCATGCATTAATAATTCTTTTATTTATCTTATCATCATTTTTTACATAAAACTTTTCTCGAAAGATCAACCATGTCTTTCTTGTACCTAAATGCCCATATTTCAATGTACATTTACATTTAATACTATTAAATTGTTTTCCCTTATTTCTTTCATAAGATTATCATCGAATATATTATACCCTCCTTTATTATCGTTTATTGAATTTCTTCGTAGCTTCATTATTTCTTCATCGGTTGGCAAATTCTTAAGATTCTCTTGCAAATATCTTCCTATGTCGTTTTCTATTCGTACAGCTGCTATCATTATTTTATTTGGTTTTATTTCAATAGTATTTTTCCTGCTTAAATAATCAGCTGTAACTTTTAGTTTTCCTGCTCGATGTTTTATAACAAAATTATACTGTTGTAAAAATAACGCCCACCTATATAGTCTATTATTCATAACATTTTTCTTTTATGAATGTCGGTGCAGAATTATCTGTTTCTATCAAAAATTGATTTCCACTTAAATAAAACTTTAACTTATTTATATCATGACCAATTGCTAACATTTCTTTTTATGCAACTGTATATCTTAATTCGTATCCTCTTAATATTCTTGATATAAATACTATTGGTACTTCTTCATTGTTTTGTATTTGTAATAACTCAGCCGATATTGCATTATTTGAAGCATCTGTTCTAAAAATAAATTTAGAATTAAAATCTGGAGGTTTACTTAACAAATTATGAAAAAAACTTTGTTTTAAAGATTCAAAAGACTTCTGTTATACATCTTGCCATTTCCATTTTCTATTATTCTTAGGCAATTCCAGTAAAGGTACTGTTAAATCTAAGTATTTTGCTATAAGCTTTTTATAGTAGTTCAACATTCTTAAGAATCTTCTTAATTCCTTTATATTCTTGGGGCTAGGAAAACTTTTTATTAGGTTTATCCTAGCTTCACTAATACTAACTCTATTTTTATTTACTATATAAACCAAGTAAATAACTTCATCTTTCTGAAACTCACATTTCTCTATGTTAAGTTTCAAACTGTATTTACTGAACTCGCATAGTATAATATTTAAATGCAACATGTGATCTTTTATACTCTCACTGTATATTAAAATATCGTCGATAAAATGAACACAAAATTCTTCAAATTTATTTAAAGTTCTTTGCATTGCTTTTACTAATGCTGCACTGATGTAGATAATCCAAATGGAAATACCTTAAATTGAAATACTTTTCCTTCTACTTTAAAACCGGTGTAATTCCTAGAATCTTCATGTAAATTAATTAATCAAAATGAATTCTTTAAATCTGATTTTGAAAATTTTCGTTTATTATGGATCTTCGCTAATAAACTATCTATTTTTGCGGAGCTTCATATTGTGGCTTTGTTATTTGATTTAAACATCGTCCATCCAGACACAATCGTAACGTTGAGTTCCTTTTCATAAAAACTACTATAGGATTTATATATGAAGCAGAGCATCTTTCAATTATTCCATTTTTAACATGGTTTGAATTTCTAATCTAATCTGATTTTTAATTGTATATGGTATTGGATATGTTTTTAATAAGAAAGGTTGTTTATTTGTTTATTCACAAGATTAACATCTTAATTATTTCTTCCTTAAATTGCCTATTCTGATTCCTATCTGCTCTTCCTTAATTAATTAATTTAATATAAAATTATTTATCATTATCTGATCCTTTATGGTATCCACTTTGGTATACCAATTAATTTTTTCTCGTTCAATTACCATACATTTTTCCTCTACATTAATCTTCATTTTATTCTGTTCCAAGAAATCCATTCCTCAGATAAAATTAAGATGTAACTCTTTTACTATCAAAAATCCTGTTAAACTCGTCTGTTTCCCATCACAAATTCTATAATCACAGTTTGGTTTGAAATAGAAAATGTCTTATTGTTTGCCGAGTATAATTCCACATGAGAAAATTTGCTTCTCACTTTCATTTTCTAAAACTACTTGTTTTCTAACTAAAGATATCTGAACACCTGTATCTAATAATAAATGTTTATTATTGAATTTGATTAACACAAATGGTAAAATTGTTTCCTTTTCTTAAATTTGATCATCCTGCAGTAATATATCATGCATACTCCCTTTAATTGTTGTTATTACTCTAAAATTAATTACTTAAATTAATTGACTTTTTTTTTTGTTTTGAATGTGCTTCTTCTGAATACACATCAAGCTGTTGTTGTCTATCCTTTGGTGTTGATTGTCTGTATTCGGTGTTATTTACTCTTCTTGAGTAATTGCTTCCATTCCTAAAATTATCTTCTTTTTGCCGGCTTTGATTTTCTTCTTTTCGTTATTGGCCCTGTCCAATATTATTTTTGTTTTCATAATTATATGAATAACCAGGTCTATTACTATTATAATAGTTGGAGTCCCTAAATCGTATATTATAATCTTGCCGTTGATGATTATTATCATACCTTTGTCTTTTGAAGTTTTGATTACCTCTAAACCTATTTATGTTATTATATTCATATTGGTTCCTATTGTAGTTGTTCGTATTCATGTTACTTCTTCCATAATTATTTGCTACGTTTTCTGTATTGACTACCTTATCATAATTCCTAACAATCTCCATACAATTTTCATACATTTTATATTTTATAGTGCTACTGCTGGAGAAATTTCACTTTCCAGATGCTTTGTATTATTTCTTCTTCTAATATCTGCTGTGCTAAATATCTTGCTTTACTATATTGTTCAAAAATGTAGTTTTTTTCTGATTCTTTGTTTATTTCAAATTTTGTTAAATACTCAGCAATTTGAGATTGTTGGAAATTACCCCAATATTGTTGCATACATTCATTTCTAAATTCTTCATACGTCGTACAATTTTGTTTAACTAAACTAAACCACATTTCACCATTCCCTTTTAAAGATGATTGCATCAATTGCAATTTTCTATTTTCGTCATTTTGATTTTTAGTTAAATCATCCATTTTTTGTAAGAAAAGCTTAGGAAATTCTTTCCTTCAAATTATTTTCAGTATCATTCATTCTTTCTACAGATTGGTTAATATTCTGAGTTTCCTCTTGCTGTTTTTCTATTTTTTCTTCAAACTTCTGCTCTTGTTCTGTAATTTTTGCTTCCAATTGTTGTCTATTTATGCTCATGTTCTCTTGCAATTTCTCTTCTGATTGCAAAATACTTTGTTTAATGTCTTCTTCTAATCGTTGCATGCTGCTAACAATCGTCTATTTTCCTCTTGCTTTTCTTATTGTCTTTGTTGTGCTTCTAGCATTTAAGAGTATACATTTATATGTAAAAATCCCTTCACTCGCGGTGGTAGAGCTGCAGCTTTCATTTCAGACAGAATTAAATTAACAAATATTGAATATAATAATACCATAGAGGAGCTTTGGATTTCGGTGAGAACTGATAAAGAAAATTCTGTGTTACGTGTTGTGTGTTGTCCACCTAACTTCAATCCCAAATTTTTTTTAATGAGCTTTAAGAAACGATATCTACTTGTTTATTACAAACGTAGAAAATTATTTGTGTAGATTTTAATATCGATTTATTGAAAGCCAGTAACAACGGCATTTTTTTAGATTAATTTTTAGAATCATTGGAATTCTATCAACATGTAAATCAACCTACCAGAATTACTCCAAGCAGCAGTACATTAATTGATTTTATTTTATCTTCCGATAAGGAATTACTTTCATTAGTTGAAGTACCTACGCAATTATCACGTATCTGACCACGCTTTGTCGTTTGTAACGTAACTTTATCTACTCCTTATTGCAAGCCTATTTATAATAGACGTCGTAATCTCAACTCGATTAATAATGATAATTTCGAAAGATATTTGCAGTTTTTACCTTGGAATTTACTTTATTTTTGTACTTATATTGATGAAAAGGTGCTCCTGCCCGTACTTGCAAAGTATCTAAACCTTATTATCCGCGATTAACCAATAACGTTAAATTGTTGCAATCGTTGAGAAATAAAACAACCAGTAAGCTTCCCCACCATTGGCAATACTATAAAAAAATCTTCGTAATTTCACTACGTTGGTGATGCGCAAGGAAAAAAAATTACCTAGAATTCAAATTACGTCAGCGTAGTCCTGTGGAAACTCTCTGGAAGGAATTAAAACGTTTAGGGATTATTGTTTTTAAGTACATGGGGATACCATCAGGTTTACAAGGTGTTGATAAAATAATTATTATTTATTAATAGTATTTCCGAAAATGATGCTGATAATTCTGAATTAATCAATCTTTATTTATCCCGTACTAAAAATGAAATAGGTTTAGTTTTTGAATTTAATGTAGTTGATATCATTGCTGTGATTAGTATTCTGTATAGAATTACCACTAAATCAATTGGACTTGATGGTATTAGTGTAGTCATGATTAAATTGTGCTGACTTTTCGTTCGAAATTTTTTAACGCTTATCATTAATTGGTGTATTAGTCAGAATTGGTTTCCTACATGTTGGAAAAAAGTATACGTCAATCCTTTAGCTAAAATTAAACAACCCACCGAAAACAAACATATACGCTCTATACGCATATTACCTGTGTTATCTAAGGTATTGGAAAATGTAATTTGTAATCAACTCAGACTTCATTTATCTTCTTATGACATTCTACATTTTCTGCATTTAAGTTTTAGACCACTGCATTACTTAAAGTAGTCGATGATTTCATATGTTCTATCAATCCGGGTAAGCTGTCTGTATTAATTATGCTCGATTTATTAGGTCTTTTCAACAATCTTGAATTATTATGGCTAAGCTTAATGAAATTATGATGATCATGATTCATTAGCAATTAAAAAATTAGATGATGGGGTACTCGTTCAAAGGTTTTTAATTTCTATACTGCCAAACTAAAGAATGCCTGGCATATTTCTAAAATATCTATAAATTAAAGCTAATGCCACTAAGTTGTATAGAATATTATATTAACCAACCTTCAATGGCCGCTTTGTATCCAGTATTGATCTCGAAATAAGAAAAGTCTTTTTCATACTTTTTGTTAACTCAACTAATGCTAGAGCACCAGACACGGTGCGGGCAACAGGATGTCAAATTTGTGAGGTCTCAGTATTTACTTAACGAACGTTTGGGAATGTTTGATTAAATCGTTTTTATTTGCCTCACCTATCGTTTATGTAGGACCAAACGCGAGAGAGCTTAACGAAAATTTTGCGCTTGACTTCTTGTTCCAAATTCAAACCAGGCTAGACTATTTTTTTAACAGAGGTCAAAGTTATGTTTAAAAAATGTTTATTCAAATTATGGTAACAGAACATAAAATCAAGTAATTTATGGAGTCTATAAATGGAAAACATTTTGCGAAGGTTACAAAGCGAGTACAAAGTTTTTCAAGAGATTTCTAGGGCTTATATTACTATAACTTTTTTATAAAAATTAGACAGCTTGTTCAAAAACATGGAACCATTTAAGAATATTATAGAGGAGGTTGAAACATATAATTTTGCGTGATAAGCTTTTCTTTTAAATCCCTCTTCTCAGAGCAATAACCTCCTGAAGGTGGTGGGGTTATATTAAAAATTTTAAAGCACAATAATTTAATTATGCAAAAATATGTACTAGAAAGCCTATTTATAACTTTTACTTCCTTTTACTACTATAAAGGAAGTATTGGATTCACCCCAAAAATTCGAAATTGAGTTTTCAACAGATCTTCACCTTTTAGAGTCCCCTGATCCCAAAAAACCAATTTTTTTTTCATTGGTCTGTCTGTCTGACTGTGTGTCTGTCTGTCTGTGTGTGTGTCTGTGAACAGAATATCTCAAAAACGAAAAGAGGTATGGCATTGAAACTTCATATATAAGTTTTGTGTACTATGTAGATGAGACAGCAAGCTTTTGAAGAAAATCGCATAACCGGAAGTAGGTGTTTACTCTTGTGATTTTTCAGTTTTTTTCGATTTTTTCAAAAACGGCTCTAACGATATTAAATTTAAATTTTTAATGTGTATTGATGTGAGATAGGTGATTTTCCAGTTGAATACTTCTAAAGTGGGTTTCTTTTGTTTTTTTTTCTATTTTTTTTATTAACTCCTATTTTAAATAAAACACCCGGTATATTATTACATTTTTGAATTCACCTTAAAATTCTAGAGAAAATTTGTCTCTTCAACTAACACTCGATTTTGTACCGTTTTTGTAGAATTTGTAATTTTTGAAAATTTTTAACAAATGGTTAAAAATTAAAAATGAAATTTTTGACTAATTATAAGATCACTGTAAAAGGAAGTTGTGTGAGTGTATCACACCAGATTTTTTTAGTTTGAAATGTCGCTTTCGGTCACCTACAAACCCACAGAGAAGAATGAATTTGTGTATATATACAATCTTCTTTTTTTCACTTGCCATGTCCTTTCAGAACGTTGGCTATCATATTAGCTATACTGATTTTATTAATCGCTATTCTAAATAACGAAATTATACCCAATTTGTACCAGTCGCGTAAGTTCATCAGCCAAGATGTTTTTTTGCGACCTGGACCTCTTCTACCTGCGATTTTGCCTTGTATAATATTCTGCAACGGGTCTAGACCACAACGGCCACTGGACACAACGGCCACACGTAATTTTGCATGGCCATATAGGCCACACTGGTCACAACTGCCAAAAACGATGTGTGGACACAACGGCCACCTTGGACGTATCGGCCAAAGGGTTAGCTGGACACAACGGCCACTCTGGCCACTACGGCCACATTTCAGACGTGGACACAACGGCCACATTGGACACTTCGGCCACTGGACACAACGCCCGCACAGAATTTTTGTATGCCCATATCGGCCACTCTGGACACTAGGGCCACATTTCAGACGTGGACACAACGGCCACCCTGGACACAACGGCCACTGGACACAACAACCACATAGATTTTTTGTATGCCCATATCGGCCACCCTGGACACTACGGCCACATTTTAGACGTGGACAGAACGGCCACACTGGACACAACGGCCACTGGACACAACGGCCACATAGATTTTTTGTATGCCCATATCCTCCACAATTGACACGTCGCCCACATAGCGGACGTGGACACATAGGCCACATATCAGAGGGGGGTAAATGCAAGGTTTACCCGCTGATATAGCTATACAAAATGAGCAAAGTCGTGGGTCCAACCCGCCTGGACTTTCCTGTACTTTAGAAGATCTATAAATATAGAAAACGGATGGGAGTGGTTTGTTGAAACAATTAAACACATTTAATTGTGATTTAAAACGACTTTACACACCACCAAAACTGCATCATGTTGTTTGATATGCATCGCTGCTGACGTCAAATAACGCAACCATCCGACGCGCTGTGTTTTAGCGTTGATCGAGGTATTTACCAATGTTGCCTATTGTACCTCGAAAACTAAACACCCTGTGTTGTTATGTGTTGGCCCCGTTCCGTATTAGTTACGTGTATTTCTTAATAATATGTTTATTAACACGTAACTACTAGTTATCTATATAACTGCGTCATTTAATGCGTCATAGTCTCTAGAGTATAAAATAACATAAATCCATTAATTCTGAAATCACTAATAACGCCTGATCTGTGATTACCTAGTATTTTTGTTTATTTTGCGGATTTTAGTTGTAGTTAGTTCTTCCATAAGGTAATCTGAACTTCTTAATTATCTTCTTCTTCTTTTTCTTCTTTTATATATAAAATTCAAAATATGTGTGTATGTTTGGTATACAAACCACACCGGGGCACAGATCACTTTCAAAATAATCAAAATAATAAAAATATGTATCATACGAGGGTAATACAAAATTTTCCAAAAAAGAATCAAAATTCGAATAGGAGGCCGTGACTCTGTATTTGAGCATAACTTTTAATTCTAAACAACTTTTCTCAATAAAATTTTGCTATATTTTTTAAAATAAGGTAACTTTGTTCTTGAACGAATTTCATATTTTTTGTCCTGCCCTGTATATTGTTTGGATTGAAGCCATTCTAAGGGCATCTGATATGGTTATCGAACATGCACTAATTTTTGGCAATATTTAAATTTCGATTGTACAACTAATAAAAAAAATTCCCATTTGTTGCACACTTAATGGACCACACTGTATATATATATATATATATATAAATCTAACACCAAAATTCACAAAACAAAAATAAACCATGACACTTTTTGAAGAGTTAACTACTTTCGGAGATGACGGTGGTATCGACGTTGTTGGTGGAGGGGCGCTTACCAACCAAGGTTGCTGTTGTTGTCGCAAAAGATCGCCAGTGCATTAGTTTCATTCGTACGCTCTACATGGTGCCCCTCAAATTTTTAGTCGCTCTCGCGGCCGTTTATGATGGTGTCGTCTACGTGCTTCAACCACCACATTGCAGTTCGGCGTCTCTTGCTTACAACGATGGTGTGCACAACGTTACGTGGCGTAAAATGGATACCAGTTCGTTGGCAACTCTTCCCGTTTTTAAATTGCCTGTGAAAAACTTTACGAAAGATGGTGTTTTTACGTTCAAGATCAAATACAATTGTTCTACCTATACAGTAGACACTAATTGGCAAACCATTTTAGTGAAGACCAAGCCTGATGTTTTGAAGATGCTGCTTCAACCCCCCGACAGCTCCTGTTGTGTTTCCACTGTCGTTTTAAGCGTTATTTTATTCTGCATTATGTGTATGTGTGTTACATATTTCGTTATCTGTTGGTACTACAATCCCACGAGAAGATACACCGCCCGCCCCCATCCCCCCAGAGGAGCGACTGTTGATGCAGATACGTTCGATATATTCCAGCATCGTAGATAGGGTCCCTATAAAATACGAGACGATCAAGACAGCCGACCGCAGAATAATCCACGAGTCACTGGGGGAGCTACGTGACAGCGTGGTACAAATAGTAGGAATCATTAACGAGCTTCGACATACCATCAAGCAACAGGAAGGTCAGCTACGAGCCACACCGCCACTAGCACCAGTGCTGCCAGTAAATACCAGCATTCCTACCCTCGTTCCCAACCATTCCGTAATACACGATCCTGCAAAGTCGTCGTATGCCGCGATGGCCGCCCATCCGGGGTCGTCAACCGTCGCTGTGCGCATATCACCGCAGCAGCCCGGTCAACCCGCATCCGAAATCAAGAAGTTGCTGCAACAGCGGATCGACCCTCGACAAGCTCGGATTTCGATTGCGGCAGTGAGAGAAACAAAGCAGGGGGCAGTGATTGTCGAATGCGCCGGGAAGAAAGACGCCGAACGGCTCCGGACAACGCTCTCAGTGGTCGGTACAAACGAGCTGAAAAGCGAGCAAATAAAGAAAGGCCGACCTAGAATCGTCCTAAACAAGGTAGACAAAGACATCGGCAGAACCTCGTAGAGACAATCATCAGGCAAATACTCTGACCACGTTGAGGCTAGAGGTTGCACAGAGGTATTTCACACGGAGATCCATGAAAAATTTAGATTTGGATGAAGACGAAGGGGGGAAACCAGCATGGGGGTAGTTTTTTGAGGTCAGCCCCGGTCTTAGATAGATCTTACTCTCCAGCCCGGTTTACCTTAACTGGCAGCGTATGTGGGCGCAGGACCATTTTTCTCTACTCCAGTGCTACAGATGCCTGGAATTCGGACACCGGGAAAAACAACTGCCAAGAACCTCAGACCTGCAGTTACTGTGCCGGCCCCCACCACCGGTCGGAGTGCACCAGCGAAAATTTACATTGTGTACTGTGCTGTCGCGACCGATCGCCCCGCGGCAATCCCAGAAACACCCAACACTAGGTCGGATCGCCCGAATGCCCTGTAAGGCGTCGAATAAAAAATAACGTTATTTCAAATATATACTTTGATGGGGACTAGCGTATTACCTAACAGAACGACCGCGAGTGCTATCAACTTCGCGCAGGTGAATCTGGGAAAGGGCAAAGCGGCGACAGCCCACCTAATTAAGACAATTACGGAACTGTCCGTAGACGTGTGCCTCGTGCAGGAGCCACACATACGAGTCGGTGCCCCCGCTGGTTTTCCCCGAAACATGTCGGTAGTCGCGTGCAACGGTGATCGTCCGCGCAGCGCCATAGTGGTTGCTAACTCAAAATATTCGTTAACAGTGCTGACGGACCTTACCAACGATTGGATAGTTACCGCAGAACTGTCAGTGCCGGGCGCAACGCTCTACATTGCCTCCGTATATTTCCCGCCGGGGAATCGAGTGCAGCGACCAGGACATCATAGACATGCTTGACAAAGTGATGGACGCGCTTCCGCGAGACCGTGCCGTGTATCTCTGTGGAGACTACAACGCAAAATCTCAAGTTTGGGAAGCAGCGCAGGAAAACACGTGCGGCTCGTCCCTGCTCGACTGGATGCAAGCCCGTAACCTCACGCTGCTTAACGACGGCGCTTCTTCAACGTTCGTCGGACATCGTGGCACCAGCTTCATCGACCTAACCCTGACGAACTGGATGGCCTATCGCTCGGCAGTCGGATGGCAGGTTCTGGACGATGACACCCTATCGGATCACAGGCTCATCAAATGGGCCCACCAGATTCAAGATACCAACGACCGACGGCGAATCCGACAACCATCGGCGTTTCTGCAATAAGAAAGCCGACTGGTCGCGGTTTGAATCTCGCATCGATGAGATGGCACCTGCCCTGAAGCAAGCCGTTGCCGCGTGCACCACGAGGGAGGATGTCGAGCGGGCGTCCGAGCTGCTAGAAACCACCATCGTTGAGGCATGCCAACAGGCGATGCCCGTTCGCCGTCAATTTAGAGGAAGCGTACCGTGGTGGACCCAGAACCTGTCCGAGCTACGCGCCACAACCCGCCGCCTTAGACGCCGATATTAGCGTGCGCCGCCACTGGAGCGCGAAGAGCGCCAGCAAGAATTCCGCGATGCTAACGCAACCTATCGGGCCCAGCTAATCTAAGCACGAACGGAGAAATGGCGAGATTTCTGCACCCGCAACGCAGAAAGTAATCTCTGGGGCATCGCCTATCGAGTCCTAGGAGGCAAGAGTAAGAGCACAGTGGTCGGGCACAACCTACGCCGCGAAGACAACACATACACCAGGGGCCTCGTTGATACCAACCGGTACTTGCTGGAAACTTTCTTCCCAGGCGACGATCCTGAGGATGACTCTATCGTACAAGGGGCAATCCGCCGAACATGGGAAAGCTGCGACGGCTCTCCTGACGACAAGCGAATCGAGGAGCATGAAATCCAGGCCGCCATCACAAGAATGAACCCGCAGAAAGCGCCAGGAATCGACGGCGTAACGTCGGACGCTGTAGGAAGAGCTTTCTATAAGCTCCCTCAGCTATTCAAGGACCTCTTCAACCGGTGCCTGCCCTCGGCGTCTTTCCAAGGTGCAGCTCGTCAAATTCATTCCAAAGAAGAGCGTCCCAGATCTCACCGACCCGCGCGGTTTTCGACCTATAAGATTATTACCCGTTATCGGCAAGGTCCTGGACCGCATTCTCGCAACCCGGATCAAACACCAGATTGCTACGACCGACGGGACAAACAATAACCAGTATGGGTTCGTTCGCGGCCAAACCACCACGGATGCCATTGCAGCGGTGGTTGCGGAAATTAGATCGGCTGGTGCTCGGGGTGATTATTGCGTCGCGATGTCACTCGACATCCGGGGGCTTTCGACCACGCGTGGTGACCCCGGATAGTGTGGGAACTAGAACGCCGCGAGTGCCCGGGAAACATTCTGGGACTGGTAAAATCATACCTTTCCCAGCATCGCGCGGTAGTCACCTTACCCAGTGGATCCATCAAAAGGGACGTCCTCCGCGGGTGCCCGCAAGGATCCTGCACCGGACCGACTTTTTGGAAACTGCTATACGAAAGCATTTTCCGCGAACGGCTACCAAAAGGCTGCAAGATTTACGCCTACGCGGATGACACCCTGTTGATAGTGCGCGCACGACAGTAGAAGACACTCAAATCCACTGCAAATACTGCTTTCGCTACTTTAACTCAATAGGCAACGGACAGCAAACTTACCTTCAGCGCACATAAAACCGATGCTGTCTTCTTCGGGAAAACTCCAAACCAGCAGCGACCCACGTTTATTCTTAACGGAGACAGAGTATACTGCAAGGACCACATAACTTACCTGGGAGTGCTCATAGACAACCGTCTCAACTGGCATGCCCACATCTCCTACGCCAGCGCAAAGGGGAAAGAAATAGCACACAAAATAGGCGCGGCTGCACACCTCACCTGGGGCTTCCGGGGACCATCGCTACGACTGGTATACGAAGGGGCAATACAGCCGGCAATGACATACGCCGCCTCCATCTGGGCCCGGGGATGCGACGTCCGACACAGCCGCAAGCTACTCAGCGCACAGAGGGTGCTCACCGTTAGGATAGCCACAGCCTACTCCACGGTGTCGGCAGAGTAGTACG
Source organism: Agriotes lineatus (assembly GCA_940337035.1). NCBI lineage: Eukaryota > Metazoa > Arthropoda > Insecta > Coleoptera > Elateridae > Agriotes > Agriotes lineatus. The sequence goes on from OW679202.1 coordinate 117,138,807, forward strand.
AGAATTGGCAGACCTAAAGGGAGCACTAACAAGCGCCGACCAAGCGGGGTTGGCCTTCCTTCGGGTGACACCGGAGCGGCCTTGGTTCTCTTCGTCGACGGCGTCGAGATTTTGAGTCGCAAGTTTAAACTAACAGAACAAAGTACCGTCTTTCAAAGCGAAATGCTAGCCATCCGCTACGCCCTTACACTGGCCCAGGATTATTAGCACGCCTTCGATGAGTTCTCCATTGTGTCGGACAGCCGTTCCGCTCTCCAGGCTCTCCAGAACATGACGCTCCCATCGAGCTGACGGGCGTGGTCCGTCAGCTCCTCTACCAGGTTAACGCTGGCACCAACATCCGACTGCACTGGGTCCGATTACACCAGGGCAACCCAGGCAAAGAGAGGGCCGATCAATTAGCTAAGGAGGCGGCCGCAGAACAGCGCGCGCCAGATTATGAAGTGGTAGGAGCAGCGTGGATTAAGACACAACTACGCCGTCGGACAGCAGAAGCATGGAATCAAAGATGGGCTACAGCTGGTACCGGTCGTCTCACAGCGCGGTTTATTCCAACATTGGCCCTCCGCTCCACATTACCATTCAGTCCAGATGCAAACATGACACAAATCCTGACACGCCATGGGAAATTCGCCGCATACTTGCACCGAATCCGGAAGCGTCCGGATTCGGTCTGCGTATGCACAGCGCCAGCTGACACGACGGAACACGTCCTTCTCCACTCCCCGATTCTCGCAGAATTCCGCTCCCGCTTCGATACGAAATTAGCAGCAGCTGGACTCCAATGGCAACAGACAATGGATCACGTCACAGCTCTTGCGCCGGAACCAGAATGGTAGTCAGTGTTAAGGGATTTTGCTGCAGCAGCAATCAAGGAACGGGCGGATCTTTAGCCAGGCGGTGAGGTGCCGGAGTGACAAATGAGTGTTACAATTTGGAAATGTGAGAGTGCATTATGTGTGCCCCCCCCCTGCTAAGTGCGCTCGCCGGCCACCCACATCGTGAGTGAATTCCTTTCTGCAGGCCACAATATGTCAGATTGCAAGCAAAGACTACTCATAACTTAAATAAGTAAAATAGATTAAGAGTATACTAGGGTAAAAATATTATAATAATTAGAATATAATAGTAGGAAATAATACATAAGTGAAGCAGAATATGTTACATGACTATAAATAAGTACGATGTAAGAGTTAAACTTGATTTAAACACACATAAAATTTAATAACAAAATTTACGAAACCAGTCAGAAGTTTTCTAAATGTAATTCTTATTTCATAAACAAACAGTTTTAACCTCAAGTTTTACTTCATAATTTCGCAAGTTTATATTTAATTTATATCTGTTTTAATCTTGAATTAAAACAGGCAAAATTCAGTCCCATTTACGAAATCTTAACGAATATTGTTTCGCCAACATTGAGTTTAAACACCGCAGTAAAAATGCAACTCGGCATTTCGCTTAATAAGCGACCTAGAAAGCCAAGTTCAACGCTTCAGTCTGCAAACCCATGCGGAACTATAAAAGGCTTATCGTGCTGAGTTGCGGTCTTCGGACCTTTAAACGCATTCTATTACACTCCACTATTATGAACTTTAAATTGTTACTTAGTTAAGCATTCTTGTTTTGTATAAATACACCGTTTATTTTCGTAATAAAACAATCTGCATTTAATGTTTGATTCATTCACTACGTCGCCACCCTGATACTAAGCCATAATACATCGAGACGTGAGGCTGCGTCTTCCAGGGAGGTTTACTGTCGTCCCTTTCAAGTACCATTGACTACATTGGTTTAAAACGTAAACACAGTCTTGTTTACGTGCTTGAGGGATAGAACCAGCGCAAAGCAACGGAATGATGATCATCAGCCTCCAGGCAATTCTGTTCATGGTGGAGCACCGGGGTTCCCTGGAACTGGGTAAATTAATAAATAGACGGTACTACAATAAATTAGTCTAATGTATATTGAAGACAAATAAATATTACTCTACTTTAAGCGTTCTTTTAATTCTTTAAAGTTATGGCGCTGAAGATTCTTTTACGTTAACTTAACATAACTACATACACACACAAAAAAGAACACACACATATATTTGTAAATATTTATTCAATCCAAATATAATTAATGGCGACCACGTCGCCATCTAGCAATCTCGATAAGAATTTTATTGTGGGTAGCTTCACGTGCCGGCTCCACCACTCTTCTGTCTTCTGGAGACCTTGGAATGGTTCTGGCAGCGTACTCAGGACGGTGATCTCAGCTAACTGCTCGCTGAGGACATTCATCGTGTAGTTGACTGCGATGACAGCCTGGAGGTGACGAGGTGGTGGAGGTAGCGGTTGCGAGGCGATGAAGTCCTCAAACTCTTTGTAAAATGCGGGGGCATCTTCAAAAAGCGCATCTTCAAAAATAGCAGACATGATGATAACTGGTAGCAGTAGTAGAAAACGGTGCGACTTATATAGGGCAAAACCTTGAAAGAACTAACTTTGAACAATAGCCTAGAACCACTAGTCATGACCTTCAGCAAACGAACTTGCAAAATAGCTCTGACCTTGAACGTTGGCTTAGCCTTCTAAGTGGCCTCGACATTGAAGTTTAGCCTTGACCTTGAAGTTTAGCCTTTCAAAATAGCCTTGACCTTGAACTCAAGGCCAAGTGGTGGGGGGAGGTTCTACAACTGTCCATTCTAACCTACTTACATACACATTTCCAAGGGTTAGGTGAAGCATAAAAGAGTTAAGGAGAACTTTTTTCGGAAGAATATTTTTTTTACCTACAATATTTTTTACAGACTTTGTTAGTTTAGCGTATTGAGTGAGGGGGAAGGGGGGCACTCCAGAATTCATTTAAGATTTAGTAGAAAAAACAAACATTTTTAGTTCGTACTAAGAGTGGGCATCTTTCTAGTTTGTAATATAGTCAAGTTATGACAAAATTCGGCTGCAGACGGAACTAATTGTTATAAAGCAAATTCTTGCGGGAACATTTTCTTAAGGTCCCCAAGAATCCCCAAAAGGATTATTATGGGGAACTCTCCTAAATTATAAAAGATCGTTCGCGACATTGGAACTGCAAAAAATTCATGTAGTGTCAAGAAAAATTAGGGGAAAGCTGAATTTAAGCCAGTTATTAGAACACTATAAGAAATATATTTTCCCAAAACTTCCTGCCTCCCGCCCGTGTGCTTTCCTCCACTGCAGATTTCTGAAAACTACCTTATGTTTGCATAGGTAAAAGTTGGAATGATATAAACTTCTTTAATTTGAATTCTTAAACAATGTACTAGAAAAAGTTTTTAATTCAATTTTGTTGCAATGCCAGTAATTTTCGAAATAAAAACGTTTACATCGAGTTTCCTTGAAAATGTAAAGTTAAGAAATTGCTAAACTATTCTCACACTGGTGGGTTAATCGAATACTACAAAATAGTGTCGTTCATTAATATTAAGTAAAATATCAACTTTAATTAAATAATCTCAGATGTTCTTGAGATGATTAAAAATCCAATTTTTATGTTTCCTTTTTTAGAGACTGTAACTCGCAAACTGTACGTTGTTATGCTAACTTCATTACTTATTTTTGCCTAGAGAATCAACTTGTAAAGTTCGTAGGTATACTTTTTAAACATTGTGTATACTTTTTTTAAAGATCACCTTACAAAGTTTATCGATACATGTTTTGAACATCCTTTAAATCATTTTATACAGTAATAATAAAATCAGGGAGGTACCTATATACTATTTCCTCCAATTCTCATAACTTAAATTATGGAGAATTCTTAGATTTCTAAGAAAGGTGGGGGTCTATCGATGTGCGAAGTTTTCCATTTTTTAGCGTGTTAAATTTATTTACGTTACCACTGACGAAGTGAAGAAAGGCATTTTGCGCTGTAGAGCCCCAAAAATTTTCGCTCCCTACCGCCCGAAACAATATTAATATTCTTGTTTGACGGTTGTACAGGAATCAGCAGAAACATATTAAACATTTTATTTAAATTTTTTTTCTTTATACATTGTAATAACAAAAAAAAACGAAAACATGAGTATGTTCACAAAACTTGGGAGTTTATTTATTTAAATATCGAGTGCCGGATATCTTACATATTTTTTTCTGTTATATCTTGCCTAATACCGTTAACTGCGAGGAGCTCCCGGTGGCTTTTTATTACAAAGTGAACCGAATTCTCTAAACTTCTGAACCTATCATCTTATTGTCAAGTAGGATGGAACAATGTTTAATATGTTTCTGCCGGTCCCTGTAGAAACAATATTGTGTTTATTACGAGCGCGAAATGTTTTATAGTGTTCGAATGATTTTTTTGACTCGGCTGTCGCCTCGTCAACAGAAGTAATATTCTCACGTTCTAAAATCATGAATTTCCCTCACTTAATACAAAAGTAAAATTATTGGACTCAGACAATTATTGAGGTTTTTTCTAATTAAAATTTGAACTTAATATTTCCAAAAAAACTTGACACTTGACAGTTTGACACAATGATATCGTTAGTTGCCAAAGTACACTGTGTTATTTCCTATGATTTTTTTATTTACAAAAACCACAATTTATTCGCTAGTGATTAATAGCAATTTGCGATACAAGTGGGTAAATCTAGTCTTTAGTCACGAGTGGGGCAGAGTTCAAACCCGAGTGAGCAAACGTATTAAGCCCCGCATGTGTATTGTATAATATTTTATCTACGATAGATTCTATAAATCACTGTAAATATAAGAAAAGTATTTAAAAGTAAATTGCAAACGGTCGTAATTTTGCGTGGTTAAAAATTTTAAAACCGTTGCTACTGACGACGTGCTGAATGAAATCTTTTAAACACGTTGTTAAACAGTCGTTATACAAACCTAAAGCTGCCAACTAAAAGTCAATTTCAGACTGTCGTAGATAAAGTAAATTTTATCCACTATTACCATTAAAGTGTTACTCTAGCAGCGTGGCTTTGGTGGATAAAGCACTTACAACTTTATAGGTAGGTGTTGGAAAGTAGTTATGTATGATACGAGTGAATAAAGAGGCATTTTATCCATAAGGGCCAAACTTTAGCTCACGAGACAGCCGAGTGAGATAGTTTCCCCGAATGGATAAAATCTCTTTATTCACGTGTAGCATATAAAACTTTTTCCAGTATCTACAATTAATTGTATAAATAAGTAAATTGAATAAATGATTTTAAATATGCAATCATATTATTTACTTGGTTGTTTACTAGTTTCCACGGTAACATGTTGATATTTTGTAAGTTGCTATGGATTATTAACTCTTTGTCCATCCTTATCATTAAAATGTTGCTTTACCATGAATATTTGCTCAGATACAATACAGCTTCATAAATAGGCATTGGAAAAAGAAAATTACTTCACTACTATAGCCAACTTCTCCTGAGAAAGTATATGGAAATGGATAACAAAAACGTAAGTGTATCTAAAAATACGTATGTAGGCACCGACCGAGCTTACAAGAATCTTACTGGACAAACGCTCCAAAAAAGCCGCGACTATAAATATTTCCAACAATTTCAACACTTTCCACTACAATATATTTTTCAAAATGTATGTTTGCCTAATCTTTTTATTGACTTGTAGCCCAACCACGTCAATTATGTTGCAATAAAGATAATTAAAATTCAACAGTATTCAATTACCACATACATATATGGAAGTAAAAGGTCTGCACACTTACTTGGGTGCCTGCACGTCTTCAGCTATGAACTTCAATCTACCCCGAAATTCCTATAAAAATGTGCTTAAAAAAAAGTTGGGCGTTATGACCAAAGTCGAAGTTGGGAGTTGTGGGCAAAATCAAACTTGGGCGTTATGACCAAACTGGGCGTTGTGACCAGAATCAAAAGTGGGCGTTGTGACCAAAATCGAAATTGGGAGTTGTGACCAAGTTGGGCGTTCTGGCCAAAATCGAATTTGAGCGTTGTGACCAAGTTGGGCGTTCTAACCAAAATCGAAATTGTGCGTTGTGATCAAGTTGGGCGTTGTGACCAGAATCGAAGTTGGGCCTTATGGTCAAAACGGTGGTTTAAGTGGCGTCGATAGCTCTCTGCTATAACAGGCGTCGGTGGGCGTTGTGACCAAGTTGGGCGTTGTGATCAAAATCAAAATTGCGGGTTGTGACCAAAATCGAAGTTGGACGTTATGACCAAATTCTGAGTTGGGGTGTATGACCAGTGGGTGTTGTGACCTAGCCCTCTTGATTTTCCATCTCGTGCTATTTCAATGATATTAGTGGAAAACATTCTAGTTCATTCCACTCTTTTCTTTTTTTCGTAACCCATCTCACGACATCTAGAGTGTCACATTGTCTTCTTCATCATCTTTTATCATCATTTTTAATATTATCTCTTAGAGTGTGTCCTGTTATGTTGCGGAGTCTTTTCATCTCAGCTATTCGGAGCATCCATTTTGTTGTTGTTGTCATTAGCAATCTACGAGAGAGACAGATGATGAAATACTGCTTATAGAACCAACATGTTGCCTCCGAATTGAACGGTCAATAGGATAAGGAGCATATTGAATATATTTTGGGGTTCATAGTACTTAATTTGTAATTGTTTGTAATTTTCTCCGAAGAAAATATTATAATAGTGAATCTTTATTGTCGTAAAACAAAAATTTAGAAATCTGTTTGATTTCCTTCTTACATTTTTTCATAACACCAATTCAAGGTTGAAATCATGTATTTAACAGCTGTGCAAATTTAAGTAAATTAAAAAATGATTCATGATCCATAGCACAAAAATATTTGATTGCCTTGACCACTATTACCAAATGAACATAAATAATTCTGTTCTTTATAAGCTAATATTGTTTTCTATCATGAGTAAATCCGGGTTGCGTTGTTGGAAAAACGCTAGACTTGCATTAAGCAGGTCCTCGGTTCGAATCCCTCCAGGATCGGAATTTTTTGGCAGCCTTGGCGATTGGAATCGGTCTCGGTGAGACCATTCACAGTTGAGCACCAAATTAACTGTGCTCTACTCAGAACCATATACCTAAGAGATAGATCAACAACCCTAGCAGCACACTATATGCTAAGGATATTAGTTAGTAATGTCTTTGGGATAGATTTATATCACACTTGTAAATATTGGCCATGTTGCTATGGTTTTAAGCCCTACCAATCAACTCTGTTAGCATTGAAAAATTAATGGACATTTCATAAAAGCTCAGAGTGGGATATTTTATATAACTGCAAAACTAGAACTTGAATTTGCCAGAATGAACACATTTGTAATAAGATGCCAGTAATTGCAGAATAATTAATTAATGAACGCAGTAAGAAAAGCTCAATTCGCACAGGGATCTAAGTTGAATGTAAGTTCAGTTAATTAATTAGGTTTGTGCTAAAGTAAATGCCAAGCCGAATGAAATTAAATAATTACAAGATGGATCGCAAACGCAAAAGAATGAAGCGTAGAATTCAGGTTGAGAATAGTGAAATCCAGTCAGGGTTTTATAAGAAAAGTAATTAAAAGATAGATAAGCTTATGAACATGCAAAGAGTAAATAAGAATGAAGGCATTAAAGCACATGAAGTAAACCGTAAGAATCAAAAGGCAAGGATTATAGAAAGTACAGAAAAAGAAACAGCATATGAACTTAAAAATGTGTGAAAAATAAAACAGTGAATTCAAAGGAAGCCAGTGCAGGAAATGCGCGAATTAAATACTATAATGATTGCAGTGACATGTGAATATTTAAACGCAAATTAAAAAGACGGGCAGTGACAAATAGACACGCAAAATTAGTATAAATGTAAACAATTATTTTAGATGTAATATTAATGTACAAAATCCTAGCTTTAAGTAGAATTTATTGTTAAAAGTCAGTATTTTGAACCATGTTAACATCCGTAATTAATTTGAAACTAATAGCTTTTGTTTATAACAAAAAAAGAGAAGACAAATGAATAAATTAATTGATTGACTTGTGAAATTGTGCTCTGTATTAAAAACGAAATTTCTTATAGTAAAAATAAAGATACAAGTCTGAAACTTTACCAGTATGTTGAGTAAATTTTTGTGCCCATGTGGTATCATTTTTATCAAAATTCGCAATTATAAATTGTTGAGGTCTCCGATACTGTGTAACATAACCTCGATCCGAAGCGACCAAGTTCCGAGAGCCACGAGAAGGTTGACCTGTCTATCCAGCCCATTGGGGAAGACATCATTGCCACTCAGCAGCCGGTGGGGTACGTGCCCGGGCCCCAACAACAGGATCCGACCCATAGCAGCCCCGCAACAAGGTCAGAGCAGCTACGAACTCTCCGATTTGAGAACGACTAGTGTAGGTATTGTTCATTCTAAAACTAATTAGGTGAGCGCCGGGAAATGCATGCATGCATAAGAAGAGCAATATTCAAGGCAATCCAGGCCAGTTCCATCGCCGTACGAGTGATTCCAGTATGCCAAAAACTCCAAACTCCATTATTTGAGGTTATGCGTTGGTGAGATTCAGACCGAGGCCAAAATAAACAATTGGGAGATAAAAGCATAAACAAATGCTAGAAACCAATGAGGATTAATCCGCAAAAACCAACTAATTTAAATAGTTACCAATAGAACTGTGATCGATTTGGCTTGCTTTGTTTATTCAATTTGACGCGATCTTGCAAACGGCGTCCATCTTGACTTATATTTGACCCAATTTCAGTTTCGATTGTGCGCGGTTGAGCTTATGCGGAGACAGATCCGTATTTAATAATTTTAATAGATTATGCATTCAGGGTGGACCCAACCGAGATGAGTCTGTGCTTTATCGATTTGAGCTAGCGTATTATTGGATTAATTGTAGATAAATAAAATATTATAAAAGGCATACAACTATTTATTTTTATCTATCAATTTACAAGTAACTTTTAATCAACCTAAGATTTGATAACACAAATACGAAAAATGTTTGCGTGGTTCCCTTATTTAAAAATTAAATTAATAACATATTACAACACTAATTAAACATACCATTGCAATATATATAAAAATACATCAATACTATATCGGTTGCCGATCTTGCCTAGACGTTAGCCGCAGATATCTGCTGAATATATCTTACAAATATCACTCAGATATTTTTAAAAGATGTATTCACTATATTAGCAATCGGTATTTGGCAGATATAAGTCGCGTACATCTGCTGGAGATATCATGCAAATATTCGCACTATATTGGCAAATAATATGTTGAAGATATTAACGGCGCACATCTTCTGAATATATCTCACCATTATCCGCTTAATATTTTTAAAATATGTATATACAATATTATCAACAAATATTCTCTAGATGCTGCTTGCCTAGATCTCCAATATATATCTTACAAATATTCGTAATTTATTTATAATAAGATGTACACCGTATATTGCCAAACCATCTAAACTAAGTATCCCGCGTAATTTTGTTCATCCTGCTCGCTATTGGGAAATTGATAATAGTAAGATAAGTTAGACAAGTTGCATCATTTAGGCTTTTTCAGATGCCGTTTACTGATTTATAATTTGCTGGGTACTTCCTGAAATATCTTGAAAAACAACTGAAAATTAATTTTTATTCTTTCAAATATTCCAATATTTAAAGTATATGTGTGAAATCATACATTTTATTCTCTGAATCGTGTCCTTATAATCAACATGTTTTCTAAATGTTTGAAGAAAACAAAAAAACACAATTTTCAATATTTCATAAACTAGTGAAAAGTTAAAAATGCGTAGACGGCTTTTGGAAAGGCCATAAATTATTTATGCAACTTTTTCTAATATAACCAACGTTTCATTTCTCACCATTATCAAAATATTCCAGTAGTGAGCTTGATAAAAAGAATCGTTCGATAGCCAATAGTTATTATTTTCATTTATTTAACTTGTCTGAAGCAGAATATGGAAACAACATGCTTTGTTAAATATCATGTTTTTCCATGACAGGGAGTAGAATACTGCTATGCATGTACTTGATTTTTATGTTTGCAGTATATTATTAATAATTGTACTTAAATTTATAGCAGAATCTTCCTGCTTTATAATATTTACACGTCATCATTGGGGTAATAGTGTAATTAATACTTTAAGTAATTAAACTTACCTCTACTGGTTCTCTTAAACACCAAAAACACTTTTTGAGCACTTTCACAGAATTGGTAGTTGCAAAGCTAAAGCTGAAACCAAAGTGAAAAATAGAAAGAAATTCACCCTCCATAATGAGAAACTCGTAAATAAGATACTATTTCTAAGAACTAACTACCTGTTAAACTGCTTACGCGGGTAGATTTCTCTCTTACTCTGTAACTGGGTGATTTTTAAACGGGAACAAATTTCGTATTTGCAATTTGTTTATGCCGTTAAAATATTATTTGAATGCACTTTTCAACTGTTATGATTTTAGCATTAATAGTAATTTTTGCATTAAGAGCGCGAAGTTAATGATTTTAGAGCGTGAGAATGTTACTTCTTTTGATGAAGCGATAGCCGAGTCAAAGAAGTCATTCAAATGCTCTAAAACATTTCAAGCTCACAATACAAACGATGTTTTTTCTACAACCGTCAAACAAGAATATCAATATTGTTTCGCGCCGTAGCGTAGTGCGCGAAAATCTTTTGCGTTCTAGTGCGCGAAATGCCTTTTTTCACGACGTCAATGATAACGTAAATAAATATCCCAATTTTTAACACGTTAAAAAATTGCAAACTTAGCGTATTGATAGCTATGCGCGAATGTCCCCTTTTTTTACAGTTGTTGAAAAAAGTTTAGTTTTAGTACTAAAACGTATTATTGCTTGTAGGTAGCATATACATGTATACAGTAATTAAATATTAATTGTTATTTAGAAACGCGAAAAAATTGCTCATTAAGCAAATACTTGCATTTCTTATTTTTTCTATGAAAATCTAATGATACGCGTATTACAAACAACTCGATTAAAATTTGAAGGTAAAAGAAACAGTAAAAGTCAGCAAATATAATAAATAGATCTTCTACTTAAAGAATGAATAAGCAAAAATGGGCCATTACAATTAATGGCTTTCTCATATACTTCCCAGTCAAGCAGTCCTTAATTATAACAACACGAATTATTAACTTAACGTCTTCACTTGTGAACTACGTAATAAGGCATCCTAAATTGAAAACAATAGAAATATTTATATTAGTGTACGTAAATGATAGGTCATACATTAGTAAACTTAAGATGATTATCAATTAATTATTTATCAATATGTTATACAATAAATACATATATTTACGTTTTATAGACTCTGCATATTTCTACAATTTCTTAATTTGCATAAAATATAAGTATTGTAAAACTTTTGCATTTAAATCATAATGTTATTACTGTTGTTGAAGTAAAATATTTGGGGTCGCCGGGTATCGCTAAAATTGAAATTGTGTCCTGTAAGTCATGTTAATTAGCATTTTAGTATTTAGTATCAAGATTTTTGACTCAAAATTTTATGACTAACATCGCCACGTGTAGTTTGCTCCACAACTAATTTACACCCTGTATACTGCAGCTCTGCATAATAATACACAAGATGTATCAAATTATCGCGGCACTGTTTAAATAATATTCTGAAAGTTAATAAAATCTTGATTATAAAAGTTGGAATCGTTTTTCAATAAATCCCCTATACACAGTAAATGTTCTAATTAAACATTGTTTTTAACCCTTCTTTAATTATCTCATAAATATTGCTTGAATCTTGTATAAATACATTTGTTTGTGAAACTACCAGTGATCTCATTCTAATATTTGCAACATATATCACAACCAACTTAGTTCGAAATATACAGCAGATATCCGTTATTAATCGGAATCCAATATCCGCTACATCTAATTTTATAATATCCACGTAATATTTGGTAAATCTCAGTTAAATGTAAACATTTATCGCGGTGTTCTCTTAATGGAATGCACTGACGTCCGCATAAAATAATTGTATCTATTATAAGAACTTTTTTTTGTTTTCCCTTTTTTCTTGCTTTGCGGCTTCATTAATTTGTAGATTTATCGGTTCTTGCCTTTTTTCTATAATTAATGATATATTCTGCGATTTAATTATACTAAATTTGTGATACTCGCTAGAATAGTGACTCTTAAAAACTTCAATGGCACCTTTCCAGTTGTCAAATTTTTTCTTGACTAATTTATTGAGTACTTGATGTTTGCCAGTACCTGCTGTTTCTCCGGCATAAAAAACGCAGAACTTACAATAAGCACCATCCATCGTTTTCGAATACGCCAACCACTTCCACCTAAATTATTGTAAAGGAAACACTGTCTTCCTCATAAAATTAACATATATTTTACATGCGCTACATGTTTCGGCTTATGTATTAAACCATCTTCAGGCTAAAAGATAAAGCTAAGAAAAATACGGGGAAAAAACCAAAGAGCAAACACCTCACCTAATGTCAAAAGTGGACAGTCAGTTTTTTTCACTTCCACCTATTAAACCAATTAAATTGAAACTTTAGATTTCTTTTTCCAGTAGATGGAAATTTAAAATTTGAATCTGAATAAAAATATATTTTCTAATAACTCGTGGCATTCTTTTCCTCCGGTATTTTTCGGCCTTGGTCTGTGTAATTGGAGATATCGTGTTCATCGTAGTATTTGGTGATTGGTTGCACTTCAATTTCAATGTTTATCGTTTGTGAGGAATGAGAAGTAGAAGTGGATGCTGTAGACATAGAAACGGACGTGGACGTAGATTCAGCTACTGTATCATCAGTTTTTTAAGTAAAAATGAGTCCAATGTGTTGATTCTTCGCTTACTGTCACCACTGCCTCAACCACTCGTAATTGAATGAATTTTCTGAAATTTTAAATGACTTATCAGTAACATAGTAACTGTAGCATAGCGTAATTATATAACTTTAAAATAAATTAATAATATTAATTATCTTTATTAGTAGTAATTTAAATATTTGTCAAACACATGCCGTGTAAGATAAAAAAAGTAATTTTTTCACGAAATTCGCCATATTAAAAAAAAAATATTTGAATTACTTACAGAACTGAAATAATGTTTTGCGGTCAAAAGCCACCATTTAGTTTTCAGTGACTTTGTAAACCAGGGATACAAGCATCATGATGGTTAAGATTGCAATTTATCTGTTTTATTGTGTGGAAGTGTGGCAAAATACAAACATAATTGAAAGTACATTATATGTAACTGTTTAGTATTCATAACAATATAATAAAAATATAAATATATAATTATGAAAAATGTTTATGTTTAAAAAAACCGTACGGCAGATGTGTGTTTTATTTTGATGTATTATAGAAAATAAACATTGTTTTACCGATTTCGTTGATTCATCATATATTTAGCTAAAAATAATCATTAGAAATAAAAAGATTAGTTTTCGTATATGCTTGACTTCGCGCGGTGCGTACATTTCAACACAGGCTTACTTGATAGCTATTCAAGAGAAATATATTAAAATCTGTTCTTTTCTATGTATAGACTACTTACGTACTATTTTTTTTTGTATTTTACAGGCTATTTCAGAACCACCATCAAGCCATCAAACGAAAAGGCCCTAAGCAAATATTATGTCAGATTATTAGAAATAACACATAGATTATTATTAGGTGTGGAGCCTGACAGGTTAATCAACGATTGTATACTTACATTACAGGAGTTGCGAGATACGTTCTGTGCACCAAATTCACTAGACACAACACAGAGATGAGATCAAATATCGTGAATCGTGAACGAATAAATAGATTATTAGACGAGACGCCTGACCCGACACTGCTTACACCATACACCCCTTCCTATCTAATAAATGAACTAGGTAGTCCACGGGCAGCGGTCGCGCGTGGCAATGGTCTCGACGCGGGGACGGGTGGCGGGCTTATCCAGTGTTGCCAACTTAAGGGAAATTTCACGTTTTGGGAAATATAAAAGAGAAAAAGTTGATTATTTATTATTCGAATTATTATCTGATTATCCGTTTTTAGACGACAAAGAGTGCATCTGTTTTAACTTTACGTTAGATATATCTTTTTTCGGTTGTTCGTTTCTTCATTTTTTTGTTTGAAAATTTTGGGCCTTGAGGGGGGAGGGGGTTTGAAACCCCGAACCCCCCCATGGGCACGCCACTGTGTGTCATGCGAATTTCCGAGGCTGGTGAACTTGGTGAAGAGTCACCTGTAGTACCTGTCCTGAACATTTCACCCTCAGGAATCTTGAAAATTGATCACCGTCAACATTCGAATCTGCAACATTTCAATACATATATTAAAAATTTAAGGCAAAGTAGAAGTACAAAATTTACATGCAAGTGTAATTAAGTATTACTATGAAGAAAATATAACAACGCTTAAAATAAACTGCATATTGGAGATAAAGCCGAGCAATTACTGTAGAACAATTATGCGATGTGTACCTTTATCAACATTTAGATGTTTTACTTTTGGAAGTGTTTATATCGAAGAGTCTTCTTTTTACCGGTGATAAATGTGATTGCTTCAATGCTCTTGGTGTCTTTCGTTTGAATTTGGCTTAGGATTGTGGACTCAATACAGAGAAGTCGAAGGAAGATTTCGTTCTAGATAATTTTAGTTTATTAATGTAACTTTTTTCGAATTTTTACTGGTTCTGAAACTTTGAATTAAATTTATCTGAGCTACATCAATTACAGGATACTTGACGCGACACGGCTCACGTAAATCAGGGACATTGGGAAAACCTGGCTGTTACTTTGTTTGTGACGTCAGATAGATTTTATCTGCCCCAGTATTGGCTTAGAAACATATCAATGCGAGGAATATACAAAACAATTTTTTCGCTACTTGTTTTCCTGAAACGATTGCCAAATATTGCTTTAGTAAATGTATAATGATCTGCTTGACATATACCACGTTACAATCTCGGTTCCCCGAGTGTCTCAGATCTTAATGTGGAAGTATTATGTTTTCTAGATAATTTTAGTTTATTAATGTGACTTTTCGAACTTTTACTGGATCGGATAACTTTGAATTAAATTTATCTGAGCTATATCAATTACAGGATACTTGACGCGTCACGGCTCACGTAAATCAGGGGCAATGGGACGACCTGGCTGTTACTACGTTTGTGACGTCAGATATATTTCGTCTGCCCTAGTATTGGCTTAGAAACATATCAATGCGAGGAATAAACAAAAACATTTTTTCGCTACTTGTTTTCGTGAAACGATTGTCAAATATTGCCTTAGTAGATCTATAATGATCTGCTTGACATGTACCACGTTACAATCTTGGTTTCCCCAGAGTCTCAGATCTTAATGTGGAAGTATTATGTTTTCTAGATAGTTTTAGTTGACTAATGTGACCTTTCTGTAATTTCTGATGAACCGGATTACATTGAACTGAATTTATGTGCTATATGAGCTGAGGATAATTCAGACGACGCGTTACTTATGCGATACAGAACGTTTGAGGCGACCTAGTTGTTACTTAATTTTGAAGATCCTTATAAGAAAACTGCCCTCGGGACAGTTTCCATTGCAACCAGCCCTAGACTCTTAGCGAATGCAAATTTATCGGCAAGTATGTCTCACCCTTGCTATATTAATTACTAATTAAAATTGTAGCAACGTGAGTAAGTAGGGATGTTCCTATCGTATCGGATCGATTTAAAAGTATCTGTTCTGGGTAGTATCGTATACTGAAATACCGATCCGATACTGATCCAGGATATCTACAATGTTAATTTATACGAACCTTAGAGTCCTACTACAGCAAATAGAACTATAGCAATAATAGTGGCGGTAACAATAAAAAAATCAACAACAAATAATTACAAAATCAGTATTAGAAATACATCTATTAAATAGTATACTAACTTTTATAAACGCTTAA
Source organism: Agriotes lineatus (assembly GCA_940337035.1). Taxonomy (NCBI): domain Eukaryota; kingdom Metazoa; phylum Arthropoda; class Insecta; order Coleoptera; family Elateridae; genus Agriotes; species Agriotes lineatus. The sequence goes on from OW679202.1 coordinate 117,154,678, forward strand.
AAACTTGAAAAGTAACACGGATATAATGACTAAAACTCATTCATATTTTCCAACAAATTTAGTTTTATAAAGATATGTGGGTATGGGCCCCCACCCTATAAAGGCAAAAAAATAGAAAATGCCTCTACATGTATGGAAAAAAATAATAAAACAGTATACCCGCAGTTTCAAAACATAAATTATATTTTAAACATAAATAAAAACATAAATTTTCATAACACATTAATCATTCCCGTTGTTCATTACACATTTAAAAAAATTAAAATGGTTTTATTCTGTTTTTCGCATTCGCCTAATCATGAATTAATTTTGACACTTTCATTTTCCGAGCCTCCTCTGCCTCTATGCTAAGTAAGGCTAGAGCAGATAACCGTTCTTGCTTCATTGTGTTTCTTAAATAATTTTTTTATTAATTTCAGTTTTGAAAATGATGCTGCGGAAACGGGAATTGACAGAAATAATATTAATAAAGAGCATACTTCACAAAAACTATCGCTCATGTTATATTTTATAATCAATAGCTGAGCAAAATCGCGTATTGTTTTAAGTTCGTTTAAGTCGTTTTTGAGCGTTTCTCTCACAGAGCAATAATTGTAAAGGTAGCAATTCAGAAAAATCAGATGAAAATGTCTCCTGAACCTTTGTTGCGCATTTTATAATCACGTCGTCGTCCATTTCAATTATTTTAGATGGAGTTAGAAATGCGAACAAATTTGCAACTATATGTAGTCCTTCAAATCTTTTGTGAAGTTGTGCTGTAACAATAGCAACAACACTATGAAAATATTAATTGTAAATAGCATTTATTCATTTTCAAACCGATGATCTTGTGCCAATTCGTCAAAATGGTTTTTTGCAGTTTTATACACATGTTAAACGGGAAGATTTCGACTCCGCAAAATTATTTTGCTTTGATTTTTATTTTCGAATTTGAAGAAGCTGAAAATTACTTGATAGCTATCGACGTTCGACCATCTCGCCTTTACGTCCATATAATACGAAATATAAATATCAAACAACCTCATTAAGATTGTTTCATTCATTTTTATGTTAGGTTTTGCGTCAGTTTTGACACATACTGATGCAAAACCTTGCCTGCGAACATCGAATTTGACATAGACTTACAGTGCCACCAATACAAACAAATATTTCAAAGCCAAACTTAATTTCATTGTAGTTTGCTCACATGTTAGATTAGAGAGAGGGAAAGCCACGATGTTATAGTAGGACGACATGTAAGTGTCGCACTAGCAGAGACTTCTGAAATGAATTAATATAGACGTTATACAACTCGACCAAACTATACATCCTACTGGTGGTAACACATGGTTTATAAATAATGTAGAATAACTACAACAAACTAAAAACAACTAAACTTACAGTGAACATTGTAATAAGCCTCAGGACGATGCTGAGTGATGTAGAAACAAACACAAATTTAGAGTAAAATCAAGTAGTTACTGAGAGCCAGAACGGGAGAACGAGGTAGATGAAAAACCAATTGAAAATACAATGTAGCAAGTTTTGCAGTATGGCAAAGTGTGTTGTCTTGATAAAACAAATAATCAATGCGCTACAAATGGGGCCGTGCTTTTACGAGCTTTGCCTTCATTTTTTTTATCAAAACTGTGCAACAATATTGAGCGTTTATCGTGGTACCCTTTTCGAAATAACCAAGTAGGGATATACTCTTACCATTTCAAAATATAAACGTCATCACTTTTCCGGTCTATGAAAAGCTCCTCGCCTTCGTTAGTGTCGGTAAACCAATACATTTGCACTGTATCGACTGTTGTTTGACTTCAGTTATGTAATGGTGAACCCAAGTTTCATCCATAGTTAGAAATCGGAGCATAAAATCCTTGAAGTCCTTTTAAAAGGGTTAATGCATTCAATTGAAGTGTCCTTACAGATATGATTTTGCTTGGAAGACAGCAAACGGGCAGCGAACGTGCCAAAACATTGGTAATTTACATATAAGGTGCCCATTTATTTGAAATGCCGGTGGCCTTAGCTTGACACATCTTAACACGGCGCGGCGGTCGGCCTAAACAATATTTCGACATTTTTTATCAATTTCTCCAGTATTTATGGTAGTCGGGCATCCATTGCGGCGGTCATTTTCAGAGCTCTGACGTCCACACTTAAACATCAGAACCCACTTGTTCACTGTGTGTAGCGACGAATACTCTTGCCGCAACACATATTTTATTTCAGCTTTTATGGTATTTATAGTTAAAGCTTTCTTTACGAGGTATTTAATCACAGCATGAATTTCAACTTCATTAATTTTGAAAAATAGTCGATTCCTTCAACCAATTGTTAATACCAAACTGTAATCTATTTGGCTTTTATCGGTATTTAAATTGCTTATTTTTAATTTGACCGAAATTCAGTACATTTAGTTTCAGAGTAGTTTCCTTTAGTAAAGCTCATATGCCCATGGGTTGGTTGTACTCAAATGTACAATTACTAGGATAACACAATGTAAAAAAGTAACTCATATAGTTTGCTTAGCTATGTAATGGATTGCATATAAGATTAAAATATTTCACTATTAGATTTACAAAGATAAATTTGGGTATAATAAAAGGATTTCAGAATTATTAACTTGTATTTTGTAAAATAAAGGAATAATTTGAATTCAGTTGAACAATGAACAATAAGAAACAGAAGGTTGTAAAATGATTTAAAAGTGACATGAAGTAGAGTGGGAGATTAATAGCAAATACTTATTTGAGGAACAGGGCCGTCGCTAGACTTTTGGCCGCCCGGTGCAGGTTTTTAATTTGTCGCCCTTATGTTTGTAGGTATAAACAAAAAATTGGCTAAATTTAAAAAATTGTTATTAAAAAATATAACATGGTTAAATATACTGTGTTGGTTAACAGCGTGGTGTCTTTCTTTACTTTTAATTATTAGTTTGCCACACTTTGGGCCGTCATTAATATGCACTGGATACACGTTGCTGTGCCTTAAATTTGTACTGAACCGTCAAACATTGATACTGATCAGTTTTTTAAATTGCAAATTGCCCTATTTTGTATTATAATGTCAATAATTACTATTATAGGTAGTTCCTGAAAACACAATAGGGGTGGATTCTTTTAGCTAGTTACTTGCTTTCTGTTGATTGTTTTTCTAATATTTTAAATCTCATTTGCATCATAAGTCACAATACTTATGTCAACCAAACGTCATAAACAGATTTGAAATTCATATAACAAAGACAGATTGTTTCCCCATTACACAACAATATTAAAAACACAGTAAGTAATTCTTTGATAACTAATTCACTTATACAGTGTGGTCCATTAAGTGTGCAACAAATGGGACATTTTTTTATTAGTTGTAAAACCGAAATTTAAATACCGCTAAAAGTTAGTGCATGTTCGATAACCATATCAGATGCCCTTAGAATGGCTTCAAGTCAAACAATATACAGGGCAGGACAAAAAATATGTAATTCGTTCAAGAATAAAGTTACCTTATTTCAAAAAATATAGCAAAATTTTATTGAGAAAAGTTGTTTAGAATCAAAAGTTATGCTCAAATACAAAGTCACGGCCTCCTATTCGAATTTTAATTCTTTTTTTGTAGAATTTTTTATTATCCCCGTATGATACATATTTTTATTATTCTGATTTTAATAAGAGTTTTTCATATGTAAATTATTATTAGTAAAGCATTTGCCTTGTTAAAAAGAATATTTGCGAAATTCTAAAGTTCTGTTAAATATCGTTGCAACAAACATGAAGTGGACGCTTACCTAAAAAAATATAAATCCAAGTAAATTTTACAAATACGCTTCAAATTGCTAAAAGTTATTTAAAAGGGATGTGGTTGTGGCTACTTTAAATACATATAAAATCAAAATAATAAAAATATGTATCATACGGGGGTAATACAACATTTTCCAAAAAAGAATCAAAATTCGAATAGGAGGCCGTGACTTTGTATTTGAACATAACTTTTAATTCTAAACAACTTTTCTTAACAAAATTTTGCTATATTTTTTGAAATAAGGTAACTTTGTTCTTGAACGAATTTCATATTTTTTGTCCTGCCCTGTATGATGTTTGACTTGAAGCCATTCTAAGGGCATCTGATATGGTTATCAAACATGCACTAACTTTTGTCAATATTTAAATTTCCATTGTACAAGTAATAAAAAAAATTCCCATTTGTTGCACACTTAATGGACCACACTGTATAGTCTTTTATTTGCCTTTTTCTAGTAATTACCTTTCAATTGATCTCCACAACGTTCAGGATGTAAACCAACCTGCTCCTCTCTGCCTACTGATGCTCTAACGCACTTTCCCGCAATGAAAGGTTTCTCCTATAGACAAGACGTCTCCAACTGTCCCAAATCAGTAACTCTAACCTTCCCACAGAATGTAGCCAACCGACCAAATCTGCAGATACTGACTTTCTTTACTGCCGCTGCCAAACTTTCTTTACTGCCGCTGCCAAACTTCCTTTACTGCCGCTGCCAAACTTCCTTTACTGCCGCTGCCAAACTTCCTTTACTGCCGCTGCCAAACTTCCTGGAACGTGCCCTCTTAACTGATGGTGCTTCTCTGGAACTCTCCCTTATCACTGAACAGCTTGATGTAATCCAATTCAATTAATGTCTGACGTTAAATGTATTTTTCCAATAAACTTGACTTCATATTCTTCTCCAGTTATTTACTTTTATAGATTAATTCTGCTTGCTTATTATAACCATCCTTAGTTTTATAGATGTTATTCTTATATGTTTAAATCTTCTTATATCTTTAATCACGCAAATTTTATAATTACCTTTTTATTTTACAAACAGTTTTATAATAAAATAGGGTTAATTTTCAATACTTTTAATTACTCCAAATCATTTTCATTGCATTTTTTAGAAGTTGTTATTATCAACAATTAGAAACAAATTTCTTAACTACCTCGTTTTCCTTTTTATACACTCTAGTATTACCTATTTGAGTTAAACCTACTAAATTTTATTTTATTTCAAATTAAGCATTTGTAATTCGTTTTAAAACTGTAATTTATGCAATATTTTTTTATTTTCAAATCCACCTGTTTTTCAATAGCTATTTTTCATTCACATTTTCACCTTATCTCTGAATACATCCAAATTATTTTATTAACCAATTGTAATCCCTTTAATTTTAATAAATTTGATTATAACTACATTAAGGTCATATCATTACAATACATACACTATATACTACATAGTAACACATACATAAAAATAAAACTCTAAAAAATCTGACTCAGACACAAATAACATGTGAGCAAACGAAAATGAAATCAAGCTTGGCTTTGAAATATTTGTTTTATGAATAATATGTTGGTGGCACTGTAAGTCTATGTCAAATTCGAGGTTAGCAGGTTAGGTTTTCCGTCAGTTTTGACACAGAATGACGTAAAACCTAACCTGCTAACCTCGAATTTGACTTAGATTTACAGTGCCACATATTATTCATAAAACAAATATTTCAAGCCAAGCTTGATTTCATTTTTATTTGCTCACATGTTACATAGGTACTACATAAAAAGAAACTAAATATATTTTCGGGCTTTTTTTCAGAAAGCAGACTTATTATTTTATCATAATTTAAATTATTGGAAATTTCATGTTCGATGGAGATTAATGCCAAAGCAGTTAAACGTTCCTGCGACATACATGATCTTAAATAATTTTCGATTATTTTTTAATTTCGAGAAACTTCGTTCCCTAGAAGCATGGGTAAATTGAATATGTTTCTAAGAGATATAACTAAACTAGGGAAAGTGTTTTCTAAATTATTTTCTGTTATGTACTGAAGAGTATTTAAAGGATTATTAGTTTCATGTTCGTTTGACCCAATCAAAATCATAAATGAGAGCGGCTCATATTTATGTCACTATTTAAACTATCAGTATTGGATAAGTATGTACCTACGCATATTTTGTAGAAGACATACCGCGTGACGCTTTCTTCACGAAAACATTGGGTGTTGGGTATACAAACAGAGTTTGTTCTGCATAAAACTTAAGGTAAAGTTTGCTTCCACATAAATAGAGTGATATTTCTGGTTAAGAATAAAATAAATAGAAAATATTGACGTCTCTTTGAGTATGATTACGTCTTTAAGTCGTACATTATATTTACTAACTCTACTGCCATACCATATAATACAAAAATATAATATTTTGTAAAGAAAAATAGCCGCCCCCCAAAAACGGCCGCTCGGTGCGGCCGCACGCTCGCACCTGCTGTAACGACGGCCCTGTTGAGGAATGTTATTCAATATAGCGGGTGTTACTAAATGTGATAATAAAGTATAGAGTGTTGTATTGTAAAAAAATATGCAAAATTCATCACTAAAGAGATATGAATTATTATGTACACAATAAAATTTTTTTAGGAAAAAACGTAATAATTTTTATAAATACAAATTTTGAAAATATACCCTTTTTCTAATGTTATTTCATGATATATTCTGGTGTGAAAAAGGGTTTTGCTTATAATAAAATTGGTGAGAAAAGAATAAGTAAAAAATTTAAAACTTGAAGAATGTGAAGAAGATGTGTATGGTAAGAACATAATTTAAAATACTGCAGGCTATTGAAATAATTTCTGGAACGGGATGTTGAGCTTAGGTTAATGTTGAATAATTACATTTTGTGAATTGGATAGCGTCAGCTGTATGTACTGGGAATAGGACACGGCAGGATAAATATAGGCTTGAGACCGGCAAGGATTACAGCGGCGCTTGGTTTAGAAGGAAACACAAGCGCGAGTCCAGCAACAAACTCACTGCCGAATGATAACACGATTCTCGAATTCGTTTGGCCCCAAATTCGGGCGACATGAAACTGGTGTTTCAAAGGGGAGCTCACTGTGCAATATTGGTGTAAAATGGACCTGAAGATAAACCCTTCTTGTTGGGTTCTCTCCTGTACTCGAATGACGCCTGCAGCAGAAGACTCAACGGATCCGAAGGTCTAAAAATTGCCAATGCATGGAGCATCCGAATGCGGTTAGGAGCAGTTGTATTTCAAGCCTCAATTTAGCCCTCCGGCACTAGGTGCTATAACAAAAGAAGGAACTTACGATAGCATACCAAGACCGACAGATTCGTTCGACACGGACTCTTTACTTATTCCGGAAATTGTCCAGGCGAATTTAGGAAGCACGTGGCAACATGAAAAATTCCGTTAACGGCGTGGAAGTCAGGTTTCCCTTAACTCGAAAATCGGGGAATAAATCCACTTCACAATAAAGGCTCACATACATATCGAACTCACAGCAGCCCACAAAATTAAACCTCCGAAATAGTAATTGTTACTACTGCATGTTCTCCGCTTCGCAGATTGGAAAGAACGCGTCGCCGAAACAAAAGCCAGAACTTGGGTTATCTTCGTGAGACCAGAAATAAGCGTGGCGCAGCGCGGAAAATACAAAACAGTACGTTCACAGACAATCGTGCGAAAAGATGAGCAACAGAGCAACGTGCGTACTACAGACTGCGAAATTAGAATGCGGCTCAAATGAATAGCAACAAATAGCATGGCGAGGAGTTGTTTTGATTTTTCGGGAGGACAAATTCGAGTAAATAAAGTATTTTACGTTGCCTGTGATGTGTGTAATTGGGAATTTAAGCTCGGCTAGTCGCGAAGCACCCTTGGTATATAAGTTCGGGACCCAAAGAATAACTTAAACAAGGCCTGTTCCCTGGAATCGAAGTCCGGTTTTTTACGATCTGGTTTTGCGGTAGTCGCTGTAAGATTGTTTGCACCCTTCAGTGCCCCGGCCGGTAAGGTGCTACCTGCGTTTGGTAAACTACCAGGGTGGCGTCGTTTGACTTATAATACTGTTACTACAGGTACGCTAGTAGTTTTTATTAGTTTTTTTGGTTATAATAACCTCGTTGAAGCCGGTTATGTTTGCTTCAACGTAACGTAATGGACGTTAGATGCCGGGTTTACCGGGTTTAACAGATTGTCTTACGAGACAGGATTCTGTCAGAAGGTAGAACTCTGTCACGTGCAGGTTAAGGAATGAAGTTCTACGAAACGGGTTCCCGTGATAAGGCAGAACTACGTCAGGTTCAGGTTCAAGGAGATGCCCTATGAGACAGGTTCATCTCACAAGGTAGAGCTAGGTCAAGGAAGTATTGGGAAACGGGGTCATGCCCCCGGCGGGGGACTTAGAGATAGAAGTTAGGGTCAGGATGTCCGGTCTCAAGACTCAAGTGATTGAAACAAATGCTGAAATTGCTTTTATACTTGTAGGACCACGTTATCGGTGCAGTAGCTCCTTGTGAAATTAGCGGAGGCAGCGCGGTGCGTGCTTGTACGAGACTCGGCGCACCGCTGGTGGACGTCTTCTTATCGCTTGTTCGAGCGTTACCACCATGTAACCTCAGATTTTGACACAGAGTAAGCACTGTACAAATTTATGGTATAATATTGATGCTTCAGATAAACTTGCTGCTGGCGCTAACGTTACAAAACGACTTTGATCGATTCCCCTCCCCGCATGGTCAAATTAAATTAAACTGAAAGGCCACGTTCGTTGCCAAAAAAACTATAAAACACAATCGTAAAACGGTGAATATACACAATTAAGCAGAGCAGAGGGAGTTACAATCGAAATTTACTTTTGTAAGTGGACATAGAAAATTCAACTTAAAAATAGAGACTAAGTCTAGCCTCCATCAAATCCAAATGGGTTACTTAATGCTTGTTGATAGAATTTCCCAGGCAAACTGATATATGTATTGATAGATATATACTAACGTGGTATTGAGGGTTACAAAAAATAATCTATTGCTTATTTCGATTAATAAAAAAAATAATCTACTTGTGTTATCTTTTAAAAATCGCCACTCATTGTGTGCCAAATAATTTGCTGTGATATCCCCTCTAGGTATTATTATTCGTTATTAATGACATAAAAAATGCTTAGCTGAATTATCTGAAGATTACACCTTAACTATGAAGAAAATTATTCACTGGACCAAGCTGTTGCTACAACCCCAGGGCTACACTTGCCTTACCTGTGATTAGTAGGTTTATTTCTCAAACTACAATACTTAAGGGCTTGGAATACCACAAACAGATATTATTTTATTTGATACTGTTTTCTATAAAACTTGCATGTGACCCAAACGTTAAGGCCGATTTTTGTTTTTCTCAGGGTCATTCAAATTTAAGCAAATTTACACAAGCTAGACAACAATTTACTTTTAAAAAACCCGGGTTACGAGGAGAAAATTATTTTTTTCTTACTTTGTATCTCGTCTCTTTCCACCGGAGTTTTATCGTTTTCTGCGTTCCTGTTTTCTTGTCCATTTACTTTATCGAGCTCTCTCTCGTCTTCGTTTATTACTCATTTTCTTCTAAGGCTTTTACTAATTCTAGGGAGTATGCCTTTCCATCTCTTATAAGTTTGTTGTATTTAACGATAGCTATCTGTCCTCTTGCTCTAATCGCTTTCATATATTTTATTAACTCTATTCGTTCGTTCTGTATCACTCTGGGGAAATCTTCTTCTATATACAGTGTGTTTCACTTTTCATGGGGACGGTCATGTATCAGGGAAAGTACCCAACCAATTTTGTTCAAATTTGCAAGGAATGCATATATCCTCAGTGCCACCCAGGACACAAAGACACATAAGAATGGTTCCATAGGCGTTCGTCTTAGGACGAAAAAAAGGGGCTATTTTTTCACAAAGTAATATTAGCGATTTTTTCCGGCCAAATTTTTTAACGTCATCTTAATCCTCGCCTTTGAAAACCCTTGTGGCCAAATTTTCATGCAAAAATTCCTATGCGTTAGAAAGATATTAAAACGCAAACTTACATACAAAAATACTGTTTATTTATTTCGTCATTTTTCGAATAATAGCTGAGTTTTAAACATTACTTTAACTGTTTTCGTTTTCCTAAAGTGTGGCTATAGCAAACACATAAAGTTTTTTTTTCATTGTTGTTAAATAATTTACTTGGAATTTGAATAAGAAATGTTATACACTTTATTTCCTTTTGATCAAGTAGCTTTGGTAGTCGGTTTTTAACAAAACAAATGAGCATCGCAGTGCCTTACGTGTCGTTGTGTCCTGGGTGGCACTAAGGGTATATACATGCCTTGCAAATTTGAACAAAATTGGTTGGGTACTTTCTGTGATACATGATCGTCCCCATGAAAAGTGAAACACACTGTATATTATTGTACCCTTTAATTTCTTTGTTGTTTTAAGCACCTCTATTTTTTTCTCCTCTTTTCTTACTTCAATTTTAATTGGTCTACTTTTACTTCCATGATTTTTTCCGATTCGTGTAATCTCGTTTACCTCGCTTTTCATGTTTATTGTTAGTCCCATTTCTCTTAATATTATCCTCACATTTTCTTTTAATTGCAAGTCGCTCTTCGTCTCTTGTTCTTCAACTCCGTGAATTATTATGTATCTTTTCCTTATCTCTCTTTCAATTCCCTCAATCCTCTTGCCTTGTTCTAATATGTTCTGTTTGAGTGCCCGGTTCTCTATTGTTAATTGTTCGTCTTCCCTTTGGGTTTTCTTTATCTCGTCTTGTATCTCATTCATTTTTCTCTCCACCCGTTTATCGATTTCTTCCATTTTACTTAACTGTTCGTTTATTTTTTCCAACATTTCCATCATCCTTGCTACTGTCAGATACTATTTCTGTTGTATTTGATGTATTTAAACTCACTAGTAAGGTTATAGTTTGTGTTTAACTTAATTAGTATTCGTATTGAGCCGGATAATGTCTTGCACTTTTTCTGTTTGCTGTTATTAGTCTTGCTTTGTTTGCGGTATTTAGAACGCACTGGCACAGATTACAGTTTATTTGTGTTTGAATTTAAATTAATATTTGTATTGCGCCGCTTTAACTGAATTAGAAGAATTAAAGTAAGTTTAAACTAATTTCAAATGTTTTAAAGGCCTGTCCTGCGCTTTGTTTATGTTTACAAACCTGACCTACACGTTGTTTATATTTTAAAAATGCGTTTCCTGTTTATTTATCTTTGCACTTCAGATTATTGACCTTAAGACTCGTTAATTTATCCGTTTATTATTTAATCCCGTGCGCCGCACTTTGCTTTATTTCTCCTTCTTCGCGTGTTTCTATTGGAGAGGTTGTTGCACGCAAATTTTCTTCAGATAAATAAAACTAGGTTTTATAATTTCTGGCTTTCAACATGGTTACTGTGTGTTCAGAGAAGTCCGGCTATGCCGCCGATTTTACTGATCAAACTACCTCGAGTAATTCCCCAGGCCCCAACCATTCGACGAACACTTTCGAGCCGAGAAATTAAATCGCCCTAATCCAAACACCGCCGTAATTCGCTAATTACGACCTGGAGAACGTAAGGGGAGAGCGGACCGAAGTTCACCCGAGAAAGTACACCCTGCAAGTGCTTGCAACGAAAATACGGCAGCTAGGCGAGGCGGTGCCAATAATTCCACAAATCTTATTTTCGGGTCATTTCTCGCCACACTTGAACGACGAGCCTCGGCCAAATTCACAGTTTTCCGGCAATTCGTCGACGACGAGGCCCGAAGGTAAATATAATTACAATGCTGCTTACCTGAAGTTCCAAGATCCCAGAAGAGAAAACTTGGTATCTTCGGCGCGGCTGTCCACTAGGTCGCCACATTGCACACCTGCAGGCCGCGTAAACGCCGATAAGGAGAGGTATGCACGTTATCTAATATTATTTTGCCGGTACTTTCGAACGATTAACAATTCAAAAGTGAATTTCATGTTTACGCTCCGTTGTCAATTGCGAGCACCACTAATCACTTGACGTTGTAGCTTTCAAGATATCCGATATGCCTACGAGTCAAAGGACTTACATGCTATATAGTCTGGTCCGCATTTAGATGCCAGGGCACGACTCCAAGCGAGCGAGACCCACGACCGGAAGGGAACGATTTGAATTACAAACAGTATTATAATTAATTTTCTGATTTCGAATATAATTTAATTTGACTTGTATATAGTTAAAATTTATTATATGCTTAGAAAAGTTGTTCTCTTTTCCTTTCCTAGAAAATAAGCTGGAGTTCAATAAGTGAACTTTGGCTTTTTCTGAGCTATCCGGAAGCCGGTTTCACCCCGGCATTTTGTGGCAGACATCTTCATAAACTAAATTAAATTAAATTAGCCAGACAGGCTACACTTTAAAAACCCAAGGTTTATAAATACAATAATACAGCACGCCATAAAAGTTGGTTTTTGCAGTATATGACATCCGCAAGCCAATCCGGTACAGAGATATTTAAGAGAGGCCATAAAATACTTAATGATTTTAAATTTGGAAAAATCAAATAAAATATTAGCAGATAATACATTTGAAAAATCTGCACGACTAATATTCAAGATTATTACAATTACATGCTAAATACTGTAAAGAAAAGGTAAGATTAAAATCAAAAATTTTAAAATAAAGCCCTGAGAATAATAATTAAATGAAATAAAACCAAATAACAGCTGTTAGGCCGCAACAATATATTAGTAAAAAATACTCTAATTAATTAGGTTGCTATACACAATACCCAACGGTGCGGAACAGTTAATTTTTGCCGGATAAAAACTTATCTAAATTGCTTAGAAATCAGGTCCGACTACCTGTTTAATGGAAACATTTTCTTAAATTTCTGCTAAGACACAAGATTGGTGGCAACAATATGTATAATTGTACTATTGGAGATTATTATAATGCACACAAGTAAAATTATTACAAATATATATTGTGCATCACTGGCCAACCTGACATGTAACCGGTTTTATAAGTATTGACATAAAGAATTTTACAAATCTTTAAATTGTTAGGTTGACTGTATCAGGTTTCCACGAAAAAACTAAAGCTCGTACATGCCAGATTCTTGGATCAAGTATTGAATTTACATTTTGCTCGTATCTGCTTGCGACTGTATTGTAGCAGCGTTTGAGTTTTAGCCACGGCACTATATGTTTTAACTACATTTTTTTATTCTGATTAGCCTAGAAAACAACTGAATTATTTGTATTTGACGAATTTAAAACTTTTCGTTTACACTCACCCTTGATTGAGCAAATTTATTTGTATTTTTTTAAGGAATTTATTGCTATTTGCCGGTTATTAATAATCAAATCTTTTTAAGATAATCATTCTTTATTTCAATTTGAAAAAATTTCTATTTGATATATTAGTGGAGGCCTGTAAGACTAATTTTAGTTTCGTTTGTGATGCAGCAATTTATTTACTTCTTGGGTTAGCGCCTTGGTTTTAAGAACGTTATGTAAATGAAGTAGTATAAGACATCCGCAAGCCAATCCTAAACTGGTAGTTTTAAATCAGAATTTTATAATACTAAACGGAGAGATGAAAGACTCGTCTGCTGATATTATTTTTAACCACCCAGCGTTTTACAGTTTTTATAAGTTATCCTATCATCTCCTTCATCAGTGTTGCAGGTGTTAATAGAGGCTATATTTGCGTGTTGCCAGATGTCAGACCTGAAGAGACATGTGGATGTGAGCGCCCGGGAATATGCACGGTTGCTAAAAATGCTCTGGATGTGATTGTTGTCTGGGGTTTCTGCATAGATCTGCGAGGGAGTCTGCTCGGGGGTTTCTGCACAGGTCTGCGCGAAAGTTTTTGCACAGGTCTGAGCAAGGGTTTTCCGCAGGTTTGGCGGAAAATTCAAATGCTGCGCAGGTTTTGGCAGTAAATTTAAATTCTGCGTAGGTTTTGGGGCAAAATTTAAATTATAATCAGGTTTTTCCCGGGAAATCTGAAAATGTGCAAAATTGTTATTAAATGTGTAGTTAAGAAATTTGCTTAAAATTGACTACAAATGTACAGACATTAGGATATCCACGACACTGTTTGTAAGCACCGAATGTAAATAGTACGTGTTTTTTCCCTGTACTTTATTAAATACACAAGGTTTCAAAATTGGGTGATAATTATTTATTTTGCTTTTGCTGTTGGACTTATGTGCAGAAGGACAGCATTCATCACTTTAACAATAAGCAAGTTCCTAAAGAAATATTATTATGCTGTAGAGATTTACAGGTTACAATTCGGAGTGTAAATTGAGTTAAAAATTTTGGATATTTCTATACCGCTATTAACAACAGCACCATTTAATTGCATATTGTTTTCTATTACGTAATACCCAAATGTTAGATTCGATCGTTTTAATATAGGTTCGAAAGCACTTTTTAGACAGGTAGACAGGTAGATAGATAGACAGGTAGACAGGTAGACAGCTAGACAGCTAGACAGCTAAACAGGTAGACAGGTAGACAGCTAGACAGGTAGACAGGTAGACAGCTAGACAGGTAGGCAGGTAGAGAGCTAAACCAGGTAGACGGCTAGACAGGTAGACAGGTAGACAGCTAGACAGGTAGGCAGGTAGAGAGCTAAACAGCTAGACATGTAGACAGCTAGACTGTTAGACAGGTAGACAGGTAGACAGCTAGACAGGTAGACAGCTAGACAGCTAGACAGGTAGACAGCTAAACAGGTAGACAGGTAGACAGTCTTACAGCGAAGCCGGACAACTCGGCGCCGCCATCTCGGCGCGGGGTCAGCTTGGCGCCGGGACAACTCGGCGCGGAGCCATCTCGGCGCCAGCTAACTCGGCGCGAGGCCATCTCGGCGCCGAATTCAAATTTGCAAACTACATTGTGCACTACGTAAAAAAATTATTATCAAAAATGAATAAATAAAGTGATCGCCAAAAAACTGTCATCAACTGAAAAAAAAATATTGAGAATTTCTTGGAAAATCAAACACTGACGACCAGAGGCGGTTGCAAAGTGATTACAAATGAGCCAAACAAAAGTTGTCACATGACTTCCGTTATCAGTAAAATTTTAGTTTTTTTTTTAAATAACTAAGAGGCATGCATTTACTAGTCAAGATAGAGACAAATCTTACGAAAAAAAGTTTTCTGGCCTTGAGATTGTTCAGTCAGCTAAAACTACCACACAATAAAAAATCTCATTGAAATTTTGCTTAAATTCCGAAAAATAGCACTTTTTGGATTTACACAATTTTGAAAAACGCCATTTTCTAAGTAAAGTGGTTTTTATATAACAAATATTTCTTTAATGTTTATTTTCCAAATCAAAACATTTTATTTTTAACATTTTTTTATTATGAAATAAAAAACATTTTTGAAAAATGTTTGTTTTTCCATAGCCGTCTTTGTTAAAAGTAAAATTTTTTGATATGGGATCTAAACATAAAAGATAATGTGAGAGATCAAGTTGGCAGAGGATTTTGAAATTTGGTATAGGAACTTAGATGTTGATTCTAAACAACTTCTCTTAATAACTTTTTGTCGTATTTGCTACATAAAAGACACGCTACTCTACAGTAATAGTTATTTACCTAACAAGTTCGTAATTTTCCCGAATGAACATTTTGTTCTTCCCGAAGGAGTTAGGTACAATGTTTTTTGTAACGAATAACTAAAAATATTTTAAAAAATTGAAATAGTTATTTATGTACCTAGAGCAAAAAATGATGCATTAGGCGTGAGTTCGAAAGTTTCGGGCCGAGCAAAGCGAGGTCCGAAAAAACTCGAACAAACGCCTAATGCATTTTTCGCTCGTGTTGCATACAAAATTTTTCCTACAACTGTAAAATTTTCGAAAATAGGTTTAAACTGGTGTTTTTTGTCATTTCTAAAATTTCCAGCGACGTGCAAATTTTTACATCAGAATTGGAATTTTATCGCCCATTTCTTATTTTTCTTGACACTTAAACACCGACAATACACAAAATAAAGCACAAGTATCTTTAAATCGCGAAAAAAGTTTAAATCAAATTCACAGTGACAGCTGTCAGCTTTGACGTTTCCAAATAGCTGACCACTAGCCGACTTAGGTGTATAATCATGAAAGCTTATATAACATTTATGTATGTTGCTATGTATTACGATTCACGATTATTTACTTACGTATGACGGCTGCCGCGATGAACTGATTCAAAACAATTAATTTTTGACGTACGTCAACAAGGCGGAAAGCTTGATTTTAGAAGCAGTCGTAGGAAAAATTACTATTTAGTGTTTTACTAATTTACTGAGTTGACAGCACAAATCACTAAACTTTTATACCTATCCTACGCACCTGTTAGTTTTTGTCGACATTTACAGCGCCTCTGGTGTTTGCAGCAGCAAAGCCAACGACGGACAGTCCTCTATATAATAAAAGAGAACGATCCAGACGTGTGTGTCCCGAGGGCCCCCTTGGAGAGGGGCAGAACCCCGAGGGCCCCCTTAGAGATGGGCGGAGCCCCGAGGGCCGCCTTGGAGAGGGGCGAAGCCCAAGGGCCCGCTTAAAAATGGGCGGAGCCCCGAGGGCCCCCTTCGAGAGGGGCGAAGCCCTGAAGGTCCCTTTAAAGATTGGCGGAGCCCCGAGGGCCGCTTTGGAGAGGAGCAAAGCCCCTACTGCTTCCTTGAAGAGGAGCAGATCCCCGAGGGCTCCCTTGGAGAAGAGCGGAGCCCTGAAAGACCCCTTGGAGAGGGGCGGAGCCCTGAGGGCCCGCTTGAAAATGAGCGGAGCCCCGAGGGTCCCCTTGGAGAGGGGCGGAGCTCCGAGGGCCGCTTGGAGAGGGACGAAGCTCCAAGGGCCCCTTTGAAGATGGGCGGAACCCCAAGAGCCCCCTTGGAGATGGGCCAACGTAATAGGCCTAAAAATGGTGGTAAATTGAATAGAATAGACCGCGCAATAGCGCGCTCAGCCCTGTTTGTTATAAAAATTTACAAAACACACAATTCCCCTAGTTTTTTTTGAAAAGTAAAAAACACCGCAGTGCGGGAATGACCGGGAAATATGAATTTTGGAGTCATGAGTACAAAAAATAGTTTTTTGAAAACTTTCAAGGCATACTTCAGTTTTCAAAACTGAAATGGTGTTAGAAATTCGCCTTTAACCTAGCAGGGCTGAACCCCAAAAAATGAAAATTTAAATCGAGAATTTTTTACCTTTTACAAGAGTCTTTCCACCTATCCGGGGACACACTGTATATACAGGGTGATTTTTAAGTTGTTTCTTTCCTTTTGCCAGGAAATAAAGCTAAAAAAAGTAAGCCATTTACCACTTTTGCGAAATATTAAAACTAACGGAGGTACAAGGTGTTAAAGTTTCAAAGTATGAACTAAAATTACTTAACGAAAATTAAACTAAACTTAATCTAACTTAAATGATCAACATTATCAGCAATCGCTTCTACACACACATTCCGCTTATAAGAGCGATGCGGCAGCGGCATTTTGACGACACTCCCAGTAAATAATAAGCATATTCACTAATTCATTATTTTCATAAACATGAGCCATTATTGCAGCAATAAAATTAAGAAAATTACAATGGAAGACTAGTTGACAGATCATTGCTTGACAACAGATAAACAAAAATAAAATTGTCCAGCCGCCTTTGCGCCAAAGTTTAGTTTTTAATTTGAAACTTTAACACCCTGTACCTCCTTTAGTTTTGATATTTCGGAAAAGTGGTAAATAAAAAAAATACTTATTCTTTTAGCTTTATTTACTGGTAAACGGAAAGAATCAACTTAAAAAAATATTGGTAATGTTTACATTTCACTTTATACAGGATGACAGCTTGTCCGAAAACCTATTTAGACCGTATTAGATATATTGAGTAATTTTTACTTAGTTAAAAAGGCGGTTTTCGAAGTTGTGTAATTCCAAAAAGTACAATTTTTCGGAAATTAAGCAAGATTTTCATACGATTTCTATTATGTGTTAGTTTTAGCTAACTCAACAATGTCAAGGCCAGAAAACAACTTTGTTTTGTAAATGTTGTCCTTATCTCGGGTAGTAAATGCATTTTTCGTAATTATTTTTAAAAAATGTTGAATTTTACTGATGACGGAAGTCACGTGACAACTTTTGTTTGGCCCATTTGTAATCACTTTGCAATTACCTCTGGTCGTTAGTGTTTGATTTTCCAAGAAATTCTAAATAATTTATTTTCATTTGATGCCAGCTTTTTGGCGGTCACTTTATATATTATTTGTTTATAATAATTTTTTTACGTAGTGCACACTGTAGTTTGCTAATTTAAATTCGGCGCCGAGATGGCCTCGCGCCGAGTTGGCTGGCGCCGAGATGGCTCCGCGCCGAGTTGTCTCGGCGCCGAGCTGGCCCCGCGCCGAGATGGCGGCGCCAAAGTGGCGGCGCCGAGATGGCGGCGCCGAGTTGTCCTAGACCCGTCTTACAGGTAGACAGCTAGACAGGTAGACAGCCAGATAGACAGTTAGACAGACTGACAGATTCAAACTAGTTAAACACGCTTACAGCTTTTTATCAAATTATAGACACTAGAATTGTTAGATGTATATATACGAATCAAATTCATGACGATAGCGCCTACCAAGCTGAGTTCAGTTAGTCGCTAGAATTTCCTAAAATATGATTGAGGATAATGTTACCACCACTATTTTCTTTCATGTGTGCGTGCAATGTGCAAGCATTGCATTTTCGTCCTTCATGATTGGTTTCCCCTTTACATTTTGGGCACCTATATTTAACTGGTACAGGCATCAGTCTCACTCCTATTTCTATTACTGCTCGCAATCTGTACAATAAATGGTGTTAAGAACCTCTATCTCTTTCTTATTTATGGAATTTGAAGAAGATGTGTGTCTGTCTGCCTATCTGTCTGCCTGCCTGTCTGCCTGTCTGTCTGCCTGCCTGCCTGCTTGCCTGCTTGTCGGTCTGTCTACCTGTCCGCCTACCTATCTGTCTGCCTGTCTGCCTGCCTGTCTGTCTGTCTGCCTGCCTGCCTGCCTGCCGGCCTGCCTGTCTGTCTGCCTACATGCCTGCCTGCCTGCCTGCCTGCCTGCCTGTCTGTCGGCCTGCCTGCTTACCTGTCTGTTTGCCTGTCCACCTGCCTGTCTGTCTGTCTGCTTGCCTGCCTACCTGTCTGTCTGTCTGCCTACCTGTCTGTCTGCCTGCCTGCTTGTCTGTCTGCTTGCCTGCCTACCTGTCTGTCTGATTGTCTGTGTGCCTGTCTGTCTGCCTGCTTGCCTGCCTGCCTGTATGTCTGCCTACCTGTCTGTCTAGCTGGCTGTTTACCCGATCCTCAAATAACTCCAACGCCGACAGATAGAGCAATTATAATTATATTATAAACAGAAAAAGTGCGGCGCATAGAAATTTTGATAAAAATGAGCAGAAGGTAGGTTACAACCAAGCGAAATACAAGAAATTTATAAAATCTGACTTGTCATCATCACTCTCGCCATGATTGATATCATTAAGGACTACAAAGCGTACTGGTATAGGTGTGCATCAGATGTATAAACAAGTTAGCAATAAACCGTTGGATTATGTTTACTGGGACAATTCGAACGAGTTAGTCGATCGATTAAAGTTACTGTATACCTCTCAAGCATCTGGCCATACGAATCATATGAATGAAATTGTTAGTATAATACAAGAGTTAAAGGAGGCAGGAATAATTAAATAAAGCCAGTTCAACAATGTTGGTAACAGCACTAGGAGATCGTGACACCTAAGACAGAGATGACAACAACACCTCTATTATAATAATTGACTGGTGCATAATATATTTGTAATAATTTTATACATGTAAATTAGACCAATAAAATACAATTATATTTACAATTGTCGTTTTATTACACCGTCGTGCCCATAAACCCGTTACAGGAACATGTCAGGTTGACGAGTGGTCTATTTATTTATCGTTGCATATATCAGACACTGATAATGGAGGCCATTGATCCCCTGACGTTTTGTAGTAATAATTTTAAAGGCGCTAAATTAAGATCTGTATCAGTATTAATTTCTAACTTCCCTCTTCTTCCTTCGATAATGGTATGTCTGTCTGACTGCCTGCTTGTCTACCTGTCTACCTGTATACCTGTCTACCTGTCTAGCTCTCTACCTGTCTACCTGTCTGGCTGTCTAGCTGTCTACCTGTCTACCTGTCTTCCTGTCTACCTGTCTACCTGTCTAGCTTTCTAGCTGCTTAACTGTCTACCTGTCTAGCTGTCTAGTTGTCTATCTGTCTATTTGTCTACCTGTCTACCTGTCTAAGCAGTGCTTTCGAAACTGTATTAAAACAATCAAATCTAAAATTTGGGTTTTACGTAAAAGAAGACAATATGCAATTAAATGGTGCTGCTGCTAATAGTGGTATAAATTTATCCAAAATTTTTAACCCAGTTTACACTCCGATGTGTAACCTATAAATTTCAACAGCATCATTATATTTTTTAGGAACTTGCTTATTGCTAAAGTGATGGATGATGTCCTTCTGCACATCAATCCAACAGCAAAAGCAAAATAAATAACTATCAGCCAATTTCCAAACTTTGTGTATTTAATAAAGTACAGGGAAAAACACGTACTGTTTACGTGTGGTGCTTACAAACAGTGTCGTGGATTTCCTAATGTCTGTACATTTTCAGTCAATTTTAAGCAAATTTCTTAACCATACACTTATTAGCAACCTTGCACATTCCCAGATTTCCCGCCAAAATCCTGATCATAATCTAAATTTCCCGCCAAAACCTGGGCAGAATTTTAATTAACCGCCAAAACCTGCACAGAATTTGAGTTTCCCGCCAAACCTGGGAAAAACCCTTGCGCACACTTGTGTAAAAGCTCCCGCGCAGACCCCCGAGCAGACCTGTGCCCGCGCAGACCTACGCAGAAACCCCAGACAACAATCACATTCGGTTAATTTTTGCAACCTTGCAGATTCTCAGACGCTCGCATCTACAAGTCTCGGCCGGTCTGACATCTGGCGACCCACAAATATAGCTTCTATTAACACCTGCAACACAGATAAAGGAGATGTTAGGATAACTTATAAAACCGAAAGGTGCTGCTTGGTTAAAAATATGTACAACAGACGTGTTACGATACTTTTGGAGCGACCCTCGTATTAGTAAACTTTTGCTAGTTGAATTTTTAGCTTTAAGTCTCATTAGGTGGCTTTTTGGAATTTTTGCATGCTTTAAATTAGTTCTGGTTAGCGCTGCCCTAATTTTAAATTCTCTCCTATAATTAGCAAGCAGTTTGGTAAGCAACTCTTTGAATAATTACCCATATTTTACAAATTAAATTTAATTTGGTTATATTCCTACAGATATTTGTGTATGGCGCTTAGGCAACCCTTATTGCAATTATTCTGCACTATTCTATTTGTTGCTAGATAAAGGATATCTCTTCTTGCAGTCACACTTTTCAGGTTGTTTTTTTCGCATCTTCTGGCCCAAAAATGTTGGAAAGTTTTAATAACTGGTAACTGGTAGATTTCTGAGTTCCTTTCCCATTTTAAACTTGGTGCAGGCTGCTAGTGCCTCGGCCGTGTGCTTAAATTTATGAGCTAATTAGTGTAGCTCTGCTCCGTTTCGATTCCTTGGAGGATCTACAAAGCACATGTGCCCTTAAGACGTTCGTATTTGATTTGGTTGTACTTACGTCATTCGCAATTGCGGATTCGTCTGAGGCCAGCATTGTTCTTGCACTTTCTTCTGGCTCAATTCCAGCGTGAGGTAGGATAAGGCCCATTTCTTCTTACTTGGAACTCATTTGGGCGTTGTGCGTTATAGCCATCTCCTGTTGGATGCTATTGCCTGTTGGATGCCATCTCCTGTCGGATGCCAGTAATCATTACAGCCAAATTTACTTGGGAGAGTTTGGACGCTTCCTGCGAGAGGTTAAACTCCTCCCGGAAGGAGCTTAGTATTCCCCGTTCGGCTGCACTCTGCGGGCATCCAGTCAGTCGATTTGGGCTCTTGTAACTGTCGAGTTGTCAAGGAACTTCGCAACTCCTGTGGGCTACGCTAGAGAGTGTAGCACCGCACTCACCTGCAACGTATCCACCGCCTCCTCGGCCCGCTCGGCCTTCCGCTGCGTCTGCCGAGGCCCCCGCTGCTCCAGCCCTCTTCGACCCCCTCAGGCCAACAGACAGGTTAGGATTCGCCATGTCTTTTTTTCCTACAGGCAAGAGACTGATATAGTTATTACTCACTGCGCCTGGTGTACTTTATAGGTAGTTAGTAGTGTCTCGTTTCGTTAGTAGCTAGGGCATGTGTGATATTTCTAGCATAGTAATGCTTTGTATAGTTAGATGTTAGGGCATGCTTTTGTATAGGTCAGCTTTTGCAAATTTCGAGCGCCCATTTTGTGCAGTTTAGTGAACCTTATTCAATCATTAATCGAGCTTACCCGAGTCCGTGAAGACAGTTCTGCAGCTTAATCGTGTAGGAGCTTTCGGTTTTGAATCATCCCCGAGCCACGGCTTCCCTGCGGAACCTACGAATTACAGAATAGTTAGCTTTCATGTTGCTGCCTAGCTTTCATTTATGTGTAGCCTGGAAAATTTATGTCAGACGTTAAATCCACTTACCAGAGCCCTGTTTAGGAGGTTCCGCTGACTGCGGTCCCGTCGGTAGCCGCGCCCCGTCGAGCCCTCCTGTGACCTGTATGTTAGGTCTTTCGCTCAATTATTTCAGTTTTAAGGTCGTACTTACAGCTCGTTCGTCGCCATTTGCTTGTCGGCCGCTTGACATCTGACGTTTTATTTCGTGCTGATAGTGGCTCGAGAAGCGACGTCGGTAGCCGTTTGCTTCACTTTGGAGTCGCCGCAAACTCATTAATTATTTTGTCGGAACCCTTTTCGCGGTGTTTGCAGTATAAGTTCATGGCTAATTAATCTCGGGTTAGTAGCGGTTTTGTCACAAGGCCCGCCGCCGGTAGGCTCATTGTCAATTCCGCGTTATTGTAATTTATTTGCGAGACTCTACGTAGGTACAAGTTGGCCGCGGGATTATTCAAGCGATTGCCTAAGCGTTCACAAATGTACTTGATGTATTTCCACTGAGAAAACCACCCTGCTTTTATATGGCATATATCCTGGTTGTTTTTGACCCCTAGAAATGTTGAATACTTACTTTAGGATCTTTTTGAGCTGATACTCGTGGTTTCGCATCAGCTGTGCGCTTGCATAACCCGGCTCTGCTACAGTCTATTTTATTTTTTTTTCTCGCGTAATTTAATACTCGCCACGCTCCTTTTAAACCCCGCGTTATTTCATGCTCTCGCGGAATGTCGGCACCTGAGTAGGGAATTCGATTGGTTTATGCCGTGCCCTCAATGTTTTAATGTGTTAGCCTATTCACAGATTATAGTCATTACTGCACGTGGGCTACTGT
Organism: Agriotes lineatus; assembly: GCA_940337035.1. NCBI lineage: Eukaryota > Metazoa > Arthropoda > Insecta > Coleoptera > Elateridae > Agriotes > Agriotes lineatus. Next base: position 117,177,907 of record OW679202.1, read on the forward strand.
TTGTTTGATATACATATATTTATAATTATTACTGCATGTCGCCTACTGTGTGTTTTTTTGTTTTTGTTAGAAATATACATATATTCATATTTATTGCCACGTATTGCCTATGTTACTGGCATCTATTTTTGCATACTGCCTGCTGTGATTTTGGATCTATACTTATATGTTTGCTATGCACTATAGTACCCACCAATATTGAAATAAAGCTGTGATATACTCATTGGTTGTTGGTTTGTTTATTTTTGATCTACTGGAAATTGTCCTTACCTTGTGATCGGTCCTGGCGCCCTCCACTATTTTTTTTCTATTATTCTCTTTCAGCATAGCTGGAACCCTGCGACCCTCGCGGCGAGCTAGCCCAACTAGGCCGATAATTACCAGCCGGCAAAATAACCAATACAACTTTCGCCAAAAAGTAAGGCTATCTTCTATCTTCCCTTACAGACGACTCTTTCATCGCTCCGTTTTGTATTATAAAATTTTGCTATTTAAAACTACCAGTTTAAGATTGGCTTGCGGATGTCTTATACTGCAAAAACTCAACTTTTATGTCTTGCTGTATTATTGTATTTATAAACCTCGGGTTTTTAAAATCAGTTGTATTATCTGCTAATATTTTTTTGTTTTCTAAATTCTTTAAAATATTCATTTTATAGCGTTCTTAAAACCAAGGCTCTAACCCAAGAAGTAAATAAATTGCTGCATCTCAAACGAAAGTAAAATTAGTCTTACAGGCCTCCGCTAATATATCAAATAGAATTCTTTTTCAAATTGAAATAGAGAATGATTATCATAAAAAGATTTGACTATTAATAACCGGCAAATAGCAATCGATTCCTTAAAAAAAATGCAAATAAATTTGCTCAATCAAAGTTGAGTGTAAAGGAAAAGTTTTAAATTCTTCAAATATAAATAATTCAGTTGTTTTGGAGACTAATCAGAATAAAAAAATGTGGTTAAAACATATAGTGCCGTGGCTAAAACTCCAGTCGCAAGTAAATACGAATAAAATGTAGATTCAATTCTTGATCCAAAAATCTGGCATGTAGAAGCTTTAGTTTTTTCGAGGAAACCTGATGCAGTCAACCTAACAATTTAAGGATTTGTAAAATTTTTCATGTCAATAGTTATAAAACCGGTTACATGTCAAGTTGGCCAGTAATACATAATATGTATTTGTAATAATTTTACTTGTGTGCATTATAATAATCTCCAACAGTATAATTATATATATTGTTGCCACCAACCTAGTGTCTTAGCAGAAATTCAAGAAAATATTTCTAATAAACAGGTATCCCGACCTGATTTCTAAGAAATCTAGATAAGTTTTGTATACTACGAAAATGAACTGTCCCTCACCGTTGGGTATTGTGTATAGCATATTTATTAATTAGAGTATTTTTTACTAATATTGTAGTGGAATGGCAGCACCACGTTGGGCGACCATAAATTTGGAATGGTTGCTTAGCTTATTGTATTTTTACAAGCCCCACAGTTAGTTGCTTCAAAATTATGTAAAAACTTATAACGTTGAGACGCCTTTTATATAATGATGAATATTACCTCTACTATTTTCTTTCCAATTGATTGATTTAGTTTGAAATTTTATATATTATTCTGTTTAATAAATGTAATGCATTTGAGACTCTTAAGAGAGATGGTTCGTTAATCTAGTTGTCTGTTCTTTGATATTCTAATTTTATAATGACTTTTAATTATTGACTGCTGCTAAAATGTCAGTTTGACTTTAAACAACTATCAGACAATAATCAAACCAAAAATGACAAATAATCTTTCTACTCACAAATCAATGACTCAATTCACTAAAGTAAGTACTGTGTTATATTTATTTCACTCATTTAATTGTATGTTTATTCAATATTTTTCTATAGAACTAATTAAAACCAATCTGAATTCTACTTATTTTCACTGCTAGTCACCTCAAAACACTACTGCTCCCGACGTTCAAAGCTCAGGTCATTGACAGACCAGCTTTGATGCTCCTCTAACCGTCCAACAAACTCGAACCTGTTAAAACCCTGACTGCTTGCAGATATGGTCCTGTTCCTTACACTCTTGTATACTACTGTCAACCTAACAGCTTCCTGATAAGTTCCCACTAACAGATGGTATGCAAACTAATCTTTTATTTGCTCCAGCTCCTGCTTTGTAATAATTCGACCAAATAGAACAATCCAAATCAATCAGTGACATCAGCAACTCCCTTCAAATGATCGACTCGTCCTCCATACAATCAGCACATCCAGTAATTAATATAAATTATTGCTTGTATGTATTAAATCATCCAATTCCATTTAAATATTATTATATTGTTGTTCTTATGTAAGACATCTAAATTATTTAAAATTATCTCTTCCTCTATTAATGAGGTTATTTTGTATTATAATTCTGGAACAATATCTCCTTGTTAGTGGAGCAATGGCGTCTTATCTATCTATTAAATCAACTCTTTCTGTATTTTAATTCTGTTTTCTAACGTTGACTTCATCCCCTCTAGTTTTCTTTCCAACTTTTCTTTATTCCTTTTTAACTTGTCTCCCATTGTTTGTGTTAAATTTTCCTCCATTTGTTTAATTTCTTCCTGCCTTTCTACTCTCACATCTTTCTTAATTTTATCCGCATATTTATTCAATATCATATTAATCTTATTTATTTGTAATTGTAGTTCCTGTTTATCCTCAAGTTGCACCTTATATAATTCTTCTTATAACTCCTTCATTGACTCCTTCATCTTTTTTGCATGGGCTTTTTGTTCTTGCAATTTCTCTGCAGTACTCTGAATTGTTGCTTGTAATCTAACTTCCTTTCCTCAGCATCCTGCTTTAACCTGTTTTTCTTTTCCTCAGTATCCTTCTTACTTTCCTCTGCCTTTTCCTCAATTGACTGTTGTAAATCCTTTTTCAACCTTTCGGCCGTTTTCTTACTTTACTCTGCAGTTCTTTCAATCGACTGTTGTAAATATCTCTTACTTTCCTCTGTTTTCTTCTCACTTTCCTCGGCCTTATTCTTAATTTCTATTAGCTTCTCTGCAGTATTCTGTATTAAAACCTCCAATCTGTTTTCCATTCCCTTTGCTTTCTTCTCACTTTCTTGTAAATCCTTTTTTATTCTTAACATTACTGCCATTAACTTATGCATATTAATGGTCTGTTTTCCTGTTGATTCCTCCTGAATTCCTACCTGATCTCCTTGTACACCTACTTCTTGCTGTACTTCCTCCATTTCTGCCTCTGCACTACTCGGTACTGCTTTCATCTATTCTAGTCCTTCTGCAGTTCTTTTACTCTTCCTCGTAACCCTCTTGTCTGCCATATTTTTAGTTTAAATTTTACAAAATGTATTTACTTCTATTAAAAACCTTTATATGAAATTGCAAATCTTTGTGTTCTGTTTACCAACTTAACCTTTATACGATACTTTATTTATTATTATAGATTGTCCAGTTCTGTTATTTTATCAATCTCAAAAGAACTCAATTATGATACGTTTTAAATTATGATTGCTTTTTACAATCATCGCTCTTAATTCACAATTAATAATAAGCACCTTCACTGTAAACTTGGTTTATCAGTTACAATCAATCCCCACAGTCAATTCACCCTAAAATATAGCTTGAAAACTAACTAACAATCACAATTACAATAAGCCCAGCAGTTGGACGACATAATTATGTAGTGGAATGGCAGCACCACGTTGGGCGACCATAAATTTGGAATGGTTGCTTGGCTTATTGTGTTTTACAAGCCCCACAGTTAGTTGCTTCATAATTATGTAAAATTGTATAACGTTAAGACGCCTTTCATATAATTATGAATATTACCTCAACTATTTTCTTTCAAATCGATTTATTTACTTTGAAATTTTATATATTATTCTGTTTAATAAATGTAATGCATTTGAGACTCTTAACAGGGATGGTTTGTTAATCTAGTTGTCTGTTCTTTGATATTCTAATTTTATAATGACTTTTAATTATTGACTGCTACTAAAATGTCAGTTTGACTTTAAACAACTATCAAACAATAATCAATCCAAAAATGGCAAATATTCGTTCTACTCACAAATCAATAACTCAGTTCACTAAAGTAAGCACTGTGTTATATTTATTTCACACATTTAATTGTTTTTTTATTCAATATTCTTCTATAGATCTAATTAAAACCAACCTGAATTCTCCTTTTTTTACTGCTAGTCACTTCAAAACACTACTGCTCCCGACGTTCACAGCTCAGCTCATTAAAGGACCAGCCTTGATGCTCCTCTAACCGTCCAACAAACTCCAACCTGTTAAAACTCTGGCTGCTTGCAGATATGGTCATGTTCCTTACACTCTTGTATGCTACTGTCAACCTAACAACTTTCTGATAAGTTCCCACTAACAGATGGTACCCAAACTAATCTTCTATTTTTCTCAGCTACTTCTTTGTAATAATTCGAAAAAATAGAACAGTCCAAATCAATCACTGACATCAGCAACTCCCATTAAAATGATCGACTCGTCCTCCATACAATCACCAAATCCGGTAATTAATATAAATTATTCCTTGTATGTATTAAATCATCCAAGTCCATTTAAATATTATTACATTCTTCTTACTGTATCTAATTAAACCATATTCCATAATCTCTTCAATGACTGTATACTTGTATTACTTCATAATTTTATTTCCACTTATTTTTCACCTCGTAGATTTGTGAATATCTTTTTATTTGTATTATACCCAATTATTTATACAAATAAAGGCAGAATTTCAAGTTTTTATTAATTCAAAAGAAGATTTTCGAAATATGTCTCCATACTTTTTTGTTTGTTATTTTTACTACCATTCAAACAAAATTACTTAATGCTAGTTACAATTATTACTACACTCTTTTAAAATTAAATGATTTGATTTATACCTACTACATTTCTATATACTAATAGTAAGCATATTTGTCACATGTAACATTAGCTTATCTTTCATATTAATTTTTACCACCATACTGAATACTCAATTGCTATAATTTTCAAAATAAATTCTAAATTGTCTCAAATTTAACTTCCATAACTCAATTTCAACTTAACGAACAATCTTATTCAAAACTTTTCTAAATTTTATTGTATTAATCTACAAAATTTATTTATTTTTATTTTTATTTAATAACTGACCTTTCTGTATCATAATAATATATTGTTGTGGCCTAACAGCTTTTATTTGGTTTTATTTAAATTAATTCTTATTCTCAGGGCTTTATTTTAAAATTTTTAATTTTAATCTTACCTTTTGTCCGCAGTATTTAGCATGTGATTGTAATAATCTTGAGTATTAGTCTTGCAGATTTTTCAAATGTATGATCTGCTAATATTTTCTTTGATTTTCCCAAATTTAAAGTCTTTAAGTATTTTATCGCCTCTCTTAAATATCTCTCTACCGGATTGGCTTGCGGATGTCATATACTGCAAAAAAAAACTTTTATGGCGTGCTGTATTATTCTATTTATAAACCTCGGGTTTTTAAAATATGTTGTATTATCTGCTAATATTTTCGATGGTTTTCCAAATTCTGTAAAATATTCATTTACATAACATTCTTAAAGACAAGGCGCTAAAACAAGATGTTAATAAACCATAACATTCTTAAAGCAAATGTGCTAACACAAGAACAAAGAAGGTGTCTGTTTTACGAGATTGACACTCGGAAGTTGCAGACTCTTCGAGATAACCTATAAACTAAAAAACGCTGTGTGGTTAAATATGATCCAACACGATTCCTCTATCGTCCTGTTTTGTATTGTAAAATTCTGCTGTTTAAGATTCCACCGTACTTATGTGTGTTAGCTTCCTACCTGTTTACTGCTGGAATTATATATGTGTATAAGTTTAACTAAACTACATCAGATTCACTATCTATTCAAACATTACCTGTATGACAAAGTGAAACGAAAAGTTTTAAATACTTCAAATATAAATAATTCTGTTGTTTTGGAGACGAAGCAGAATAAAAAAATGTAGTTAAAACATGTTGTGCCGTGGCTAAAACTCAAACGCTGCTACAATCCAGTCGCAATGATCATATGTGCCGTACCCAAGCATTGTGCTTGTTATGTGTTAAAATAAAAAGTATTTATAAACCTTCATTTTTTAAAATAAGTAGCATTGTCTGCTAATATTTTCTTTGGTTTTACAAATTCTATAAAATATTTATTTACATTTTTTCAAAACATTTTGAGTGTTGCATTTTTTAGCTGGTACTAACTCTTACAGACAGCCGAACCGGTCTATTTATTCATCATCTCAACTGATCATGAGGGTCAGTAACTACATCAGCAAAAATTTTTAAACAAAGACTCTATTCAATTAGTTTTAGTGATCGTACAGATTTTCAAACAACGACTTCATTGTTCAATTTTTACCAGCCTTGCACATTTTCATATAAGTCTGGACAGGTTTGAATCCCTAGACAATAACATCCGGTTTATCTGATAATGGAGGCCATTAACTACATCAGCAAAGATTCCCAGACAACAATGACTTTATTGTTCAATTATTTTTAGCAGGTGTGCAGATTTTAAAACAATGGGCTTTATTCTTCAATTGGTAGACAATAACATTTGGCTAGACATCTACATCTGGAAGTCTGGACAAGATGACTCACATCCGCTTGAACCTGGGAAATATTTTGATAAGCATTGAAATCTTGTAAAATTTCAAAATTAGACATTTAGCCCCAAAGAGTCATCGTGGGGACCGGAAGTAGCACGCGACTTTGGTGAGGCCAACGACCCCGCCTCCAGCTAGATCAATGACCTTCCCCATGACCTCGCCCGTAACCTTGAAAAAGTTCAAGGTCAAAAGTGAGGCAGAACCCGCCTAGGTATACATCTCTGTGATCATTTTCAATGCCTCTAAATAATCGCCACCTCCACTCAAGGTTACCGCAAACTCTGCTGACGCATACCACTCTATGAGAAAGAAGCTACTTAGCTTCTCCAGGTTTCCTGATACCACCGGCTTTTGGAAGATGTGTTATATCACTTGTAGGTCGTTTAAGCAGTGTGCTGTGACTATGAAGGATTGAAGAAAAACACATCACGAACCGAATCGCAAATTCTAATGCTCGTTGTTATATAAGATTCATTTAGGGCTACAGCTCAGTGCTGTGTGTTTCAAATAGTGTGTGATGTGTTAACCCAATAGACTTGATATGGAACTTGAAATGTTTGTATTTTGTTTTTGACTATAAACATTCAATTTCATTTTAGAAACCTTTTCACATTAAGCCCTCTGCTAGTTATGTTGCAATTCTTATTATTTGCAAAATATTCTTTTCACATAGTAATTTGGCTTGGGAAATTAATTTTTTCGATTTTAAAAGGCAGTAAATAATTTGTGCCGTTATAAAAACATAGCAATACATATTCACGCATACGTATCCACTCTCTACAAATTGCTGTACAAGTCAAAGTTTTATGGAAGAATACAAAAACCAACACTGCAAGTATACCTTATCGCATAACGACGAAATTGTCGTTTTAATAAACCGTTGACAAGCTATAAGCTTATAAAATTTTAAATACAATACTTTAGATGCAAGAAACGCTTGTATCATAACATGCGAAAATGGCTAGTAAATCTGATACAGTTTTATATCCGTTGGGAAACAGTAGTAATGTTTTAATGCCGTATTATACACGGCGATAAAACATAAAAGTCTAAAAAATTTTAAACAAAAATAAATCTTTTAAATTTAGATCGTGGTTTTATTTGTAACGCAGAATTTTAGTGATTTATTGTTCGTTTTCTTTAGTTATTATGTGGCGCAACTGTTTATTAGAGTATATAACTCATAGCACACGCGCGTAAAGGGGTAGATGAGTTATTAATTTAATTTTGTCTTTATAGCTGAAGATGACTGATTCGCTGTTATAGCTTCCAGAACGGGGCTCGTTTACGAGTTTCTGCAATTTGGTTACTGCTAGATTTTCATATTTCCTGCGAAGAGGTCGCAAAGACGTCCCAGCTATTACGAGTTGTGTGACCTTCTGCGCATTAATTTTAGAACGAAGCAATCAGCGAACACATATATTCTTACTGAAAAAATATGAAGCCATTACCGTTGGCCATGCCTTTGATGTAGGTGCTGCTTAACATAAATCGATATTGCGGGTAGAAAAAGCGCAAAGATCCTTGGACTCCTTCATGAATTTTCTTATTAACGAATATCGATGAGGTGTTTATAAACGCAAGTCGTTTTTATGTAATAAGCTGTTTGCCAGTTCTGAAATTTTGCCTTACTTTTCTGACACGTATTGTTAATCTAATATCAATTTATTTAATTTTAATTTGTTGTACCCACTGGTGATTAAAATCTTGAAATGGTAAAGGAAATTGCTCACGTACTATTGAATTCTAATATGAACAGGATCTAACCCTGTCAATAGCAACACATCGATACTTCATCCTTCGCCTTCACCCACTATTATTTATTGTGTATCTATAAAAGAAATTAAATTACAACCATGTAATTAAGTTATTTATTTATTGAAATGAATAGAATCTGAAATAAATAATCCAGCTTGGTATACTTATGGAAATAGCTACAATCAGTACAACTTCTAGTGATATTATGACTAAATGGTCAGCTCATTCATAAAAATTCCAATTTACTAGATTTTCTAACACTATTTTACAACAAAATAGGTAGATACCTACATAATATTTTAGAATTTTAGATAGTACGAGACTCATAGCAATTTCAGGTGTAAAATTAAATTGGAAATATGAGCATAGAAACTAAATAATACAAATCTTGATACGCAGTAAACCCTCGGGTTTTGGATTTAACGATGCATGCTGGGTAGAGGTTCACGCGAACTAAATTAATAAACAGCGACTATAATTAACTAGGAGACCGAAAGAGCTTCCGGTACAAGTAAACACACAAAAGAAGAAATTACAAGACATGCGCTGCCATCTCTACAAAAGGTTCGCAAAATGTCACTGGGTTATATTGGAATATGCGCCATGTGGGGTTCAATTAGAAATATTTTGTAAGAAATTATTCAATTCCCTAATAACTTTCAGCTTTCTGAGTCTACTTCAAAGCTGTTACACTATTTTTACTTTTATCGTATATTTCCTAAGAAGCCGATGAAACACAACAATTGACAAGCTCGGCTTCACAAACTTAGAGAGTTATAAAATTTTAAATCTTAAGGCTCATAAAGGCAACCAACTGACAGAATAATTACCTGTAAATAAAATAACATAAGAAAATCCCTTGCTTTCGTTAATTTTAAAACCTGTGGGGTTGCTAGTCTCCATCGGGTGCCTCCCCAGGTGGCGGATTGGGGAAATCCCACCAGATATGACGGGTAGCTACCCGGGCAAACCAAAACTAGTAGCAGCAGCGGCTGTTCCATGGACGTCTGCAAACCGAATTATCGTGGGGATAAACGGCTATGTCTACCCTGCTAACAGCCTATAGAAATAGGGTGGATGAGCAGATAGTTTTCCTTGGTATGGCAAATTACACCTGAAGGTAAATGAAGGCATGATGTTGACCACAACGGGGCACGACATAATACAGATCCTGTTGCATATCCGTAGTATATCATATGTTTCAGTAGAGAATATTACGAGGTTACTATTTCCTCAGCTTACAAGTATTACTACTATTACTAGCAAATATTTGGAACAGAGTGTAATACACGATTACGTTCTATGTAGCAATCTAAATGTACAAGGAAAAGTAACTAATTAACAGGAATTCAATTCTAAAATGTATGGAAAATATGTACGACGGAAAACAAAATGGGTTTATGAGAATATCCCATATACAGGTCGTGACGATTGAGCAGTATGCGCATGCGCAAAAGCTCGTAAGACATAGCAGCTTTACCAACAACTTGAAACGTGGTAGAGCAACGAAGTGTGATGCGTTTTTTTGAGGCCAGAAGGTGTGAAACCTTAATCTACCGAACAATAAAAATTCAGTATGGAGACAGCTGTTTGAATCAGAGGAGAGTGTACGATTGGGTGGAGAGCTTTAAAAACGGAAGACTAAATGACAGGGAACAACACCAAAGTGTGAGAACAGGTACTGCGGTTTTTGTGCTTTAAGAAGGAAACTGGACAAATATGCACCTTATTCACTTTTCTATTGTTACTTGTGAACACAACACTTATTCGACATAATGATGAAACTATGTTTCCACAAACACTTGCACAAATATTCACCAGGAACTAAAAGTTTTGAGACTCTAGCAAATCGGAAAACGGTAAGATTGAATAACCTCATAATTGTAGCACAACCACATGTAATGTTTATTTGTGCAACACTGACGATAAGCTACTCACACACCACCAAACATTAACGAATGCACTAAGTTATCACTTTATTCCAAAACCTCAATTACATTCGAGAATTGCAGTTAAGATACCGGTGGAAAACGACTGATTTAGTACATATGCGGTTAAGAAGTTTACAAACAAGCGGGTCAGATGTTTTTAAAAGTAGTGACCTAATGTAAACCGGCCCATATGAAGATTGCGCACGAAGTTTGCTCAACTGTTTAAGTACCAGATCCTCTGTTGTCAACACATTACATAAGAAATTTAAAACGCGTGGCCCGACATTTGGGCCAAGGGGCCGACTATTTCTTCACCATTTTCTTTAAGTTTTCGGCTAAGTTATTTGCTGATATGGCTGCCAAGTTACACACAACGCTCTAAGAATTTTTACCGTGAAATTGCCTTGGATTCCTTTAAACTAAATTATTTTCGTAATTATGTCTAGCTGTCTTTAAATCCAATGACAACTTATTAGAAAAATTGCGATGATCGATATAGTCCTCAATGGGGATGGGTGCCTGACGTAAAAACAGTCGGGTCACGATGTGTCGTATTGCTAACGCGACTAATATTTGAAAATCTGGAGGTGAACCTGAGTGAAAATTTCCATGGCCTGATCTGCGTTTCACGTTAATTTCACGTTAAAAATTTAGTAATAAATAAAAGATTGCAGGGTGTCCCGCCCACCCGCTGCCCTCCCATGTGGAAGATCTAGAGACGGAGCTGCGCATGTGCATCTGTGTTGTGGTGTGAGTGTTGTGTGTACTCTGTACAGTCAATGGCGTGTTGCCTGGGGATTAATAATTATTTCTATTCTAAGGTTCTATTTAAGGCAGCCGGGACGCATGGACACAAGAAGTGCTTTGTAGAGCATGTAGGAATAGCACATTCGCTTCGCTTGCAATATCCCACAAAACGCAGGAATCGCATACGCCTGCCCTTCGAATTCGACCACCGGTATTATTTGTTTTAGTTGAAAATTTATGTAATTTATTAGAAATGTTAAGATATTTTTACGTCTAGCTTAATTTTATTTTTAAAATTATTTAGTGTTACAATGTTCACTTACGAGGGAAGTTTTGGGTAAATTCCTTTACAGATTTGTATTGGTTTTAAAATTGAACACTCTGTTCTATCTGAAATTTGAATTTTAAAATAAAAGCTGAGGGTCACGTCGTGAGTCGCGGGTCACGCCGTGAACGTGAGTAAACGTGAGCGTGAGCGTGCGTGAACTTGAGTGTTTAAAGCAAGCGTAAAACTCACTTACGAGCCCATCTCTAGTCCTCAATATTTATAGACCCACTCGGTACACTATACAATACAGTGTAACCAATTTTCGATGGCGTTAAATGTAAAGCTTCGTTATTATTGCAGCTGTAAAAAAATATTTATGTATTACAGTCAACCCTTCAGAGACAATACGATGGTGAAAAAAGAAAGTGAATATCAAGTTAGCCCGCGAATGTGAAAACTATTTTCTTGTAGCTGTAATAAGGTTCCTTTATCACATCGAAAAAAGACACCCAACATTTCACTCGTTATTGCAGAAATACAGCCTGACTTACTGCGAAGATTGTGTGAAAATTGGACCTCCAGATTACGCCATGTACGCGCCAGCCGCGGCGGTCACATGCCCGAAATCATATTCAAACAGCAATTCCATAAAATTATCTTTCAAATAAAGCCAATTTCATGGATATTAAAAACATTTTGCTGTTTTTTATTTCAATTTAAAGTTCTCCGCCTCTAAAAAACACTCTTTATAACATAAAACATATATTCTTTTGTTACGTTTATTAGAAATAGGAATACAAGATATATATATATATATATATATATATATAGGTTAAATAAATACAATTCAACGAGCTAATTTGTGGTCTTTAAGGAAGTATTACATAACATGCTAAGGGTGACACCCATCGGTGCTACCTTAAATAAGAACATATGTATAGCTTACCCCGTGTGGGGACGGGTTAGAATATTTCCACCGCCCAAATCCTGCTTGTCGTAAAAGGCGATTAATGAAGAAAAATGCCAACGGTTCCGAAAGCGAATAACGACAATTAAAGTCACAACGGTGGCTGGAAGAGGAAGAGCAATTTTTATAGCTGTGCATGTACCTATATTGGGCGGTCGCGCACAGCGTCTGCCTCCAGAGGAGCGGCTGAAATATAACTCGCCAACCCTCCTAGCAAGCGTGGCGTTTTAATGCTAAATTACCCCCAACGACAATGAATATGCCGAATTTTAAAGTTAGAGTACCCCAGGTGGATGGGGTAAATTACCCACAGTCCCACACCGCTACGGCTGTCTGCCTCAAGGATTCTGGGGGAGGCAAAAATTCGACAAACAATAAAAGAAACAGAGAACAGAATGTACTAGAATGAACAAAGCTACACTAAATGTAAGGTCACTCTGCTCGGAAGATAAACTGATACAATTAGAGGAAGAATTGAGGTACATCATTTGGGATATTGTTGGTTTGAGTGTAGTCAGGAGGAAAGGAGAAGAATTATTGTCACTAAAAACAAGCAATTTACTATATTATAAAGGGGAAAGTGATACTAATAGAAACGGAGTCGGAATACTAATACACGAAAAGTGGGTTAAATATATCGTTTCCACAGTTGGAATATCGTCAAGGGTTCTATATGCTATTATAAAGCTATCTAATAGGTACAATCTTAAAATTGTTCAGGTGTACGCACCTACCTCCGCATATCCGGATCACGACATTGAACAGTTTTATGAAGACATAGATAAAGCATTAAGCCAAGATAAAGCGTATTATACTCTAGTAATCGGGGAATTTAATGCAAAGTTAGGAAAACTCCAGATCGGTGAAACATGAATTGGAGCACATGGAACTGGAACACAAAACGATAGAGGGCAGACATTAGTAAACTTTCTCGAACAACACCAATTAAAAGTCATGCACTCATTCTTTCGGAAAAAGAACATAGGAACTGGACATGGCAGAGTCCTGACGGAGAAATAAGAAATGAAATAGATTTAATTATTTCACAATACAAACGAATTATATGGGATGTGTCTGTACTTAATATAATTAACATCAGTGACCACAGAATGGTCGGGGCTCGGATAACATTCAATACAAAATTGGATAGAAAAAGATTATTTAACTGTGGAGCTAAAAGATAGATCTCTTAGCAATACGTAACCAAGAGGGAATTTATAGAAGTCATCTAGAAACCGCTTTTGCTAGGAATCCAGTTAACGAAACCGCAAGTGTAGACGACCTTAATAGGGGATTCACCAAAGTTACAGAAGACACAAAGAACCTAATAAACAGAAGAAACTAAGAAAGATCACATATGTCAGTGGAAGAATTAAAACAAATTAACAAACATATAAGGAGACAAGTAAGAACGGACACCGCGGAGTACAACGAGAGAATCATAAGACAAATTATCGAAGCAATTAAAGAACCAAAAGTATTTAGGAAACAAATAATAGAGGGGAAAAGGAGATTACAAGTTTAATGGACGACGCAGGAAATGTACTACACAACCGCAAAGATATCTCAAAATACATAGAAGAGTTTTACACTGAAGTGAATACCTCTAAAAGAAGAGAACCCCTTCCCAGTCCTAGAGATAAAAGAGCAGCCTTGACAAGGCACTACACCAGCAATAAGTAAATACGAGATCAAACTAGCCGTTAAACAGATGAAAAGTAATATAGCCGTGGGACCTGACGGTGTAGTAATAGAACTAATACAAATGGGAGTTACAGACCTCCTACATCTCTTGGAAACTCTATTTAACCTTTGCCTGGATACAGAACATACACCCGAAACATGGAAAAATTCCAATGTGTTGTTGATATATAAAAAAGGGGACAAAAGAAATTTGAAGAATTACAGACCGATCTCGTTGCTGTCACACATATATAAACTTTTACCGAAGGTTATAGCAAACCGAATTCAAAACCGTCTGGACGCTTTTCAAACACCCGAGCAAGCAGCATTTCGACAGGGTTACAGCACTATAGCTCACATTCACACAATACGACAGGTGATGGACAAGGCCCATGAATATAATCATCCCCTATATTTAGCCTTTGTCGACTTTGAAAAGGCTTTCGACACTGTGGAGCACTGGGCAATAATCAATTCACTCAAAAGATGTAGAATTGATTATAGATACATACAATTAATCCAAAATATATACAAAAATGCAACCCTCACTGTCCAAATCTTTGAAAAAACAAATCCAGTTCCGGTAAGACCTGGAATTAGACAAGGAGATACCATCTTTCCCAAACTTTTCACAAATCTATTAGAAGACGTATTTAAAACCTTAAATTGGGATAAATTGGGAGTTAACATCAATGGGGAATACTTGTCTAATTTACGTTTTGCCGATGATATATTATTTACAGATAATATGAAAGACCTAAAAAGAATGATATTAGACCTCGAGAAAGCAACGTAAACTGTTGGACTAAAACTGAACATCGACAAAACAAACATTATGTCAAATAAAGAAGATGGAACACCGATCGATATTAAGGACAAACGAATAGAGGTGATTAACGAATATATCTATTTAGGACACAAACTGACATTTGCAAGTGAACCCCAAGCAGCAGAAATTGAAAGAAGGATAAAATTAGCATGGGCGGCATATGGAAGACTGAGGAATGTGTTCAAAACATCAACATATCCTCAACACTTAAAATCTAAGGTGTACAACCAGTGTGTTCTCCCAACTCTAACTTATGCTTCAGAGACTTGGTCTCTCACGGAAACCAGTATAAGGAAGATTAAAATAACGCAGAGGGCAATGGAACGGTCGATGCTGGGTATACGACTACAAAACAGGAAACCAAACGACTGGATAAGGAATATGACAAGAGTCGAAGACGTAGCGCAGCGCATAGGGAGTCTACAATGGCAGTGGGCGGGACACCTAAGAAGACAAGACCACAGATGGAGTAGGAAAGTGACAGAGTGGAGACCAAGAATCGGAAGAAGAGACCGTGGCCGTCCGAGAACTAGATGGCGAGACGACATCAGCAGCGTAGCAGGATCACATTGGATGCGAACTACCTCTGATCGAACAGCATGGCGACAGCTTGGGGAGGCATATGTCCAGAGATGGAATGTTTAAATGCTGCAAATGATGATAATTATAGCTTACAATAAGTATATACAGTGCGTAAATTAAGTATGGAAACGGTGGTATTATTTGAATACGGCCATCGATAGAACTCTGAAATTTGGTATAGAAGTAAAACATACGGTTTTCTACTAATATTCTTGGTTCCAATTTTTTTATCGATCATTACGACTGCAGCACGGTCAACTGGTTTATTTTTTTAAATTGAAATTGGGGTCGAAAGTACCATCATTAAAAAGCTGTTTTTGTGTGGAATGCAACGATGTAGGACTTAATATAGCAGCTTTGAAAAATAACTTCACTATACCAAATTAAACTTTGAGAATATTACTTTCAACGGCTTGCTAGATATGCTAAAAATTTAGTTGACGGTGAATGCTTTGTTTTGCTTTTCAACTTTAAATAGTAAATTTATGAAGAATACCCATTTAACCATTAGGGTATGTTGCATTAAATAATTTAAATACTTCCGCATAACTACGCCTTCTATCACCATACTCTATCATCATGAGAATCTCTATTCTCTCCTTTTCTGTAAGATTTTCCATGGTACTTTCTCACTAACTACGCAAATTCAAACAACACTTATAATTTTTGACGTTCAATATTTGTTAAGCAACAGTGGCATCGTTTTGTTTTCAGCGCTTACTATCGGTTTCAGTTATCTAATGAATTTTTATCTACAACGTTTAATTTGGTATAGAGAAGTTATTTTTCAAAACTGCCATATCGTTGGATTCTAGACAAAAACAGCTTTCTAATGATGGTAGTTTCGATCCTCATTTCAATTTTAAAAAAATAATCAAGTTGGCCGTGCTGCAGTCGTAACGATCGATAAAAAATTGGAACCGTATGTTTTACTTTTATACCAAATTTCAGAGTTCTATCTATGGCCGTATTCAAATAATACCACCGTTTCTATACTTAATTTACGCACTGTATAAATGTATAATACGATTGTCGGACAATTAATGTGTTACTAGTCCAAATTGTTAAATTTGTTGGCCATTCCATTTGCAAGCAGCTTTGGTGAGGAATATCTAGTAGAAAGCGGGTACTTTCGTTGGGATAAAGTTGTAACTTTCTCATATGGTTGTTTATGTGTTGTGTTATCACTTCCTTGAGGTAAGGATTTTTAGGTCCTCGTGGAGGGTACGATTTGACAAGTACCATGGGGCATTAGTTAGATAACGTAGAGTTTTAGATTCAAACCGTTGTAGGATGTCAACATTTGAGGTCCTGGAGCATTCGCATAGTTCAGTACCATATGTTCAAATGGATATAATAATCGTTTTGTACCAGTAGGACTTTGTTTTCAAGAAAGAGACTAGATTTTCTACCGATAAGCCAGTAGAATTTTTTGAACCGTAGATCCATTTCCTTTCTTTTTTGTTGACACTATGAATTCTCCATATGCGTCTACTATCCATGTGCATGCCCAAGTGTTTTGTATTTTTAGCCTGTGGTATTTCAATATAATTTATTAAAACAAATGATCATTGCTGTCTCCACAATTATCTCAACGGACTATGCTCCTGCACACACTGACTTGCGATTAATGGATTTTCACGACAGGAAAGAAGGGTTGTATCATCCGCAAAGGTTGCTGTTACTGTTCTATGAGATGTAGGCAGGTCTGCAGTGTAGACTAAGCAGAGGAGGGGCCCAAGAAGTCTGCCTTGTGGCACTCCTGCATTGATGAGCTCGATTAACGAAACTTGGTGGCCGAAATTTACTTGGAAGTAGCGGTTGGAAAGCTGGATTTGAGGAGGAGGTAGTATTGATGAGGAAAAGATTTCTTGATTTTAAATAGCAGTCCTTGGTACCAAACTCTGTCAAACGCTTGCTTAACGTCTATGATAAGGACACAACAGTACTTCTTGTCTTCAAATTTTTTAGTTATTACATCTACTATTCTATGATATTGTTGTATTGTCGAATGGCCACGCCTGAATTCAAATTGATGCTGTAGTATTACATCTTCCAAAAATGTTTCTGTGGAGATTCTTATGACAATTAATTTTTCCAGTAATTTGGATATCACCGGAGGTAAACTTATAGGTCTATAAGATGCAGTTTCATTGGGGGCCTTTCCTGGTTTCAGTATCATAATAATTTGGGCAAATTTTAGCATGAGTAGGCCAGTATGTTAAACGAAGGATTGAGTTGAACAACATAGTTAATAAGGTGGTGCTTTTCTAGGCAGTTCTTTCAACACCTTGCCAGTTATTAAGCGTAGCCTGGCGCCTTTATGTTATTTAAGTATTTAATTTCATTTCTTATTTCTCTGGGTGAAAATGCTCTAATCGGTAAAGATAGCTATAGAGGAGCTGTAAGATATTCTACGACTTCTGGACTTGGTTTATATGTATGTGAAGTAAAGACCTCTGCTAGATGGTGAGCAAAGATATTAGTTTTTTTTCGATCTGGCCCATTGTCCTGCTTAATTTACTTAAACGAGAAACAGGTTCTTGAGGTCGCTTAAAACACTTCGCAGCTCTCCAAAAGGAATGATCATATCTTGTAATTCTGCCGAGATATATTTTAAACTGTTGATTGCAAACCTCTTTTAGTTTCTTCTTGAGCTGATTGCTTAAGTGATTATAATTTCTTTTGTCCAATATATTATGGGTACGTTGCCATATAGCCCGTGCTTTGCATTTCTCGACTAGTAGCTCCCTAATCTCGAGAGGGATATTTACTGTATTTTGTGGTTTGCGTTCAATAGATGGAGTGG
Source organism: Agriotes lineatus (assembly GCA_940337035.1). Classification (NCBI taxonomy): domain Eukaryota; kingdom Metazoa; phylum Arthropoda; class Insecta; order Coleoptera; family Elateridae; genus Agriotes; species Agriotes lineatus. The sequence continues at coordinate 117,196,148 of OW679202.1, forward strand.
CATGCCATCCAGCTTCTTGTTTCATTTTAATGAATTTATCGGTGGTATATTCAAGATCTTCTGGTCCTTTTAATCTAATATTCAATTCTAGATTATGTTCTATATAATCACGGAAAGCATCCCAGTCAGTAAATTTATTGAAAATTGTCGGAGGGTATTCTCTGAATATTACTGTAGTACTAAGTGTGACAATAATGGGTGAGAGGTCAGATGATGGATTAAAGTTGGACACAGTACCATAGCTCGTTTTACTCTGACTATGCAGTACAGAGAACATACGACAATGTTATTTAAAGGCAAACTTCGCCTGCTGCGTTGCCGCTAGTAGACCGCACTCAGGTATATTATATGCTGCTCTTTTCAAATTGACGCAGAAGAGACAAAAAGGGTTTACTTCAACAAGGTATTAACAAATAAGCCGATTGCAATACAAAAGGCGGATTTATTATGATTGACGTCTTCGTGTTCAGTTTTAAGCGACTGGCTGGGGAAATATGGCAATACTGTAGCCCTATTCCTGTACACTGCATAGTCAGAGTGAAACGAGCTATAGCATGATTGTTAGAAATTCCGTTTGTTATAAAAGAAAGTTCAATAAGCCTGGGATGTTATCCAGATCACTTGGCCAGTACGTAGGGGTGCTTTTCGAAAGCTAAGAGTAATTTCTTTTATTAATAACATTAGAAACAATTAGTGGAGGAGGTAATCTTTGGACCTGCATAGTCGTAGCTTGTAGAGATTCGTCCTTATGTTTGAGCATTTCGTGTTGGATGATTCTTTTTCTCATAATTACAGCTAATCCTCCGTGAGCTGTGCCATCTGGGTGTTTAGTATGATACATTTCGTAGTATGGAATTTTAAAATATGTTGTTGATGTAAAGCGGGTTTCAGAAATAAGCATAATGTCAATTTTATTTATGTTTAGAAATGTTATTACTTCGTCTCTTCGTTGTATTACACCATTAGCGTTCCATAATGCTATTCTTAGTAACGTAGCCATTATGATCTTGTTTTGTTAACGACAATGATAAACATGGGCAAAATCACACCATTTTGTTGTAATAGTTAATGGAATATGTTTTTTAAATTTATCGAAGAACTTGGTTAAGGTTGTTTCAAGGTTTGTGGAAGAGCTTTGTGGAGTATTTGTAGGGAATATATTAGGGAAAGGATTGCTTTTAAGTGCGTCAGAGTATCGTGGGTGATGATAGATTAGAGTAGTACTTTTTGTTTGTTTGTTGGTTTTATTCGGTTTTGTAGATCTTGGTATGTTTTACAACCCTTATAGTTTGCAGAGTGAGGTCCTCTACATAGTGCACATGTAGCAGGTGTATCCCTATTTTTTTACACATTTTAGTGGCATGAGCACCTCCGCATTTTAAGCATGCGAGTGTACGGTGGCAGTACGATCTTGTATGGTTGTATGACTGACATCTTGTACACTGTACAGGTTCGACTTTTTTATGCGGGGGTTCAACGTGGATGGACATATTTGAAAGTGTTTGAGATGGTATATTTCGTTATTTCGGCTGGTTCTAAGACTATGAAAAATAAAGGTAGCCGGTCTTTAGTAATTGTTCTGCTCTTTATGTTATGGATGTTTCTAGTTAAATAACCACGTTGGTGTAATTCTTTTTTATTTCTTCCACCGGTACGGTTGGGTGTAGATGCCTTATGACTACGCGATATGCCCTTTGTTGTTTAAATTGGTAGGTATGGTGTTTAATATTATTATCTTGTAAAAACTTACTTAATTTTCGGTAGTTTTACGGTGTTTTGGCATTTACTTTGACTTCATTGTTGGCCAATGATTTGGAATCACAGTCTATTGATGATATTACAGAGCTTAAACTTTTTACCATGTCAGGGTAATTTAAAACATCTTGAATAAATGTTGGGGGAGGCTTGAGAATTTTTTCCATAGGCGTTTCAGTTTTGTCAATTATATCGTCTATCGTGTGACCACAGAGAGGGAAAATCTATTTGTGTGTGGTATAGCATTGTTGGTTGACGAATTTGTTTGTGCATCGCTTTTTGATTGTTTCTTGGGTTGTATTTGCGTAGCGCGCTTACGCTTGATCCTACGCACTTCTTGCCAGCTGTTTTCTTTATTTATGCTTTCATCCTCGGAATCGGAGAATGCATCCATGTTTGTTTCATTTTGTCTTAATGAAATTACTGAGGGTGTTGACGATAACTGAAGTTGAGGAAACTGGTGTTGGTAACTTATATTGGAGGTAGAAGAATTTTGTATCTGTGCCTTACTTAAAAATTCCGGTTGTTGGGATGGTATATTTATAGGTGACTGTTGTGGGTAATAGGTGTTGCTTTGGTAATAATTAAGCATTGGATTGAAAGTTAAACCCGGCATTATGCCTTGACAGCCCTGACCGGTGCCAAAGCCCGTACCGGCCGGGTGTACTTTCCGCGAAACAAGTTTAGTTTCAGGAACTTCCAACGAATTCATAAAATAAATAAATAGGTTATTACTTATCTTGAGGTCAGTTGACCGATGACATTACGAAATTATCAATTGCACTCGAGTAATTAGCGTAGTGGAGACAACATTTGCTCTATGAAACTCAAACGAGGAATACATAAAACATTGAAGTAGAACATGATAGAGTGAGTGATGCAAGAAGAAAATGTGAAGGTCAAATAACCCAAAGTCAGGCAATACAGTCTACTACAAAGTAGAACCTGAAAATTAGTGAAG
>OW679202.1:117198963-117329500 GCA_940337035.1 Agriotes lineatus
TCTTTCCCCCATTTTGGCCGAAATCATAGTCAATACCATCATAAAGGAAAGCATCCCCAAGCTGGCTTTTCAATTTCCGTTTCTTTACCAGTATGTTGATGATCTGGTTTGTGCAGTACCGGTCGACGACGTTGCCAATGTGCTGAGTGTTTTCAATGGTTTCAACCCTCACATCCAATTCACAGTGGAAAGAGAAAAGGATAGGTCTGTCCCCTTTCTGGACACCCTGGTCATCAGAACGAATTCCAACACTATTAAACTGGATTGGTATGTTAAACCAACCAGTTCTGGCCGTTATCTGAATTTCCATTCTATACACAACATTCGACATAAGTTGAATGTAGTGAAAGGGCTCAAGCACAGAATCTTAACGATCTCGCATCCGGATTTTCACGCAGTTAATCTCAATAAATTAGTTAATACTCTCAAATTAAATAATTATCCTATTTCTTTATTAAATTCTATCTTATACTCCACCCCCAAGGGCAGGATCATTCCACCAGAAAATTCTGATAATAATATAAATGATAAACCTCCACTTTACAAAAGTCTCATTTACGTCCAAGGACTTTCTCATATAATTAAACAGGTTTTTCGTAAGTTCGATCATATTATCATTGCGGACAAACACCATCATATCATAAAAGATTGTTTCTCAAAATTAAAGGATAAAACTCCAGCTCTCCTAACCCCTAATGCCGTCTATTAGATAAACTGTAGTGGTTGTCCTTCTACGTATATTGGTCAAACTTCTCAGAGGTTGAAATCAAGAATTATTCAGCATAAAAGCGACTCTCGTCTTAAACCCAAAGCCTGCGCTCTTGCTGGACATGTCAACAGCACTGGTCATTGTATGGATTTTGAAAATACAAAAATTATTACTATTGAACCAAATTCTAGTCACCGCACTTTCATCGAAATGTGCCACATTTTTGGTACAAATAATACCTTAAATTCAAATACTGACATTGATCATCTTAGTGTCTCATACCACTTTTTGTTAGCCATGTCCAACAATGATTTCTCCTTAGAATTTCTCCAACCGAGAAAGCCCAATGGGTAGTTACTTTTATCTTATAATATTTTCTTTTTACTGCCCCAATTCTATTACTAATTCTTTAATAATAAATTTTTAATAAACTCAATACGGTCCCACAATAAATTTAGTTATATTTAGATCTATTTAGGGTCTCTTCTCCTCCATTTTTTCTCATTTGTCTTTTTTCCCATGGTAGACTTACAACTTAGGTGCTCAATTGGGACTCTTTTTGTAGTTTCCACCTTTTAGAACCTTCAGACATAACCCTTGTCGTCGTTTTTTGACTAGTCTTATGTTAGATTGCATTGTACAAGCTAATTGGTCAATTCCATTTTGAACGTCCCTCGTAATATTTGGACCCCTTGCGCTCCGCGCATGCGCGGTTCTAACAATTTGTCGGACACCTGTCGCTGTTTGCTTAGAAATAATACCACGATTTTATCTAATTGACGGCCATGTTGGCCAAATAGCTAATAAAATTATTGTAAATCAAATTTTAAATGTGCTAGTAATTTTTAATGTGTAACCGACTAGATGTATGACTAAGTGTATTTATATCATGTGCAGCCCAGGTCTGTAATCTTGGTGGCCTACTGCCCCTGTTTATGAATTTGTTCAAATTTGAATATCTTCACATGCTTTTAAAAAAACATGTGTTTTGGTCCACAAGGTGTTAGGTAAGACTGTCACTTTCAATAACTTTTATAACAACGTTGCTTATTGTAAATTTTTGTCCATAGCCTTTGATAATGTTTTGAATATAAACGAAACGTCAGGCGAAACATACAAGTGGTTTTATTTCAATCTAACCATTAAAGCTTGGTACCTGTGCGTAGCACTGAGATTGGAGTTTTTCCAACCCCTATCCCAGTCAAGAAATAACATTTTACTGTGTATGTAACCACACAAGCTGTGAGAGGGACTATCTTTATATATATATATATATATATATATAACAACAATAACAAGAGAAGTAACAACAAAACTCCTGCTAACATAGAAGAACCACCTCCTAAACCACCGGTCTATAAAGGTCTCAATTACATCCCCGAGCTATCAGTTATAATCAAAGGAATTTTCCACAACCAGGTTCATATTACTATTGCAGACAGATATCAACATGTCTTGTAGGACTTCTTTTCTAAACTCAAAGACAAAACACCAATTGCCAGAATTGTGACTCATCGTACATTGGACAATCAGCCCAAAGACTCAATGCTAGGCTAACCCGGCACAAGAGTGACTCCAAAGTCAAGCCCAAAGCCTGTGCTTTAGTAACCCATGTCAGCAATACCAATAGACGTACTTTTATAAAGATGTGCAGCATTTTAGGGACTTCTAATGCATTAAATTCAAAAAAAGATATTGATAATTTAAGTGTTTCCTATCACCTTTTGCTATCTATGGCCAATAATAGATTTTCTTTGAATTTTTAACTTTAAACTCAATTTACTTGTGGTAATTAAGGTCCAACTACTTTTTGGCCTCCTCTCGTACTATTCAGACGCTTGCTTTATTACGCATCCGCGTACTATAAGAATGCAGGAAGTGTTTGCAAATGACATCTGCACATGACCTTGCATGGCCATGGTTTAATTTTAATAATTAACGAATTTTAAACTTGTTTTAATTGTGTCTGTGCATTTTAAAGTGTTATTATGCCATTCAGTAGTACTTAATGTGCTTCTGTTGTTAAGAAAATGCGACTTCACCACCTTCTTCATACCTGTTAAAAATATAAATTTTCCATCAACACATGTTAACAACTGTAAGGTTATGCACTAGTATTTTTCTGTAAGATTACAAACTGCTTGTTATATCACTCCTGTGACTATTATTAATCCTTCTTCAGATCATTGAAAAAGGAATAAAGTATTCTGAAACGTCTGATCAAGATACAATGTGGTTTTAATATCCTGTAACCAATTAAGCTCTGAATATTGTGCCCAGTGCTGTGGGTGGATTCTCATCCGTTCCCAGCCAACATCTTAAACTATTCTGTAACCACACGAGCTGTGAAGAGTTTTTATGTTACAGTATATATATATATTTAGAAAATCCAATTACAGGACAATATAATAGGCTAAATAAAATTTAACATAGTTATCCTGCGTATTACTACGTATAAAGATATAGGCTAAAAATAAAGATATCAGTTTTTAAGAAAATACACATAAACAAAAATTTACATAATAAGAAATAATTCAGGTAAGATAATATAAAAATGTATATCTAATAATTAGTACTATAACCTATAAATTTAATTTAATAATGCAATTCTAATCGAAAATCACAAGCTACCTTAATAATTTCTTTTAACGTGTTTATGTTAATATTAACCTCGCTACATATGATATTGTAATTTTTACACATTAAGAACAGTGGCGATCTCAACAAAATATTGGCCCGATTATGCATGAGATAAAAAATTACATACGTAATGGGACAAGTTGGCGCAGCCAACTGGGCGCGGCCATCTCGGCGCGGCCAACTTGGCGCGAGCCAACTTGGCGCAGAAACAACTTGGCGCAGGGCCAACTTGGCGCGGGCCAACTTGGCGCGAGCCAACTGGGCGCGAGACAAGCGGGAGCAAAATAATTTTGAAACGCGAATTTTTAAAGGGAGTACTTCTTTGCTTATCTGATGAGAATCTGCTGGCTGTCAATCCTTATCTGCACAGAAATATTATTCTCTTAATATTTTCTACAAGAAGTGATTTATAGCTTTCTCGTAAAGCAGATCCGATGAAACATTGTACTTGCTTAGACAGGGCCATTTTTATCCTTTTATGATACGTTTTTTTACAAATAGCAGTTATAAATAAAAAGAAATTCCACAAAACAGAAAATAAAACAAATGTCAATTCCATATTTAGATAATATATCCTGATTTGTGTCCCCCGAACAAAATACCCCCCGGATAAAAACCTCAACATATTATGTGTACGGGATGTTCAATTTTCGATTTGATTAAATGGAAATATTCGTTATAAAAAAAATTATTTGCACATTTTGAGGGCAACAAACAGAATAATTTCCGGGCTACAGGAGGAAAATGACAAATCCAACATTTCTATTCGACGTCTCAGTTCTTTTGTTTGGTCCTTTGTTTTCAAATATCGTATGTTTTTACCTTTTCAAATATACAATGTGTCTCGTAGCGTATCAGATATATGAAAATTAATATTAGGAAATTATAAAGGGACCACCTATTACTGTGTACGCATTGATGTATGCGACTGGTCAGAAATGTAAACAATTTAAAATTAATTTGTCCGTTTTTTGCCAGTAGAGTTTCTTACGGAGGTTTTTTTGTCGGGGGTTTCTTTGTCGAGAAATTAGTCCGGGGGGTTTTGTCCGGGTTTTTTTCGTTCTAGATTCAATAGTATAGATTTTTTTTAAAATAGTAACGTTAAAGTAAAATTTAATTGTCAATTGCAAATGTCATTTTGTAGCTTGCATTTTGTTTTCCTAGGTTTATTATATATATTTAAAAAATTGAAGGTCGATTATAATTTGAGGGTTAAACAAAAATATACAATTTCCATATCTTGGAAACAGAGAAAAAATTACAATTCCCTAATTTTATAGGTTCTATAATAACTTTACTGCTGGGTGATGATAGAAGTACACATTATAGAAACTCTTCCATTAACCTTGTGGACTTCATCAGTCCGTTTTAGAAATGTCATTAGATGGGATTAAAATTACATGGAGATTATGTCATTGTCGTTACGGCTGATGGGCCAAACAACACAATACAAATTATGTTTATGCTGAACCACGGAAATGTGCACTTCTTATGGAACTGCAGAGCAACAACAAATTTGAGTATCCATCTACTAAAAAATATAAAATTTCCACGAATTGAAGATTATTGAAGTTACTAAAATACTAATCCCGAACTATAAAGTGAATATGATTCTTGTTGAAAATTCTCACAATAATTGTGTTTTGTTTGTCGGCCCATACGTACAAACAAGGAATTCAATTGCTTTGAAGTATAGTATGATCAAAAATTATTTTTATCTAGTATGACCATGGAATACTTCCTAATTTATAAATGCAACTATAACACACCTAAAAAGCAAATATCACGTTTGACATTTAAGTATAAATGTAGTTGCATTCATAAATTAGGAAGTATTCCATGGCCATACTAGATGAAAGTAATTGTTGATCATACATTATTTACCTATTTAATATGATATATATTTATACTCTCGGCTTTTTATTCCGCCACCCAAATTTTTCATTGTTTCACTGTAGCTCGGTAACCAAAAGGTATATACTGTTGAGATTACACTAGTTTAATACAGTAATGAAACGCAATAACATTTAAGGAATTTAATATAGTCAACATAAACGTGTTGTTCGGTTAAAAGTACAACGACAAGTGACACACCATTTGACATTTTACAGACAGGCCACTTGGCCGCTTAAATCTAGTAAGTAACTACACAGTAAGGCGCCAATTTTGAAAATACTTCAACACTTCCTCTCAAAATAGAGCCTTAACATTCTATTTGTCTTACACTAACTAAACCTAACATGTGACGCAGTTTCTCAAACGAAACACGAACCAGCGGTTTTGTCATAATATCCGCTATCTGATTTGTACCTTCTACATGAGCAACATTTATAGTACCTTCCACTCACTTTTCCCGCACAAAGTGAAACTTAATGTCAATATGCTTGGAGCGCTTGTGAAATTCCGGGTTCTTTGCTAATTTTATTGCACTTGCATTGTCCACTAGTAAGATGGGGATACAGGTGTCACTCAACAAAGAAATTTCGCATAAGAGACGTTTCACCCAAATTAACTCTTTTGCACCTTCACTTGCAGCTACATATACTGCTTCGGTGGTAGACAGAACCACACTTTGCTGTTTCTTGCTCATACATGTTATGGCAGCACCAGAATACTTGCAGACTACTCCTGTCCTTGATCGTCTGGTCACAGTATCACCTGCATAGTCAGCGTCACTGTAGGCTTCCAATTTTTGAAAAATGCTGTTTGATTGATACAGCAGTCCGTGTTCGATGGTCCCCTTCAAATACCTGAAAATGCGTTTCACAGCCCTCCAATTTGATAGTTTTGGAGCTTCTAATTTTTCCGACACCACACTGACTGAATATGCAATATCGGGACGCGTCGCCGTTGACAAATACATCAGGCTTCCAACAGCTTCCCGGTAAAGAACATCGCCGCATGTCTCGTTCGCTTCAGGGTCTTCTGCATCGCTTTTCTCACATGGGGTTGTTACAGCATTTGATTCGGCCATGCCAAACCTTTCCAAAACTTTCCTTGTGTAGGTACTTTGCTGAACAAAAATCGAACCGTTCTTCAATTTCGTCACCTGCATTCCCAGAAAACAGTCCAACGAACCCACCGTTATCTTGAATTCCTCCTTTAATGCAGTCACAAAGGACGAAATTTCTTGGGATTTAGTTCCTGCAATTAGACCATCATCGACATAAACAGCGATTAATAATTTTTCTCCACTTATTTCACGAATAAACAAGCAAGGGTCAGCGGAGCTGCATGTAAATGCTTGTCTGTCCATAAACTCTACAAACCGTTTGTTCCAGCATCGTGGGGCTTGCTTAAGTCCGTAAAGACTTCGTTCAAGTTTGCATACTTGATTTGTTCCGTTATTATAACCTTCAGGCTGCTTCTAAAAAGGTAATTCAGAAAAATTATTTTTGGCAACGTTCATTCAATTGTTTTCTGTTACAGCAACCGCCCAAAATTCAGCATTTTTGCATAAAATCGTTAATATCTCCAAAAGAGGTGACGTAAGACCCATACACATTTATATTAAAATAATTAGCATTTTGGCGCAACACCTTTAAGCCACTCAAGTACAGACAATTTCGCAAAAAAAAACTGGCTAGCTGCAATAAATTTCTTAGCCACTCTGTATAACCAAAACTATTTTAGCAATATGCAAAATCTTCTTACCTTCAACTTTTATATGAGCAAATTTTATGCAACTCTCGTAGTTCATGAAATATTTTCCAGCCCCGCAGAATTGCCGGACCCGGTATGCTTAGGTTTCGCGCCCAGTTGTCTCGCGCCAAGTTGGCTCGCGCCAAGTTGTTTCTGCGCCCAGTTGTCCCTCCGCCAAGTTGGCTCGCGCCAAGTTGGCCGCGCCGAGATGGGCGCGCCGAGTTGGCTGCGCCCACTTGTCCTAGACCGAGTTACATATTGTCTGGTATTAACGCTTGGAATCTTAAAACAAAGTTTCTGTAGAAGATAAGAACAGTCAATCTGATTGTGGAATAACTTATAAAGAAAAGTAAGGGCTATGCGAATTCTTCCAAATTGACAGCTTTGTACTACGAAAGTATGTAAGACCTCTAATAGGAAACGTTCCAAAGGACTTGAGCCAAAGATATTTTAAACATTTTCTTTGAACATTTTCAATCATGATGGTATAACAATCGTAATACGGATTCCAGATAAGGGTACCATACTCGAGTTTAGAACGCACTAAATTGATGTACAAATTTTTTAGAGTTAAGATATTTTTAAAACTCTTGCAGTTTCTAATAATAAAACCTATAAGTTTATAAGAAGAAGATGTAATCTCCATGATGTGGTATTTGAAAGTAAATTCAGAATCAAGTACTATACCCAAATCCTAGGCACGTTTACAACATTCTATGGTAGTAGCATTAATTGAGTACGAGAAAGTGATAGGCAAGACTTTGCTAGTAAAGGTGATTGATTTACATTTATTAATATTTAAAGATAGTTTATTTGTTATACACCAATTAGAAACTTTATCTAACTCGAACTGAAGGGCCACACAATCTTTATACGACCGTATGGGTGCAAATATTTTTATGTCGTCTGCATATAACAGTATAATTTCTTTAATATTATCAGCAATATCATTAATGAACAGTACAAGGGTCCTAAGTTAAAGCCCTGAGGGACTCTTAAAGGTGCAATATAGTCGTGTGAAAAATATTCATTATATGCAACATAGTGCAGTGTAGATCGCAGATAAGATGTGATCAAACTCAGATAACTCATACTAAAGCCATAATTAAGTATTTTTTTCAAAATTGTGTTATGATCAATTCGATCAAAAGCCTTAGAAAAGTCTGTATAGATAACATCAATTTGACCTTGGTTATCTAAGGTTTCCGCAACGAATTGAGAAAAACATGCCAAATTTGTAATAGTAGAGCGTTTATCGACAAATCCATGCTGGTATGGCGAAATTATATTCTTAACTTTAGCATAAATATCTTTAAACAAAATCATTTCGAAGACTTTGGCAAAGTTGGAAGAAATTGCTATGGGCCTATACTTAGCGACATATATATTGCAATGGTCCTGGGTCCTACAACTCAACTCTGATAGCATTGCCAAATTAATGGACATTACACTAAAGCTCACGGTGAAGTATTTTATATAACTGCAAGGCTAAAACTTAAATTTAACAGGATGAATGCATTTGTAAAGTGATGCCAGTAATAGCAGAATATTTAAATAAAGAACGCAATAAGCAACGCTCAATTCTCACAGGGATTTAAGTTGACTGTAAGATCAATTTAAAATAAGAGGTTTATGCAAAGGTAATAGCCGAACTAAGAGAGATTGTTAATTACAAAAAGGATTGCAAAGGCAATGAAATGAAGCGTAGAATTTAAGTAAAGTTAGACAGTGACATTTTGTCAGGGTTTTAAAAAGAAAGGTATAAGAAGCTAGATAAACCAATGAACGTTGCAACGAGCAGCTAAGAAGGCAGGCATTAAGGCATATAACGGAAATTGTATGAATCAGCAAGACAGGTGAATTCGAAGGAAGCCTTGGTGCAGGAAGTTTTCTAATTTAAATAATCAGTGCAGTGACGCGTGTAAACCATTAAAAGAAATTAATAAAAAACGTGCAATGGTGCAAAGACACGGTTAATTACTTATAAATGTAAACAATTATATTAAGGATAAGAATTTTGTAAATAGTTTTAGTTGTAAGCAAATTTAGTGTTAAAAGTAATCAATTTGAACTTGGTCAATATCCGTTTTTTTATTAATATTCCACTTGCAATTGTTTATGACTGATTTTCGAGGAGAACAAACGAATAAACTGTAAGAATTATTGTGTTAAAATGTCCTCCACTTTAAACGAATTTTTCATATATTAAATAAACAGATATCAGCATAAAAAGTATACAATTTTACTGAGTGCATGTCCAAGGTGGTGTGGTAGTATTTGGAAAGATTTCCGCCACAAAAAAGTGAAAAGTTCTTCGAAGCCCCGTTACGATAACCTAGCAGCCGATGCAGCCCAAGTTCCGATCTCTACGTGGAGCCAAGCGAGTCAACACAGCCCAGAGGGGAAGGTACCAGGTCATAGAGCAGTCTCATAAGAACGTGTCATAGGAGTTTTATCAGGATCAGCCCCATATCAGCCCAAGAATTGCATCAGCGTCTCTTACAAGTTCCCGATTCAAGATCGGAAGAGATAAGGTACCGTTTTTGGCTAAAACCAGCTACGTTAGGCCCGGGAAACTTATATGTATGTAAGAAGAGTCAATACTTAAGACAATCCAAGCATTTTCCGTGGCGATAAAGCAAGTGCAGCTCGCAATATAGGCCGAGTACATAATTGGAGGTTAGGCGAAGTTTGAACGCAAGCGACGCTTCGAAAAACAATTGAAAATTTGCCCGCGTCTCTTCGACGGAATCGACAATCAAGTGCTGGAAAAACAAATGCCGCCAAATTACCAGAATTCAAAATACCGGTAGAAACTTTGATAAATTTCACTTTGTTTTTAAGTCACTGACCGCTAACTTTGCCAGTGGGATCCATTTTGGTGTAGCATTTAACCTAATTTCAAATATTTGCTTATGCGCATTAGAGCTAAGACGGAGAACAGATCCGTACTCAAATAATTTGAAAAATTACACATTTAACCAGGAACCCAACTGAGATGAGTGATTGCTTTACGAATGAGCTAGCGTTTATTTATCAATATTTGCAGGTAAATAGAATATGATAAAGGGCATATAACCATTTATTTTGACAAGTCAAGTAAATACAACTCACTTTTAGTCTACCTAAAATTTTATAGTACGAACAAAATTTTGCATGGTGGCTCTACTCAGCATTTAATTAATTAATAAATTAAACAAAGAGCACAACCATATAGGATGGCTATTTTAAACTACAATGTACTTTGTACTTTTAAAATTATGTAATACATTTGAGACTATCATTAGGGCGGGTTCATCAATCAAGTTATCTATTTTTAGATATTCAAAATTTTTATATGAATTATTAATTCAATGACTGTTATTAAATGTCAGTTTGACTTTTAACCAGTATAACAGCACAAGGCTATCAATATTGACAGATATACTTTCTCTTTCACAAATAAATGATTACCTCACCAAAGTAATTATTGTTATTAAGCTATTTTACTCAATTATTAGTTTCTTTATTCCTTATCAAATATAACTACCACAAACCTGACTTCCTTTCACTTTTACAGCTACTCTAATCAAACACCAATGATCCCGATGATTCTCAGCCATGGTCAATGTCAGGCTATCTTCAATGTACGTGCAATCAACTAAGGAACTTCCCAAAAGTCAAAACTTCAGGCTCCTGCAGATCTAATTTCACTCCTTGAACTCCTAGTATGCACCGTCGACCTCAGCCCTCTGGTAAACTCCAACTAGCAGATAATTCACAGATTAATTTCCTTTGTCCACAGCTCCTATCCTGTAGCAAACAAATCATTCCAGCAAACCTCAGCAAACCGCTTCCAGTCCTCTGCAGAAATCCCAACTCAAACAAACTGTTAATTATACCTTGCAATACACCAATAAATCGAAATCTATCCAAATATTGTTGTCTTCTTCTTTCTTGCAGCTAATTAAACTGTATTCCACAATCTCTTCACTGAGTGTATATCCACATCACTCTAAACCATCTTCTCACTTATATTCGTTTTCTAATCTTGTTAAATACCTTTTTATTTGTATAAGCCCAATTATTTTAAAATTAAAATCAAAATTTCTAGTTTTTATTAATTTTCACTGGATTTTTCAAATACATCTGTCTATAATTTAGTTGGTTATTCAATTCTGTTTTTAAACAAAAATTTCATCTTATATAGTTACGATTATTGATGCCCACTTTTAATTACCTAATCTGATCTATACCTACTACAATTATATTATTACAGAGCAATATTTGTCTCATACTAACATTATCTTTTCTTCCATCACGAATACGAAATACTCAAATGTTATAACTTTCCAAGATAAAATTACAATTAATTTTTTTATTTAATCTGCATTACCATATTCAATTTAGCCAACAAATCTTTTAAAATTTTTCTAAATTTGATTGTATCAACATACCAACTTTATTTCGTTTAATTATTTCTTTTCTATGATTGATCTTTATGTATCATAATAATATACATATATATATATATATATATATATATATATATATACTTATAAACGGTATGCTATTGAGCCCGATAGGTCTTCGGGCCGCTGATGATAATAATAATAATAATAATAAATGTCTTTATTACTATAAACGTAACACATTAAAACAATTGGAATTTACAGTTAGGGCGAGATTCAGCACATATGCCAGCTGTATTCCACATACAATAACCAAATTCAAGCAATTAGCATACGTCTGCTCTTCCATCTAACCCCAAAGGTTTAAAGATGACAAACAGAGCAGCTAGAACTGAAAAATGAGAAAAAAAAACAAGAAAAAATTACACAGTAATTGAACAAGATAACTTGTGAAGAAATAATTACCAATTTACGGTAACTAGCAAAACATAATATTAGCCAGTTAACAAATGATCAAAATGACAATGACCCACTACGAGCAACCAATAAATTATTGTTTCAAAAAATCCCGGCCTAAGGAAGAAAGCTAGAAGAGAATGGGTTACATATTTAGGTATAAACGTGTCCCTGTGAATCCCAGATATAGAAATGGTACTCTATGGGGCCCATTTATATATTTAACTATTTTAAGCGTACGTTAGTAAGCCCGGCACCGATGTCAAACTCTATGGTGTCGGCCGCGTTCGCGCCTAAATACCTGATAACAAATTGCTGGCTGGCTCTTTTGCGTATTGCGTATTTAGTAATAGTGGGCTTATATTGGTCAAATTAATATCTTGCTAGGTTTTAAAATGCCCAGGAATCGTGGGGAAAAATTCGTGCTCTTGCTCTAAACTCATGCAAGTTATATGCTACACCTTATGTTATTATTAATAACAATTAATATCCTTATAAGCAGGGGCGTCGCTGCGCTCCTCAAAGATATTGCATAGACTACACTTGTGATGCAGTTAATTTAATTAAATGACCTATTCTATCTCAAGTTTTTATAAAAAAATATATTATTTTTACTAAGCAACGAAGACATCCAAAAACAGGCTAAAATATCAATTATTTTCAAATCAGAGCTCGAGATGCAGTTACAAGATATACTTTAATAATAATTAATATTTTGCTCCAGTTAGTTAGGGATAGTAAATATTTTGCCGATATTAAAAGCTTGCACGAAAGTATACGGTGGATTACTTACGAAACTTATTTTTCTGCAGTATCTTCAATATTTTTAATGACCTTTGTTCCAAAACTATTCATAATTTTGATTGAAATTTGTAAAATACAATGACGGCAGTGTGGTCATGTTTCACATTTCGCCAGTGACTTTACTGGAGCAACCCAACCCCTGCACGTTTTTTTTTTATCGAATTATTTCACACTGTGAACGATTCTATCAAGTTGTTGCGATTTTGATCGGTTTATATGATTGCTACACGTACGAAGAAAATAATTACTTATTATATCCAAAATGCAAAATTTTTATGGGATAGTTATACTAAGCAACGAAAACCTTCGTAAATGTGGTCAAATATAAATCAGTCTCAAAGAAAAGTACAACACTAAAGCGAGGGATTTTATTTAATAATAATTTCTATTGTGATGTAGTAATATATTGATGTTTAAATTGAATTCGTTAATATGTTGCCAAATATTAAAAGCTTACACAGGATATACGGCTGATTACTTAAGGAATGAAATTGTCTACACTATCGTCAATAGTTTTAATAATTTTTGTTTCAAAACTACTCATTACTTTATTTACAATTTCGAAAAAAAAGTTTATTTGTATTTATCTAGTTTTGTTTGTTGTCTTGGCTGGAGTGTTTATGTTAAATTTCACCTGTGGCCTTACGGCGGGAGCAAGCTAATCACTTCGAGGTTTGTTATCGAATTATTGCACACTGCATTTATTGTTTCATCGTTGCCGCCAAAATTACAGATAACGAATTGCACGGCTGGCTCTTTTTAAGCTCACTTAGTGGAATTATGGTATACAAATAAGTATTTCTTATGTTGGTGTTTTTCTTACTTATGCATTCTGTTTGTTTCTGTTCAAGTTATCTTATTTCTCTTATATTTAATTATGGGCCAATCGGTATAATGAATAAAGCTTTATACCATGTTTTAAAAAAGAAATTACATAAGGGTTGGCCATGGAAAGCAAAACTAATGTCAACAGGAGGCGGTAGCAGATTAAAATATAAACTTATAACAACAACAATACCAGTTAATGAATTTTAAAGCTTCCTGTTTGCATTACTTTTAGTTTCCATGGCCAACCCTTATATAATTTCTTTTTGGACACACCGTATTATCCACATTCTATTCAGCAAATTTAGTTTTTTCGAATTTATTAAATACTTACAATAGTTTTAATAGTAATAAGAAATAATAAATGCCCAGTATTGGTGATGTGTAACACTAATAAATTTAGTCGTTTACATTAACAATTTAACATTTGATTAACAAAGCGTTATAAACTGAAATTTTGAAATAAACTGGTAACATCTAGGATTGAGCAACACCTTCCATATGTGATTGATTTCACTTGGCACAGTAACAATCTACTTACCTCGTACATTACGTGACTGATGAACTGCTAACTCACTTTTAAGAAAAAATGTATCATTTGTGTAAATAATCCCACCGCCAAACAGACCCAAGCAGCTGAAAATCATAAATTGGAGACCCATTTTCTATGAAAATACCTGTCATAATGTGTGCATTTCAACACATTTATTTAGTGTCTAAACAGTGCTCGTTCAGAATAAGTTATTGTTTTGAAAAAATCTGTGAAGGGCTTTATTCAGAACTCTCGCAAGTGGACGTTGTCACACTAAATAATTTTAAAAATCAAAGAAAACTAGGGGTAAAAATTCATTCACGTTTCTAATAATACTGAAATAATAAAAGAAAACACTTGATAATCAAAATAACATCAATTTTTAAATTAAAAGAAAAACTACCAGCGGTTGATTCGAACGGCAGCGGCTGCGAATGCTATTCCAATGCTTGGAGGGATATTGCAAGCACAGTTAGCGTGCCATACATGCGCCATGGAATACTCCTAGCCTCCTTGAGTGGAGGTTGTCTTAAATAGAATGCATTTTTCGTTGACCCCTTTTTCTGTTTTGAAACATTTATCCTGTATCTCTTGATTATCACTGTCGTCAACGGTAAGGCCTGAGGTATGTGAAAATTGCTACTTTGATGCATTTCTCAATCAAAGCGAAACTAAACAAAATTTTATATTTTAAGGTGCCCACTCTGTATATATGTCTCCGAAATTTTCTCGATTTCATTCCAAGTAGACATATTGTAACGACCTTGAGCCGGGTCGCTGGCAAACGGACGAGTCAGCCTTTGAGAACGACCTCGGGATTAATGCGGGCGATGCGTCACCATTTGCCAGAATAGTCGAGAATATCTCGACGGTTCCAGAATGACTCACCAGGCGAATATATAATCCAGCACAGCGGGAAGACGGGCAGTCCGAATCTAGCTTGAAGTGCGCGAAGCTGCAATATAAATAACTCGTGTGTAAATAAATCTAGCCATATAAATCATTCATGTTGAAGTCGTATGTAAATAAATAAAGTGTATTTGTTGTTAGAAATGGTTCCTGCTAGTGTATAAATAATTCTTGTGTTTTTGTAAATAGTTAAATTAAATTGCTGTAAATAAATGCTTAAAACAGGAAGCGGCGTATAGTTTTTAATAGCCCAGAAGATAAATCGTAACAATATAATCTGCATACACAATATCGTCTTCCTCGTTCCTAGTTTTTGAGTTATACAGCCAACAGATTGACAGACAGACGGAATTGAGAAAACTGTTTTTTTCGTCATCAGGAACCCTTCGTCTTTTAGACGAGGGTAGTAAAAATATCAAATAAATATACAGGAAGCAAGATAAAATGAGCGCTCTCGTATTTTGCAACATGTTTCTTAGCTAGAAGTCAACAATATCGATTTTAACAGTACTTATGTTAAGGGTTCAGGTAACCCAAAATTATAATATGTAGTAATAATGCTGTACTTGCTTATAAAAAGTCAGTTTCGGAATTGCAAATTTTATTAAAATCATTATTTACTGCAAATCAATAAAAATGAAACACGATCTTCTATTACTGATTGTAAAAATTTAATTTAATTTTTTTTTTCAAAACTACTTCCAAAAACCTTTTTTGAGAAAACTTATAAACAATTACGTAATTTATAACACCTTTTTATAACTATTTATATAAGAAGTACATGATGTAGGGCATTATTTGACGAGTTTCTTTTATAACCGAGCGAGGTCAGTAAAGGGGGCGAGTCATGAAGTCATATTATGTACGAGTTGTATACAAAGGTTTATATTCACTTCTAAAATCTAAAAAAGGCGGGTTTATAGATTTGACGTCTATTCTGTGACAGAAAAGACTTGACATTAGAGTGCCTTTACCGATATTGAAAGACATATATTTTGACATTGGCAGCTGATGTAATAGTTATTTATGGTTACGCCTGTTATATTACAAATAATCCACAAAAGAAAAGAGGAGCCTTTAAGGCCGCCAGGCCAAGAGGTGTCATTTTTCGGGTGAATTATTACAAATAACAAAATTTCATCCAGCGCAATAAATATCTAAAAAACAAATTTTTTGTTGACAATCGTAAAAAGTCATAGTGACAAATTGGAAAGTAGCGAGAGGTCAAATACATTTATAATTAGAGTCGCGACGTAAATGATTCAAGTGTGGATAATAACTTGATCGTCGTGTACAATGCAAAATTTTATTCAATTTTTTTAATTACATTAATCAATAAATTGACAGCCATGAAAAGTCATAGTAATAATTAGGAAAGTGATTCATGTTATATGTTTGGCAGTATTGAAGTGTATTCTCAGTCTATGTCAAGTTCGAGGTTAGCAGTGAATGAATGACCTGGCTTATATTTTACTAGTGGGTTATGATTTAACTCAGTAGTGAGTTATGGGCTACCTTAAAGGTCTAAAATCGATGTAGTTATAGTCTTGTAACTAGGAGGTGTTGGATAGTACTTTTATAGTGCTAGCTATATATATATATGTCAGTAATACGTTTCTATTGAGAAACAAATAATATCTAACGTTGAATCGAACTGTTCCTTTTCTGAAATGCTTATCTCTTTGGTGTACCTGGCTCTGAATCTCACAGACCGTACGTGTATAACCAACTGAGTGTGTTATTACTGTATTTGAGTTTATTTTTCATTTATTGTAGATTTTATTATTTCTTATATTATTACATGACATACATAAAAAATGTGCAAGGAGCTTTACAGAGACTTCCCTCGCAAGTGGACGTTGTGACACTAAACAATTTTAAAAATCAAAGGAAAATGGGGTAAAATATCTTGACGTTTGTTATAATACTGAAACACTAAAAGAAAGCACTTGGTAATGCAAATTACATCAATTTTCAAATAAAAAAACCCTACCAGCGACGGAATTCAAACTGCAGCGCCTACGAACGAGCCTGCTAATGCAATTTCAATGATCGCCGAGGTGGCCCGCAAGTAAAGCAAGTGTTCGCTGCCGCGGCGACTGAGGCCGACTCAAATCGGCGAGATGCCTTAAATACAACGCATTCATTTTCGACATTTTTTTAAATTTTTTAGACCATTTACCCTATATCTGTTAATTTCCATTTTTGCCAAGGGTAAAGTCTAAGCTGTATAGAAATTACCACTTTTATCTATTTCTCAGTTGAAGCAAAAATAAACAAAATTATATTTTTTAAGGTGCTCATTTTGTATATGTTGTCCAAAATATGGCCTTTTTCAGCGGGGGTAAAAAACTGAGCTATGTGCAAAATATTACGTTCATTTACGTAATAGTAATTGAGTGAACAGAATTTCCTGGAGGATGGATCAGGTTTATGTTACTTGCATTGGTTCTTGGTCCCTAATATTTAAGCACAAAAATGAGACTGCATTCTTGTTTTAAGACAACTTAGTCAATGTCACTTAAATGCACGATAATTAGATAACTACCCGAAGTGCAGCCTCACACTTCAATATTTAGGCTTGGAAAGGTAGTATCGATGTAAATGAATCAAACAGTAAATGTCGATTGGTTTTACTACAAAACTAAATGAACTTTTATACAAATATAACTGCTTACTTACTAACATTTCAAAGTGCAAAGTATAGTTCACTGGAACGATTCCAATATTTCAAAATAATCAGTCAGCAGTAAGCGATTATGGTTCCGCATTGTCTGCAAGTCAGTGCGCTGAACTCGAAGTTCTAGGTCATATCGTAACATAATATGCTTACTGGCGATAGCAATTTTTAAACCGACTAATTATGAAAGAAAAATGGCTTTTAACTTATGAACTAGATTTCGTAAATTTTGAATTAAAATTTATATCTAAATTAAACATATTTACGACTTTAAATTAAAGAAAAACAAGAAAACTTTTCTGTTTACTCTACATTAATTGTTTTTAGGGGGTATTCTTCCACTGCTGGCTCGCCTTGTTGGTGTGGAAGCTTTCTTCGGACTATTTTTCTTCGGATGCAATAGAGAACTCCTATTAGAGCAGCGGCTCCCAATATGCTGCCGGTGATCCCGCTGGATAGATAGGAATGATGTGGGATAGTTTCCCATGTCATGTGCTTTAGATGCTGAGGATTATTCCGCTGGAGAGGTAGGAGCGATGTCGGATGGCTCTCCATGCTACTTCCTTCAGATAATGTTGCAGGTCCAACCGAGAAGTTTGTAAATCCTCGAAGTGGTTCGCCTGCTGCAACACTGGCTCCTCTGCTATTTCTGTAAAAGAGGTTTTGTGTTATCGTTGAAACAATAAAGAAGCCGACCTGCGATTGACTAATTAAAATAATCGATGGTAGTAAAAAATCGCAGATCAACCCCCCTACAGTTTATACAATACGGCAACTCTAAAAACTCTTTACTTACCGCGATGGCCCTAACTAACTCAAATTTCGGCGGCCTTGGGTCGTAGGTTCAAATCATCAGCTGTGTACCATGGAATGTCTTCAAAAAAGGAAAGGAAATGGGCGCCAGAAATCAAAAGATTTTAAATAATAAGAAGAAATAAACTGTAAGTGACTAGCGTTTAATTAGTAAACAATAAAATAGTCTTGTAGTGTCAGTAGTAAATTATCAGAATAATTAAAATGCAAATAATGTGATAACAAAGTTGTGTACGTAAACTGAAGGTTGTGACACGCATAAAATTTAAAACCCCTTTCGGGTTATTTTAATAACTTTAACAACAAATTATTCGTGCTACAAGCTTATCACAGTCATTTAATAAATCCTTCTGTCTAAGATATTGCAATAAAAAAGCGTGACTGTACCTTTTACAGAGGGTCGAAATACATCAAAAGAGCAACTTTAAAGACTGAGCATAATTAAATATAAGCATAAAAATTTAAATATTAAAACAAGAGCATGTATGAAATTGAACGTTACATGTTAATAATGGCAAAACGTATGAATTTAAATTCCAAATAATTACGGGTTTAAAATGTATAAATGTAAAATCCAGGTATTGAAGATACGATAAATGGCGGAATATCACAAACTAACCTCGCTTCTCCAACGCTCACAAACTGCTAACAGGCAAACGCCGGCTGGGGGTTGCTACACCCTTTAGTTCAACATAAGGTAGTCGTAAACTGCACATAATGGACGAAGTCGCGTGGATGCCCGGTGATTACAGCGGCAGCACCCATAACTTGCGGCAAAAACGAAGAACGCCAGCAAGTGTCGAAAATGAGATTAAACTAGCCATAGCTTCCAAGATGAATTCGTGGATGAAATTGGTAGTTAAGAGCTAAGAAAAAAATGTAATTACTATGGGAATAACAAACAGAAAAACGCCCTCGTACCTGATCATTGTCAGCCCTAGGAAACATACACTGCTCATTAGAATTAATTGAGCGCAAGCAATTTGACTTGAACAAACATTATTTAACCACGCCGGTGACGGCGGGCCAAAAATAGCAAGTTCCAGGTACGAACAATTCGTTCTGAAAGGAAAGCTCGCACTCTGATAAGAAATAGCGCGGGTCGAGAGTTCATCGCGCGAAAAAAAGAACTCAATCCAGGTACCAAATGCGCTGGTTTGGAAAATTTAAGAATTCGAAATGTAAAGGATTTATAATTCAAATAAAAGTATACAGGTTAAGCCTGAAATAATTGGGCAACTGGCGAAACAATTAGGCGAAGCCAAAAAATTGCTTTATCGTGCGTTGAATATGTTGCCAATTGGTTTGGAACATCCCGCCAACGTCCATCTGCTGCCTCTTCCTTTGAAGACGAACATTATATGGGTGAATGCGATGATTAATATCACTCTTGCCGAGGTTAGCTGCGTTAGAGGGTTCCGCATCGGTGTTCCACATTGCTTGTTTTCGGTAAATTTCCTCGCAGACTTTAATAAGCTGTCTTCTTGATTCCATCTTCGACTAGGGGGCTAGGTGCTTAGAATTGTGTTTATCGCTTTCTAAACTTTTTGCTGTTATTTCTTGAATCCACCTTCCACTAAGCGTGGAATATTTGGTCTCGGATTTTTCCTTTTCTGAATTCCTGGCTGCCGTTTCTTGATGTCACCATCCACTGGGTGTCAAGTATTTAGTGGACTGTTACGGTATCAAACGGTTCTTACGACGCCTGCCAATAGGCAGGCACCGATCGCTAGACGAATCCGGGAAATGGGGCAAGCTCACCCGAGAAGATCGGTAAAACAGGCTAAAGGCCTCGGCTGAAATGCGCTTAGGGAGAAGGGCTTGGTTAACATCGGTACGCCACAAGACGAGCGTCACTTAATACATGTCGATTGTTATCAAAGAATGGGCGCCACCAGCTCTGACTCGGGATCTCCACGTTCTGCCGGAACTGGACGGCGGAACGGGGCGGGAAACAATTAAGTACTATTTCGAGTAGCACCTGAATAACTATTTCGAGAGAATACGCGAATAACTATTTCGAGAAAATACGCGAATAACTATTTCGAGAAAATACGCGAACAACTATTTCGACAAAATAAGCGAATAAATATTTCGAGAAAATCGACGTGCAATGCCAGTCGCAACTACCTACCTGGAAGGCCTTCGCTCCGCGTCTGGTCCTCGCCTCACAGCTGAAGTGGTACAGCGACACAATCGCCCTGTAATATGCATACACCAACACAAAAGTGTCAAGAATAAACAAAAAGGCGATGAGATTAATACGTCTATTGAATCCCTGGTGGAGATCTAAATACATACACAAATAAACGGGTTACAAAGCATCATGGTTCTAAAGTATCTTAATGGTTAAGCCCAGCTGGGGAAAAGCGCTTAATGCCTATGGGGTTGGCGTACAGTCGAGTCGGGTACCTCATCCAGGCCAGGCGTAATGGGTAAACGTGGGCTTAAGCCCAACGGCCGGTCGCCGTGACGCGTGCAAGCAAAACCTGAATTCGGGCCCGAAACATCTGAACCCCTGTACTAGGTCGTGATAAATTGCCTGGCGGCACAAACTAGCGATAGTTAACATTAAATTTAGGCGGTGACTGCGCATCGATTAAGTGGGCTAACGGCGCGAGAGCTGAAGCACACCACTGAATTTTCCAGTAGAGTGTACTTTCACTGCACTCTTTCACACAAAGTGTTCCACCCAAAACGTGCGATAATGATTCGAGGCGGCGTGGGCACGCCACAGTAAGTCGCACAATGGGGGTACCTCGTTCTGGCACCGCACTGCAGCAGTTCGTAAGCGAGCAGCGGCACTCATAAAGTTAGTTGGACAAAACAAGCGTCAGTAAGCATTAATGTTATTTTTACGAGGAGTGCACCACGCTCTGGCTTCACACTGCAGCAATTTGTATGCGAGAAGCAATACTTATAAAATTAGTTACACAAAGCAAGCGTCAGTACGCATAAATGTTATTTTTAGAAGGAGTGTACCACGCTCTGGCTTCACACTGCAGCAATTTGTATGCGAGAAGTGGTACTTATAAGATTAGTTACACAAAGCAAGCCTCAGTACGCATAAATGTTATTTTTACAAGAAGTGTACCACGCTCTGGCTTCACACTAAAGCAATTCGCATGCGAGAGGCGGCACTCACAGAATTAGTTGAACAAAGCAAGCGTCAATACGCATAAGGGTTATTTTACAAGCGTCACCTGGCTGGCTCGGCCATCTTGCAGATGGGGAAACCTCCCTGGCAGCAACTGGTATGCGAGACTTGGCATTGCGACGAGGCTCAAGCGATGCGAAAGGCGAAAATGGCTGGCTTACTCACGAGTCCCCTTGTCGGGATAAGTATGCGACGCCCCACCTGGGTTATGCAGAACTTGACGAAGTAGCCGTTGCATGAATGGTCACAGCGATTATAATCCCGCGCGCTTACTCAAAGAACTGTCGTTATGAAGCTAATAAATCGACATATTGCTGTATTCCTGCGACAACTCGTAGCACCGAGAGCACCAACCGTTCCAATACGTGTTGCCTTTTTAGCGAGCCCCTGCGAACTGCCGCGAAACCCGCGTGCGTCCAGTGCCCCTGAGCTTCATGGGAAAAGCGCTCCAGCCAGTCCTAACACAGAATTTCCTAGACACGCCACTTTTGGCGCTAGAATGGGCACTACCTCTTTTTGTCGCACTAACAAGCGTAATTTCTTGAAGGTTCGAAATATTGCAAGCGCTTACACACGGCTATCAAAGTACCAACAAAGGGGTGTCCAAGATGACGAGAAATACAGCGCTTGGAGGCCAGGAATGTCCAAAATCATTATTGCGGAATTATGCGATGAAGCCAAACAACTAAAAGGGTTTAACATACGGACATACTGCCCTAAAGCCTAAGTGGCTGATTAAATTACGGTTGGGTGCCAAAATGACCTGACAAGACTCGGAGGGTTTCTTGTTTTCTACAATTCTTGCTGCTTTTTCTGGGATCTATCCACCGCTAGGCGCGATGTGTTTGGTACTGGAACTTTCATTTTCTGACTTGTTTGCTACCATTTCTTGGTTTTACCCTCCACCGGGTGTCAAGTTTTTAGTGAACTCGGAGGGTTTCCCGTTTACTGCAATTCTTGCCGCTGTGGTTTGTTGCCACCCTCCACTAGGTGCTAAGTGTTTATTGAACTCGGAGGGTTTCTCGATTGCTGTAGTTATTGCTGCAACTACTTGGCTCCATCCATCGCTAGGAGCTGCTTTAGAAGCATC
This sequence comes from Agriotes lineatus, assembly GCA_940337035.1. Classification (NCBI taxonomy): domain Eukaryota; kingdom Metazoa; phylum Arthropoda; class Insecta; order Coleoptera; family Elateridae; genus Agriotes; species Agriotes lineatus. The sequence continues at coordinate 117,221,612 of OW679202.1, forward strand.
TGGAGGATTTCCAACGATTTGTTCGTGGCCTGCAATTTCCTTGTCTTTCTGTTCATCGACTTTATAAATGGGAACTTCCTGAATGGAGACTTCGTGAACGAGGACTTCGTGAATGAGGACTTTCGACACTTGGTGATTTTCTTGTGGATGAGAAGGTGCTATTTTTTAATGTTCGTTGATAGCTGGACATTCAACTCCCGTATTCTTTCTAGTGGCAGCTGCTATCGCTCGTTCTTCCGCTGTAGAATCGGTTGTTGATATTTGCTCCACCTGCTGATCTTCTGGGAAAGGTTTTCTTTGAGTTGGTACTTGTTCTATATCCCCGAAATTTCTGCAACTGCTCTTCTTCAATTTTGGCAACCAAGGTGTTGACTCTAATGATGTCGTCATGCTGTTGCTTGCCAATCATGGTATTGACTTTAATGTTGTTATCCCGATGACTGGTTTGAACCATTGCTGTGGCTAGTAGCACTTGGCTCCCTTTTTGCGCCTAAATTGGCGGTAATGATAGTTGAATTTGGCTTCTTCCCTGGAGCGTTGGAGGTCTGCGTAGTTGCTGCGTGAGTTGATGTTGTCAACTTCTGGGCTGGTAGCTGCCTTGATGGTGGCTGTGCCTTATGAAGCAAAGTATGAAGCGGATAGCGACAGATTTGACAGTTGAAATTGTATTGGTTTTCGAGCTCCATTAATGGATTCTAGGGATTGGAACCGCATTTGCAAGAAAGCCATTAATTGTTGGTGATCCTGAACTTCATTGGGGCATTGAAGCGACTGCTCGTATAATTTATGTTTCAGGATCTCATTTTCGAGCGATCGCCTTATTGATCTATGGACCCCAACTGTCGGTGGAGAAGCCTATGTTCTTGATTGCTTCTACACATTCCTTGATAGAGTCTTCAACCCTTGGGCTGATTCTTTAGAAACGACCGGCAGACCGAAGATGGTGTATAGCAATTTTGTTAAAATAAGGCGATTATTTTGTTACCTTTGTTGCAGCAAATTCCAAGCGGTGTTGTAGTTGGCTTGAGTAATTGCATCTTGATGACACCGTCTATGTTTTGGTTGTCATCTACTAATTTGGTGAATAGGTCCTTGAAAGTGGCCAATTCTTCATAATTTCTCTCGTATATGGGGATTTTGACTTGAGGAAGCGAAATGGCTGCTGCTTGTTTGCTCCTTGTCGATGTTTGCAATAAACTAATTAAATTGTTATACCTGTCTTCCAACGTGGTATACTCAGGACTGAAGTGTATTTGTTCTGAGTTCATCTTGTTTGACATGACTTCTTCATCCATCTCTGTCACACGATCCCATTTTTCTTCCAGTTCCCTCTGCATGATGGCGTGGTTTCCTAAACTTCCAACAATTTGTTCAGCATAGAACATAGCTTGCTTGAAATTATGGATTCGAATCTGTAACATTCGAATCCGAACCTTTTGTTCAGGATTTCTGGGATCTGGGTGGGTTGGAATATTTAGCTGCCCTATTTTCGCGTTATTGGTGTTTGCAGGTTCCATAACTCATCTAGCTCCTTAATTTGACTGCTGATGTGTCTTCTGGCTAGCAGAGTCCTCGTATCTTGGGAAATATCTGCGTTATTTATTTAATTTAATTTGCACTCAGCCAACAGCCGTTAGGCCAATTACAGGCGTCGCTGTGCAGTTACGAGGACTTCCAACCCCACTAACGACTGTCATGATGTTGTATGACCGCCGGGACCAACTTTATTCAGTGATAGCCGTACCACGAGGCCCCGAGAGATGCAGCCGTGGAACTCCCATCCAAGTTCTGACCAGAGACAGCGTTGCTTAACTCTGCTGATCGAACGTGGACGCTTGTTCAAGCTACACCACTCGGGACCCATCATTGCGCGGATTCTTCTTGAGCGATAGCTAACTGATTGGATTCCTCCATATTATTTGCCATTTTCTGGTACTTGGGTTGGCCGTCAGACGTTGCTTTCTTCTTCGGATGCTGGTGACCCCAGGGATGTGCTTGTTTTTAAATGGAGATTGATTCGGCTCGAAGGATCATGAACAGAATTGCCTGGTGGCTGGATCAAATTTCTGTTACTTGCACTGGTTCTTTGTCCCTAATATTTAGGCACCGAAATGTGATTGCATTCCTGTTTTAAAACAACTTAGTCAATGTCACTTAAAGGGACGATAATTAGATAACTACCCGAAGTGCAGCCTCACACTTCAATATTTAGGCTTGGAAAGGTAGTATCGATGTAAATAAATCAAACAGTAAATGTCGATTGGTTTTATTACAAAAATAAATGGGCTTTTATTCAAACATAACTGCTTACTTACTAACATTTCAAAGTGCAAAGTATAGTTCACTGGAACGATTCTAATATTTCAAAATAATCAGTCAGCAGTAAGCGATTATGTTTCCGCATTGTCTGCAAGTCCGTGCGCTGAACTCGAAGTTCTAGGTCATATCGTAACATAATATGCTTACTGGCGATAGCGATCCTTAAACCGACTGATTATGAAAGCAAAATGACTTATGAACTCAATTTCTTAAATTTTGAATTGAAATTTATATCTGTTTAATCTTAATTAAACATTGAGTTAAAGCAGAACTAGGCAGCATTTTATTTTTAAGGTACTCAGCTTGTATATATTATATCAACATTTTCTTGGTTTCATGCCAGGAAGGCAGTAACCCGCATACAAAATATTGTCTTCTTCCAACAAATAGTTTTTGAGATAGACGCAGACAGACGGAAATGAGAAAACCTGTTGTTCGTCATCTAGGGACCTTGAAACGTGAAGATCTGAAGAAATCTCGGAAGGTGATTTTTTCGCGATTACAATACTTCCTTTGTGTTTTAGATAAGGAAAAATAAAATTAGGGTAGCTGTTGTCGCCTTGGCATTTTTCTAGATAGCTTTTGGAAACACTTATACAATTTTTATTTGAGGAACAACAAATTGCTTTGTTTATCAATATTAAAAATTAAATTTCGGATGAGATCTCATTGTCTTTTTGAATACACTTAGCATCTTTTGGCTTTATGTGCTTACACATTGTCAACCTAAGCAAAGATTTGTGAACTTTCTAACGTAAACCTCCATTAATCTCACGAGCTAGTTTTTCTTCTACATGCAGCAAATGTGCTATTCATTGATTTACGACATTTCTAACATCAAGATGCCGATATAAAATTGTAGAGGACCTAATGCCGGCTTCACGCTCTTTCTCTCCATAGATTTACATCGATCTTCTCTTATAACATTTTCTATGGCTTTGCCATTTCGCATAAAAAAACATCTTCCGTAGGACGTTCACTCTTGTGTTCATCTTCTGAGGAAGAACCACATTTACATTTATTAACAGAAATATGGTTTGCAAAATCGGAACTATATTGTAAACATTTTTAATGTAGTATACTATTTCAAGTGTGATTAATTGTTTGTTTCTCGATTTAAACATTTTTATTTTGAGAATTTTACTGGATCTACGTGATTTGTTCTATATAGTGAAAAACTCTATTTACTCATCTTATAATTCTTGTGTACGTGTGTATATCACTGAACTCCTCCTAAACGGCAACACCGATATTCATTAAATTTTGTGTGTGTGTTTGAGTGGGTCCCTAGATGGTTTAGATTCACAATTGCACCCGGTAAGTGGCGCTGCAATCGGGTTCTAGGATTTTTTAAATTTTTTGACAATTTTTAATTTTTTTAAAAAGATTTCTCCCATATCAGAACATATAACCGCAAAATTTAACCCTCCACCACCCCTCAATATTTTTTATAATAAAAGAAAATCGAAAATTTAAATATCTAAAAAACCCGCTAATAGCAGGCAAACCAACGTTTGAGCAGGACAACGTTTGTCGGGTCTGCTAGTATCCAATAAAATTCTGTATATTAAATAAATTAAAACACATCTGTACTTTAAGTGCAAATATGTTGTATTTTGAACTCTATGCGAGAGCGAAAATGTAATATATAGAAGAAATTAACTAGTATTTCAATCGTTATTCAAATATGTTTTCAGGAATATATAGGGTGATTTTGATATACACGTATATACTGAAATCTCACATAGAAAATGAGTAAACAAGTAGACTTGCACAAATTTTCCTATATTAAATATGTTGCAGTTGCGAGAAAAACCGATTTGAAATTCAATAGACATCAGTTTGGGAACCACAGGTAAATTTGCAAATTTCAAGTAGCCATGCAATGAAAAATTTTCAAAATTAATTTCTTCCCTTTTTCATTTCCACGGTCTAACGTAAAATCAAGGTGGCATAATTACACTAAACTCTACTAATGATGATATATTTGCTAGGATAATTTATAAATCGATAAGTACAGCGCCCATTATTTAATTTAATTAGTTAAATATTTGATATTTTTTGGGTTTTCGATCACAAGTTGCATTTGATAGGTGACGATTCGGTCTCAAAGCTTTTTTTTAATACGTTTTGTAGATTCTACAAGTACATAATTTCTTACATTAATTTTCTCAAAGCAATCTAATGTTAGTTTTTTTTGTATTTAACTGTTTACACCTTCTCGTACTTAAACCAAACTAATAGTTAATAACTGTTACTCAATTTCCTATATATTCGGCATCGAGATGTTAAAATAACTTTGACATTGTATTGTCAGCGACATGAAATATATAAATAGAAGTACGACAGACGCTTTAATTTCTGCTATCTAACTTATTATTGTTATAACTTTGAGTGGTGTTTAATTTTTTAAACAGTATTGTGTGGTATATCCGCTTGTGTTTTAGGGTAAAGAGATAATTATCGGTAATTAGCTAAACGTATATACAGAGTGTTTCACTTTAGACGGCACCACCCCAGTGTTTTTTTTATATATTATCGATTTAAAAAATTTCTTTGTTCAGTTTATACCCCTCACTAAATTGTACTTTTAGGATATGCCATTCTTCCTTCACGGTGAAATGCTAGCCTACTACGATTTAAAATATACAGCAAATTGGAGAAGTCGAATCTTTTTATTAAAAAATCTTGTTAATAAAAGTTGTTCAGAATCGTTGAAATAAGCTAAATTCAAAATTTCATTAAAAACAAAAAATTTGGAAATTTCGTCTACATTTTTCTATTCGTTTTTTGTTGTTTTCGACAAGAAAGGTTGTCTGAACGTGCTAATGGTGATTTAGTTGAAAATACCATTATTTAAGTAATTAAGCATTGGTTTTTGTTATTGTATTGAATTAAAGGAATAAAATAAAATATCATGAAAAAACTTGTAAGATTATTATTCGAATTTTCTGGACTTAGAAATTGTTTGACAGAGATTTTCAAAATTGAAAAGTTTTATATTAATCTATGTAAAAAGATGCATTAAGAATTGTTACTTAATTTTTCTAAACAAAACTATATCCAATATTAGAATGATATAATTTATGTTAGAAAAGACAAAACCGACAAAACAATCGGCGTGGGAAAAATTCAACGACAACGAAAAGTTAGAATCGAATCATATAAAGATTATAGATGTCAGTATAAATAAACTTGGATTTTCGACTATTTATTGAGGAATATGTTAATAATTTTTGGTAATATATTTTATAATGTATTTTTACAAGTTTGAAATTAGAATCTTGTTAGATTAGGCGCAAATTATGACAATGGGGACATTAAATTACTTTAATCTTCAAACTGTCAACTTTGCGGTTTTACAACATAGTATGTTTTAAAAATTTTGGAACATGACATCTGAATGTTTTGAAAGGTTAGAAGATAATAATGGGGTTGATTCTTATAAGAACTTGTATGGATTAATTAAGAATTACCGAAAACATTTGATTTTCTATATAAACTTGTAACTGATATCTAAGGTTCATTCGCTAAAAAATTGTTTCCTTAAAAATCTGACCCTTAGTAATTATACTTTCATGCCCATGGCCAACCTTTTTTTAAGAAGTACACCACAGTGGTAAAAAACCACACACAATATATATTTTCAAAAAAGCATTTAGCCGAACTGAATAATGAATTTATCTATTCAAAACTCGAAAAATTTGCTAGATCTAGTTTGATACGTGGAGGCGTTTTATTATTATAAATTTTTCATTTTAAGGCAAAAGCCGAACTTTTTAAATTAAAGCTAAATTACATTAAAATCGTGAACAGTATTGATGCTCTAATTATGATGAAAATTGGAAATTAGTAATTGGTTATAAAGAAATTAATGTTCAAAAATGAAAGCGCTTAATTGCACAAGTAAACATTTAACTTGCTGAAAAGTAATGAAAACGAAATTTTTGTGAAATTCGAAAAAAAATCAGAAACTAAAGAAATTTAGAACACACTAATTTTTGAAAATTAAAACTTTTCAGCGCACATACTGAAAATTGTTATAACTACAAATGTGTTTTTATTGATACATCCCCAACTTCAAATGCATTTTTTAAATAGCCAACGCAGTAAAAATACTTGACAATGTACGTAAAATAATCAAAACAGAATATAAATATAGTTAAATATGTAGCGCTGCGAGTAGGAGGCGTTCTCGAAAGCTAACAGTAACTCAAATAATTTAGCAGAAATACGTAACAGGAAAATTTCCGGAAATGAAATTTACTGTCCAATTTAGTTTGGACTAAATGTGGAACGTCCCGCATATTAATGCGAATGTCAAGAAAGTTATTTCCGAATAATATCATCTTCTGGTATATGACGTCCCTGTACCACGCCTCCTGATGTTTTCTTTATTGATTTCTAAAACCACCAGATTACCAGAAGTGATGTAAGGAGCTTTTCAAGTTCCTGCATTATGCATATAAATATTTAATCTCGGAATTTTTAAGTGTCCTTAAATTCTCAAAAGCAATGCTACTAACGTTAAAGGACTCGAAGATAAATAACTTGCAAACATTCTGCTGTTCAAAATACTCGTATACTTACATTAAGTTTCAAAAATGATCGAACAATTGCACTCATTAGCTGTAATGTAGACATTTTTAGAATATTTCGATTCTCAAGAATTTTCTGATTTTTTCAACCTTGATTAACTCGCACAATCAATATTTTCAATTTTCAATGGGATTAAATGCGAATTGCTGATATTACTAGAGCTAAGAGGGCTGTTGCGTTAGTTGTTAGTAACAGACCATATATGCCAATAAAAACAAAAATATTTGCATAAACTGAAAGCTCATTGTTTTGACGATTTGCAGGTGCATCTTTGAGAGGTTGAGATTACAGCATATAGAGAGACAAATATTTGATTCCCATAAGTTGCTTGTTGTCCACTAGACATTAACCGGACCTTCTCTGTAACTATGGATCTTATACCCATAAAGTTCAGAAGCAATATTAAGATAAGTAAATTACAAGTACAGCAATTGATATCGTTGTTTAAAAATATTAACTGTGTTGTATATTGACTCGTAAGTTCTTTTGGATTGCCAAACGATTCAAAAATTAGTATAGTGTATGCGGCGTAATTACTGTGCAGATACGATAGTACTTAAGATATACACCAATTTTATTTTCTTAATTGCTTCCGGTCGTAGATAAACTGAACATATTTTGTCATTTTTTGCTATATGAAGATTTAGTGGACTCATTAGATATCGATGTATCGATTAGTACTAAAAATGTTCCGATATTCTGAACGAATACTCAATATTACTGCTTTCTAGCAATATAATAGAGATAGGTCGTTTTATAACACTAACTATAAATAAACTGCTCAAGTACAGGTCTAAAGAGTAGCTTCAGCACTGCGAAAACATTAAGTATTATAGTGCACCCAGAATGTGTAGTTCAAAACGTGACCACCGAACTTCTGTAGATGGCGCCAAGTGGACAAGCCGCCACTGTGCTACAATGCTTGGAAATTTTGCAAAGTGGAAAATCGCCACCTTTCGCCAAAACCAAATAGCGCATGAAGGTGCTCGGGACCTTAGCAACAACTTTGCCCCCTTTCATAATTTCGATATCTGTAGCCGTTCGAAAGTTACAGGCGATCCAGACAGACAGACAGACAGACGGACGGACGGACAAAACGTTCGCATAAGTACGCTGAAGCTACTAATAAATAGTTCAAGTGCAAATTATTATTATACAAGTTGTTTCAAAACTGCACAGAAGAAATATAAGGGCGTTATTCTGCATAAAAAAACTCTAATGAACATATGTCCTAAAATCATTAATTTCAAATATCTCCTTGATCAAAGAATTAAAGACAGCAACCCGTTTCTCAAACTTTTAAGATTTAGACGGCTGGTGGTCTATTCCAACACATGGTTTTTGTTGACATACACCCTGTGAACGTTGTTCTATAGTAAAAAGTAAAAAAAATAATAAACATGCGTTTCAAAATAAATTAGTTAAGGTTTATCTCCTCGTCCAAACGAAGTTCAGGATCACCAAAATTTAATGGCTTTCCTGCAAGTGCTGTTCCAATCCCTGGAATCCATCGATGGAGCTCGAAAGCCCACGCAGGAAAGACCACAGAAGAATTACGCTTCCGCATCCCTAAATTGCAAGCTGTGCCATGGAGATCATTACATTGACAACTGTAGTCAATTCCAGAGGCTACCTACCCATGAAAAACTAGAAGCAGTAAAAACCAATCGATTGTGCTATCGATGCTTGCGGCACGATTCAAATATACCATGCCGTGCCTATTTTAATTGTAGGATCTGTCGCTTCCCGCATCATACACTGCTTCATAAGGCGCAGCCACCATCAAGGCCGCTCCCTGCCCAAAAGATGAGGACGTCAGCTCATGCAGCAGCGATGAAGACTTCCAACGCTCAAGAAAAGAAGCCGAAGTCGGACATCATCACCGCCAATTTAGGCACACAGGAGAGCCAAGTTCTACTTGCCACAGCAATGGTTCAAGTAAAGGCAGCATCCGGGATGACTCATCTATTACGAGTATTAATAGATCCCGGGTCTCAAGGGTCATTTATCACGGAAGCATCAGCCGAATTATTGGCGTTACCCAGGACCAAAGTTCGAGCTGAAATCACAGGAATCGGGAACAGCGAGCCAAAAATTGCCAAATGGAAAATCCCAGGTTTGATCACACCTAGATTTTCAAGTAACTTTTCCCTACCTGTCAATTTACTAATACTTCCTAAACTTACCAAAGCCATCACCCATCCCAAATATAAATATCAATTCCTGGAGCAACATTTTCATCGCCGATCCAACTTTTAACCAACCTGGCCCCATAGACATAATTCTAGGCGCCGAAGAATATTCAAAAATAATTCTAGAAGGAATCACTAAAACAAAGGATGGCATCTTAGGACAAAATACCGAGCTGGGCTGGATTTTATCTGGAACCATTGGAAGACAACATAACGACAGTATTAAAGTCAACACCATGGTTGCCAAAATTGAAGAAGACGAGCAGTTACAAAAATTCTGGAACATAGAAGAAGTTCCCACTCAACGAAAAATTTCCCCAGACGATCAGGTATGTGAGAATAAATTCACAGACACAGTGCAGCGAGACAAAGATGGAAGATACATAGTGAAGATTCCATTCAAGCAAACTCCAGTGAGCATGGGAAAATCCAAACCCTCGGCATTGGCGAGACTACTACATCTGGAAAGGAAGCTGAGACAAGACCAAGATCTAGAAATCCAATACAAGAAATTCATGCAAGAATATCTGGAATATGTCCTAGCATATGGAAAGAGTAGAAAAGAAACAGGAAAACAATGGCAAGTATTACATCCCACACCACGGCGTAATTCGAGAAGAAAGTTCATCAACGAAGCTCCCTGTCGTCTTCGACGCTTCGAACAAGGCATCTTATGGAAAATCCTTAAACGAAGTCATGTATGCTGGACCGAAACTTCAGCAAGAGCTGGTCGACATTCTACTCCGATGGAGGACTCACAAGGTCGTCTTCTCTGCGGACATTGAGAAAATGTACCGACAAATCAAGATGGACAGCCAAGACCAGGAGTATCAAAGAATTTTATGAAGATTCGATCAATCACAGACAATCAGGGAATACAGGTTATGCACCGTCACTTATGGAACCGCATCAGCTCCTTATCTGGCCATCCGAACCTTGCACCAATTAGCAGAGGACGAGAAATCTTCCTTTCAATTAGCAGCGGAAGTCGTGAAGAGAGATTTCTATGTGGACGATGTACTCTCCGGAGCCGACACTTTAGAAGAAGCAAACAAGCAGCAAGGTCAGTTAATTTCCTTATTAAAACGTGGAGGTTTTACCCTACACAAATGGTGCAGTAATGAATTAGCCATCATACAAGAACTACCCGAAGAATTGAAGGAGCAAACCTACCTCGAAATAAGTGAGGACGGCGTAAAGAAGTCATTGGGCGTCTATTGGTCTCTATATAAAGACGTGTTTTGCTTCAAGGTGGATGTGAAGCAAAAGGGATCCACAAAACGCACCATATTATCCGAAGTCGCTAAAATTTTCGACCCATTGGGTTGGTTAGCACCCATCATCATCACTGCTAAACTGCTCATCCAAGAACTATGGCTCGAAAATATAAAGTGGGACGACCCAGTTTCAGAAAGTATCCAAGGCAAATGGGAAACGTTTAAATCTCAACTCAAATCAGTAGAAGAAATTACATTACCAAGGTGGCTTTTTACCAAAAAGAAAGCCCAAATGGAACTGCATGGATTCTGTGACGCCTCCGAAAGAGCTATTGAAGCCGTGGTCTACACCAGAGTCATCACTTCATCAGGCCAATCCAAGGTATCATTATTAATAGCCAAATCCAAGGTGGCACCAGCTCGAGCAAAGACAACCCTACCCAGACTGGAACTCTGCGCAGCAGTACTACTTTCTAATCTATTACAACGGGTAATCACGGCACTGGACATTCCTAAGGGATCTACCTTCGCCTGGACCGACTCCATAGTCACACTCGGATGGATAAAGGGAGATCCAGTAAGATGGAAGACATTCGTCGCAAACCGCGTAGCCGAAATCAACCACCTGATTCCGGCCCAACATTGGAACCACGTCAAGTCAAAAGAAAATCCTGCAGACGTCATCTCCAGAGGTACTAGTCCAGGGAAATTAAAAGAACATATACTATGGTGGGATGGACCAAGCTGGTTAATTAACAAAGAGTTATGGCCGTGCCAACCAGACACCGCCACAACCAATGAACAAGCAAAGGGTTACACTGTGCATCAAGCTACAGTTCATCAAGACGAGAACGAAATTATTCATCGCTTCTCGTCTCTGACAAGAATGATACGAGTCGTGTCCTACTGCCGAAGATTCATCAACAAGTGTAGGCGTCTTCCCATTCAACCAGGATGTCTATCAGTAAAAGAAATGGAAGACACCATCCTCACACTCATCAAGGTCGTCCAAGGAAGTGATCCTATTTTGAAGGCAACAGGCTCTCAACTCCAAAAGAAAAAATGTGTGGACTCCAACAACAAAATCGCCAATTTCAATCCATTCATCGATCAACATGGAATCATCCGTGTTGGAGGAAGACTAGAAAATTCAAATTTATCCTACCACGAAAAACACCCAATTATCCTTCCTTACTCCAACCATGTTTCCAAATTAATAATCCATGAGGCATATTTACGCACCTTACACGGTGGCACTCAACTCACACTGTCCTATGTCCGAAGTAAATATTGGATCATCAACGCAAAGAAAGCCGTCAGCTCCAGCATCAAGAAATGTTTTCGATGCATCCGATTCAAGGCAGAGGCAGCCCATCAATTAATGGGGAATCTTGATATTGATAGACTCGACAAAAATCAACAGGAATTAATAAAAATGGACAATCAACAATCCAAATTCTTGCTGTCAGCACTTTCAAGATTTAATGAAACCGAAGAACGAATCGATCAGAAACTGGAACACTTTCAAGAGAAGCTGAACCAAGGAATCAGGGCAATCAACAACATGGACAAATGGTATAAGGCAACCGACTCCAACCGATTAAATATCCACATCATCAGTGTCTATCAAGTCGCCACAAATGTTATTAGTGAACTGTGCAATTACCACACAAACATTTTGAACGTTCATATCCAACTTGGTAATTTTTACGAGTTAATCACACCTGCCCAAATCAAGCAAATCCTCGCAAATGCAACCAGTAAACTATCGCCAAACTTAGAAATTTTACCGACCCCAATCCTAAAGGTCGACATCGGACATGATGACATCTACATCAAAGTCCAAGGATACTTCATCATAGTAGAAAAAACCGAATATACCTTAATCAAGGTGACACCAATTCCTCTCCAAATTAACAATGGGTCCTACTGGGTGATCGACGTACCAAAAGGGATCTTCGCTGTGGATTACAACCTACAAATGTACTTTCAAGAGACAGATGAGGAATTCAAAGAAAATCTCGAAATTACTCCAAACACGTATATCTGCAGTCCAACAGTCGTCAAAGGAATTGAAAATAACCCAAATTGCATCATTGATGATATATATCATCGAACGGAAGTTAGTCAATGCAGCCTACGAAGACATCAGATCCAGTCCATTATTTGGAAACAACTATACATGGAAAACACCTGGATGTTCGTAGTCAACAAGCCAACCCGAATAGCTATCACTTGTAGTGGCAATAGGAAAGAAATCACTGTCAACACTACAGGTGTAATTCAAATCTCGTCAGACTGCATCATCCAAACTACAAAGAATACGTTAACCCCCAGGCATAACAAGAAATTCAAGATCCTAGCAGGATATTCCAAGGCCGTCAGCATCAATTATACCAACACAATAACACCCAACGCTTTTTCAGAAATTGCAGAGGAGCCAGTACTAAAACAGTCAGACCACTTCGAGGATCTACAAACTTCGCAGTTGGAATTCCAGCAGCACCTAAAGGACATTACTTGGAAAACCATCCGCCACCACTCCTATCTATCCAGCGGGATCACATGCAGCCTATTGGGAGGGGCTATTCTAATAGGAGCTTTCTACTACATTCGGAAAAGGATCAACCCAAGGAAGCATCAATCCAAACAACGCCAGTCAGCCGTAGAAGAATATGCTCTAAAAACCCTTAATGTGGAAGAAACAATATAGTTTTTTCTTTTTCTTTTTCTTCAGCCTAAAATTGGCAATATGTTTAAACTTGATTTAAACACACATAAATTTTAATAACAAAATTTACGAAACCAGTCAGAAGTTCTAAATGTAATTCTGATTTCATAAACAAACAGTTTTAACCTCAAGTTTTACTTCATAATTTCGCAAGTTTATATTTAATTTATATCTGTTTTAATCTTGAATTAAAACAGGCAAAATTCAGTCCCATTTACGAAATCTTAACGAATATTGTTTCGCCAACATTGAGTTTAAACACCGCAGTAAAAATGCAACTCGGCATTTCGCTTAATAAGTGACCTAGAAAGCCAAGTTCAACGCTTCAGTCTGCAAACCCATGCGGAACTATAAAAGGCTTATCGTGCTGAGTTGCGGTCTTCGGACCTTTAAACGCATTCTATTACACTCCACTATTATGAACTTTGAATTGTTACTTAGTTAAGCATTCTTGTTTTGTATAAATACACCGTTTATTTTCGTAATAAAACAATCTGCATTTAATGTTTGATTCATTCACTACGTCGCCACCCTGATACTAAGCCATAATACATCGAGACGTGAGGCTGCGTCTCCCAGGGTGGTTTACTGTCGTCCATTTCAAGTACCATTGACTACATTGGTTTAAAACGTAAACACAGTTTTATTTACGTGCTTGAGGGATAGAACCAGCGCAAAGCAACGGAATCCTGATCAACAGCCTCCAGGCAATTCTGTTCACTGTGTAAATGCCTTCGAAATCACCTATGTAAATCAATTTGATACAAACATACTTGGAAGACTTACTATTAGGTATTTAAGACCAAAAAGCATTTTAATATGCTTAACTTTCTAGTTCCCATCTGTAGTGTCTTGAGTCACACTCAAATTAACATTTTTATATTTAGTAGTTACTTATGCAACTTTACGTATATGAAAAGAAATTTATCGTAGGTAAATTCCAGGATTAAGCGTCACCAAAAGGAGCCTCAAAAAGTAATCGTAAAAGAGAAAATGAGGAAATATTTTAGCATCGTTACAGGCTAACCCAAAAAGGCCCTAGCGGACTTAATTTACCTTTTTTTTTAATAGAACACTCTATATTTAGTCAGCTTGAGAGTTTTGCCTCGTAGTGTTAATAATTCTAAGATATGACGACAGTGATATTTATTTTGGGAAAGTGTGGGAAGAAATTGCATTCCTGTTAGTAGAATTTATGCAGCAAGATATCTGGATGCTGAGGAAAGCCAAGACCATAATTAGGAACATTTGAACATTTAATGAAATTAGGTATATAATATTCTGATTTCTTTTCATACTACGAGTAGATTAAGCTAACTCTAAATTATTCGTTTTTCGTATTTGTTATTTCTTGTGTCAACAATGGCTGTATTTTTATTTTCCAAACCTTGTCTTTTGTTGTGTTCGGAGAGTGTTTAAATTAGTATTTCATCAGTGTTTGCTACTATTTTAAATATATAGATTGTCAGAAAAAATCTCATAGAAAGGGCTTTTCAATATACAGATATATATATATATATATAGGGTGTTTTGTTAAAAATCCTAAATTATTTAATTAAAAAAATTTTCGCAGTCTGTATAGCATTAATTGCCAGGACCATTATTTCACATTTTCAAAGTAATTCGCACATAAAAATATTTTGAATTTTCTTATTCCATTATCTATTGTCTACACTAGCCTCCTCCAATTGAGATTGTATTGCATAAAATCGTTAATATTTCCACAACAGGCAACTTTAGACCCATACAACTTTATATTACTCGTAATATTATTAGCATTTCGACGCAAAACTTTTAAGCTACCTAATAGGGCGTTCTGTTTGAAAAACTAATTTTGCTTCGCCAACTTTTTGAGCCACCTTGTATAATGACACCTACAAGTTGTATATAAGCTAATTTTATTCAACTCCTATACTTTTAGAAAATGACTTTTACCCTCCCTCCTTTTGTTGCCTAACTCTGTATTATGAAAGTCTTATTGTATTTTTGTTTCCAATTACTGTTGGTTTTCATACCTTACAGGTTTTATCAAACCAACATTTTGAGATTTATATTTTGTATTGAAATACGCTTCTCTAATATTGATAATAGTATGAGTTTTAGTTTTGAATTTAATTTTATAAATCTCTGTACTAACGTACGAGTTGGTTACATTCCAGTTAGAGGCAACCATGTTGATTTGGTAGATGTGTATCTGGCAGTGGCGGTTGCTCCTTACGGCTCAGAAGCTCGAGCTGTCCACCCGTCAATAGCCTATCTGTCATATAAATGACAGAAAGAAATAACGATTCTATAATTGAAAACATATTTTATTTTATATTTTACCATTATATCGTAATATAACAAGCTTTAAGTAATGAGATCAAGAGATCGCCATTCGATACCGTTAAAACAGGTGAAACCGTATCCAAGAAGTATGTCAATATAATATGAGTGTCAACACTCTCCCTCGTATCATATGCACCAAGCAGCTGTCAGCTGCTTAAGTCTCTGAAATGTGGTCCAACTTATATGGGGATTACGAGATAAAACGCTGTCGCTGCAAAATCGCCTGTATAGCAGTATTAATATGACGCGAAGGCTAACGATATTGCAGCAGAGACCGCAGCAAACTCGGGGGCTTATGGTGTCATATTTACAATTATTGTGCTCCCGAAATGTAATGAAATCCAAGAGTAAAGGCAGTTGCCGCGCCGATAGCAAATATGGTGCAAGCTTTGATATTGCTAATGAATGAAAATGCACCAACGACGTTCTTGTATCCTTGTGGCAGTGTTTGGACATAATATAGGTTAAGTTGGAGAGTGTTTTTTATCTTGCGTGATTTAGGTTGTTTCCTGCAGTTTTATACAAAAAATAGGGCAGAATAGCATAACTAAGTATTGTCAACATTAAATTTAAAGCCTCTCATTAGCTGAAAAGGTTAAAATTTAAAAAATTGCAAAATTCTTGTCTGCGCTTGATTTTTGATATACGAAAGTTTGACAGAATATCTCACAAACTGAAAGAAGTCGGATGGCTTACCATGAAGTACAGACGATACCTACATGCAGCCTGTCTCTATTATAAAATTTGTATGAGCAAATGTCCTCCATATTTATTTAAAAAATTGACGTTTCGTACAGATGTACATAATTTAAATTTACGGCATAGAGGCCTACTTACATTAACTTCACATAAAACTCAACTGTTCCAGAGATCATTTAGTTTCTGTATCGCAAAGTGTTTCAATAGTTTCTATGATATATTTGCATCTTCTACGACTATAAGTAATTTTAAAACGCAATTAAAAATACATTTATTGCAGAGGCAGAACGTTCGGGAGTAGCTGAATGATATATTATTGTTAACTAGGTTGTGTTGGATAATTATTGAGTTGTGGTTACTGATTCAGGGGATTTGTTTGAGATGTATGCACCGATTTTATGTAATTATTAATTATTGTTTTTGTTTTCTCTCAGTGCAGGTTAAGTGGAAGAGCAGCGGGAGGCAACGCCCTGCCGATGCCGCCGTGCTGAACTTCGCCTGGCACATGTATTTAACTTCGTATTTCTTTTTCATATATGAAACTGATAATAAAGACATTTATTATTATTATTATTATAAAAAAACTTCGACGGTCTACACCTGTATTAATTTTCAATCTGCAAAGTAAAGTTGGAACTCGCAATTTTACAAGGCATTTTTTGTGGACATTTACAAGGAAAAATGGATTTGTATGAATGTGTAACGTTTGCTCATGTATTTAAATTCAAAGGATACATAAAATGTATTCAGAATTTAATCCGTCGCTTTATCAAGCCGTTGCATCTCGACGCCGCATCAAAAAGCGATAACCGAAAGGAGCAGCCGATGCGCAAACCGTCCGAATGACACGTAGGAGTGTCCTTGCCCCCCCCCCCCACCGAAGGAGTAGGGAGCGCATACGTCGATAGGAAGCCGTGCGGCCTATAAAAGGAGCATCTGGTAGCTCCCGAGGAGATTATTACCCTAGATCCCGACCGAAATCCTCTCCTGCTTTGCCTTGCAGTGAATTTATTTTGCACTGACAGAACTGACTGTCTAAGCAATGTGAATTCATTTATAAGCGTCCTTACGAAGCTGACAGCGCTTAACTGCCAGTCCGTGAGGACGACCCAGCGAATTACAAAACCTAGTGCACCTTCCTGAATCCGATCGTCATTAATTGCAAGCTGAGACCGCAGCCTCTGTGAATTAATTTTACCTGCACCCTGAATAACCAGATTGCCGTTAATTGTAGGCCGAAACCGCAGTATTTGCAATCCAACTTTTCCGTAATCCGTCGAACGAAATCACCGCTACTGTTTTGTCCGCATTCCCTCAAAGTTAGAGCATAAATTTCAATGACGTTTCCGAAGCCCGTGTTTCAACAAACTTATATTTTGTTGGCGTGAAAGCGCTCCGAGTCTTTCTACCGCTGCAGCCATCTACCAGTAACCGATCACGAGATAAGGCGCTTACCTGCAACACCAGCTTCCCGTATCCCGGGGGCCTACACCTGAAGGCATCCTAGTCCCAGTGCTCCGCCATTTCAACGAGGGCCGCATCGCTAATTCGAGCTTCGGCCACCGGATTATTTCTCCGCCAAAAGACGGGCCCGTCCGCCGTCTTCCCGGCCGTGCTCAAGCAAACCGCTACACACAGGTAACCTGCAGAACAGCAGAACAACAATCGCTTATCTCCACTGCCGTAAACGACCTACCACCGCCTCCAGCAGAATTGACGTGCGGAAGCTTCGTGAGTACGTTTTGGCCTACTTTACGCCATCACCCGAAGAAGCGACGCGCGTCCTAACAGAGCATACCCAACAGGCCGGCGATATTCTTCTGCAACCTGGGCTGCAGCTCCGTTCAACAAACCGAGTAACTCCTTATGAACATTATTGTATTTCGTATGATATACATTTTAAATATTAATTTAATGTACATAGTTATATAAATTATATTTAATTCCAAATGTTAGCTGGTGTTATAATTTATCTATCCCATATTTGAGCTGAAAGGAACCATTCTTCGACTAGAGTAAATCCGAGGCATAAATTAAAATATATTAAAGCAACTTTAATAAAATAAGGGCGAAATATTACAAATGTAATGCATTACATGCTTTGTCTTGATTTCCATTGTTAAATAAATAATGATCCCTTTTAGAATATTAAACTTAAACATCATGGCTATTTTTGGATTAAAATATCGACGGAATGTAGATGAGCCATTAATTATAATTTTTTGCTTAGTTATTGTTAAAGATTGACAGCCCCTTAAATACAATTATCACGAGCCGCCGATGGTATCTGCTTTGTCTTTTACACAGATATTATAAAAAATAAAATATCTTTACGTTTATGAGTTACACCAGACATTAATTAATTTATAAACTAAAATTAGTTTGTCTGATGCAGCAGCTGACGCTTATATTTCTCTGGTTGTATTTCAGTACAATCACAGTTATCAATAATTTCACAAATTTCAGCAATTTATTATAAAAGTTTTTCGAGAAGAAAGCAGGATTTACGTACACCAGACAGTCGAAACTGCCATATATAGAATGTAGTGTTCAATGTAACATTCACTTATCCTATAGCTTGTTAAAGGAGGTTTTCAGAAAAGTTTTCAACGCTCGAGTTGAAGAGTGTAACTCATTCAGGTAGAAGCCTGTAATCCCGTTTAGCTGTAAAAAGAAACTTGAGCAATATTTCAGGTTCTGAAATAACAATTGAGGCAATAAACTACTTCAATTTAATTAATACGCTTTTGCCCCGTTTAGCTGTAAATTATACAGCGCGGTTACTTGACTTCGGCAGCACGAATTAATCAACGAAATACCTCCGGAAATTTAGATAAACTTTACTAAACACGATACAGCTTTCCTAAACAAACGCAAACTAAATATAAATTACGATAAGTATGCAATTTTCTTCCAAATAAAAAGGGCCAGTTCGACTTTTTACTGCTCGTTCGCGCCACTTAAAGGTAAAACAAAAACATTGTTGGCTTTTCCAAGCCGCAGTGCTAGTGACAGTTGGCAGTTCAGTTTTTAGTTTAGCCGTTTTATTAACAAGAGAGAATTTCGATTTGACCCCTGGTAGCCCTTGTATAGGTTGAATTTCCATCATAATCTGCCAATATTAACACAACTGATGCTTTATAAAATTCAACAACATAATTTTTTAAATAAATTCATTTGAATATTTTGTAAAAATAAAAAAAATATTCTCTGGCTGTCAAATTTAATTATGGCATTTACGTGTAAATACATACGGTCTATTGTAATTTTAGATAATTTCATATTTTTTGTAAATAAATTCTTACGTATTCTTTCATTTCCATATTTAATTTTGGCCTTTAGATCTAGTAAATATATTTTAAAAATTTATTAACATTCTGTCATTTTCAAAATTAATTAAGGTTTTTACGCCTCAATATTATATAATCTGCTTCTAGAGAATCATATATTTTATTCTAGATCTAAAAATATAATCTGTATATGCTTATATACAATTACCGCTAGAAAGTTTATAAATAAGTAACATCGATTTTAACATTATGTAGTGGTTTTAAATACTGTTCCATTAAATAAAATCAAAATTTAAACAGATAATCGTTAGTAGACTTTTGTAATCAAAATCAAACGCATTTTGTCATTTCAATCTTATATATTTAAAGCATAAACCCTTGTCTTTGTGGAGTTCCTTTAAGACTTTTGCTGCATTGATTTTTATCACTGTTTTTTTTTATTAAGGCTTTTAACAGGTAGATGAAAATGAAGTGCCACCATCTCATATTTTTTGTTGAATGGTAAATATCAGCTTAAATTTGCAGAATAGTGATGATTTTTGTATATAAATAAATACAATCTATTAGGGACACTGAATAACTGTATTTCCGGTGTTTTTTATTTTGCTTTCTGAGCAAGTCAAATTTAGAGAAAATTTCCAATAAATACGCCTCTAACAATTTTTTGTCTCCATATTTAGAGTTAAGGCTTTTGCATCTAAATCAATATAATTTCTTTATAATATTACATAATTGCATTTGAAAGTTGTTCTTTTATATTGTTGTCCGATATAATTTAGGAATTTCGAATTGAAAATTAAAAAAAACTTTCAACAAAAAACCCTGTGGTTCTTCTTCCTCTTATTTTACGACTGCGTCCTGTAAATTTCCAACCATTTGTTTGTTGTTGGCCCAGCGGTCGTTTGATGTTCGTTTTCACCAAATTTAATCATACAATTTGTTGTATTTAATTCGGAAGCGGTCGAGCTAATTGGAAGCCACGAGCAGGCATAAATTTGTTAAAAAGTAAAAGGTCAACTACAAGAGAGAACGTTGAAACGAAACCCAGCGAATCTAGACTGAGAAGTAGATAAAGGTCCACCAAATGCAACTGGCCTACACTGGGTTCACAAGGCGTCGGATAGTACTAAGTAGAGATGGGCGCGTGTGTGAGTATTCACCCACATTACGCACGTTTTACGCTTGCTCTAAACACTCATGTTCATGCACTCTCACGCTCACGTTCACGATGTAACCGGCGGCTTTTACTTGAAAATTCAAATTCAGATAGAACGGAATGTTCAAATTTAAAACCAATAAAGGATCCGCAACAGAACTAAAAACTCTATAAAATAACATATGTTTTGCACGTGAAATAATTTACGTGATATGTTGCAATCAGAATAGTAAACACAAAAAGAAATAAATCAAAATTGACTACAATGGCTTAAAACAAGAGATAAATTCTGATTTGTCACAAAAATATTTCTTGCAACCGTCTTCAAAGACATTACTTTTAATACCAAAAGCTGTCATTCGAATTGACGTTTTCCTTACTGATAAGAGTACAAGAAGATATATGTTGCTAGGCAACACTTTTAATTCCTAGGTTTGAAAGTACTTTTAGGTGTGAGGAACTGAAAGGAAGTTCTACTTGGTCGCCTATAGACGCTAACACGCGATTGACTGTAGACACAACATTTACAACACAACACAGGTGCAAAGCTCCGTCGCATCAGGCTGCTACACAGAAGTACAATGACCTCTCGCTCCAACTTTAGATCTTCCATATAAGTGGGCAGCGGGAGAGCGATGCACCCTGCAGTCTTTTATTCGTTGCTAAACATTTAAGGTGAAAAACCTAGGGCTATTTAGTCAAATGAGAAACGGATAAATTTCGTTCAAGTTTTAATAGAGAAAATCTTACATAATCTTAAATTGTACATTTTTATATATTAAACTAATTGTATTTCTCTGAAGATCGTCTTCTTCAGAAACACCTTGTAAGATTACACTTTTTCGTGGAATTCACTACATGTTCTTTTCGAATTTAATTTTGTTATGAGGATCTGTCTCACTACCGACACCCGCATTTGGCCTCGTGGTGACCACACGTTATTCATTGTTGAGAAGGCTCGTTTTAAAGTCGTAGATGTACGGTTGGCGCCATCGAAATGTGAGCGAATTTTCCCTGCCATGGTATTTTTTTCTGATTTTTATTATTTACTGAAAGAAAAACAGAAAAAAAATACAATGGCAAAAAGAATCCGTTCACATTTCGATGTCGCCAACTGTACCTGGAAGGCACAAAGCGAATTATATTATTTTTTCTTAATTTGATACGCCAACCCCACTCTTGGACGCAATTTCAAAGAGTTGAACCAATTTGAAAATTCCGGACAAATATCAAGTTCGGACGCAATTCCGGAGATGCGTTCCAATTCCGGGCAGTCTGAATCAATTCCGGACGTTTGGCAAGCCTAGTCATATCTATATGCAGGACATATCGGTCCCAGAAGTAGTGGAAATAACACGACCACACTCAAGGACCAAAGGTCTGGCCAATAAAGTTTTCCCAGAAAATAGGTTCCAATGAGCAGAAATGTATAAAGGTCCTGTTGCTCATAATAGATAAATTATGTAAAGCCAGCCTGTGACTACGATAGCAGCAGTGGACTGTAATTTTGATTAATCGAGAGCTACCAAATTATTTATGGCGAGGGTACGCGCAACAATTAGGAAGTGTATTGCCACCTACCTTTAATTACGGCTCCTTCTTTCGCGTCCAGCCTGCAGCCGCGGCAAGCGTTACTTGTAGATGGAATTCTCGAAGATCTTTTGCACATACATTCTTTATTTAGCAGGACAGTTTTACATACACAAGGTTAACAATAAGAACACGACCGAGCCGGCAATATTTCACGCGACGCGCCAGAGCTCAGGAACACCCTCGCTCGCGATTGTTTCGCGACTTCAACGCTGCCTTCGATATTGGGCAGGCAGCTCAACTTTCCTATCTTTAACGCGACCCTCGCTCTTACAAAAAAAACTAACTGCAACGCCTGGAGGCCTAAACACAGTCTTTGCCTTTGTTATACGCCTAACATTTGGAGAAAGGCTAATGTGCTCTTTATAAATCTAATCTGGTTCGTGCTAAAATTAATAAAAAAGATACTGGACTAATGCCTAGCTAAGTGAAGTCCTCCCAAACTGACCACTTTATTCCAATCAACATGCCCGCCAAAGGGAAAATTCACAATAACGGCGCTACACAACCTAGTTAATAGGCTGGAGAAAACGTACATAGCAAACAAAATAGCTTTCTGTGCCGTTACCGATATTGTGGGTGCTTTTAATATGCCTCGAAGCCATATAATGAGCTGGTATGACAAAAAGTGTTAACGCTTCAATTATAAAATCGATTAAAGTCATGCTTGAAATTCGAAAAATTACAACAAATTTGGGGAAAAAGTAGCTACTATAATGTCCCATAGATTTCCGCAGTTTACGACCTTCTCAACGTGGTAACACAACACGTCTTCGACATACAAGAGTCAACGGGCAGCTAAATCTAAAAGCTCCTACGCTCATTAACTTCAGAAATGAGGTAAAATATTTGAGACGTATACGCTAGACCAAAAGTTAACGTGGATTTCACATGCTGCAAAACTGCAAAGTAAGGTAGTAATAGCAACCCAAGCATGTCGTAGGCTTGTTCGTAGAGGCTGTGGTCTAAAACAGCAAAGGATATATAGGTAATGTGTCGCTATAGTAAGACCCGCAGTTAGGTACGCATCAGTTTGTTTGGTGCACAAAAACTAAACTAGTAACTACTCAAATACGTTTAGAGAAGATACAACGTTTCGCCTGTCTGAGTATAACTACTGATAAGATGCGGACTTGTCTAACCGCAGTCATAGAAGCCAGCCCCTACACCCTTAGATGCAATGGCTCAAAGGCAATCTTACATGCACTCATGCTCGGAAGAACAAACAAATTTAAGTCAGGCGATGTGACATGCCACCTAAGGATTCCTAATTTTTCTGAGACTAGAGCATGTATCTTAGAACACGGCTGCCAGATTTCTGAACCCTAAGGCACATAAAAGTAGTAGGGCGACACCTAAGTTGGAGCAATCAAATTAATTGACCTAATTAAAACCGCGAATTAAATCCGCGATTTGATCTAATTAATTCCGCGGTTTGATCTAATTAATTCTGCGGTTTGATCTAATTAATTCCGCGGTTTGACCGAACTAATTCCGCAGTTTGACCTAATTAATTTTGATATATCTGCTACTGATTAAATTACGTATTAGCTACTGATTAAATTACGCGGCGGCCATTTTTAATTTTCTGCCGGAATTACGCTGCTGCCATTTTTAATTTCAATTTTCGCGCAAATTTTTGAATTTGAAATCTAATTTTTTCAGATTTTTTCTAAGTTCCATTTTTTTAATTTAGACTTTCCGGGGATCCGGCCATCTTGGTTTTCTGCGAGCGCACTTCTCTCGGCTGCCATTTTTAATTTTTAATTTAGCGCCCATTTTCGAATTTCAATTGGTAAATCTGTCACCTTTTAAAAAAAATCTCTGGCCGACTCGGATTTGAACCCTCTACGTTCGTGTACACATCTGGGCTGCATAGGTCGTTACGGTCTTGAACTGACTTTACGACACCGCACCGGCTCATACATAAACGAAACGGCCGGCGCGTGCCGTAATGGACGAAATCGGGACGAAAGTTCTCCTAGGCCGCTACCCAGCCGCAACAAGGTAGGCTGGCTAGACTTTCAGTGGAGTTGGGGGGCGTTCTTAACGAGATTATCTGAGGGTAACGGCCAGAGGGTCGGTAAATAACGGTAAAATAAAGAGGGCGCCACCAAGCCTGTCTTAACCCGAATAACCGGGCCTGGGCGGTTAGACGGGGGCGAAGTATTCAAGACACTCCGTCGATAGGGGTACTCGTGAATTATAAACTCACACAACGATTTCGTGATGGCAAAAATACTTAGATCATAAAGTGGGGCTCTTTCAGCCACGGCAATGTCACCACCAAGCTTACCTGCACGCTCTGATCTCACTGGCCCCACCGTACATTTATCTTCTCAATGATGGGCGCACGCTGAAACAAAACATGCACAAATCGACCAAGAATAAAGCGTCTCTTAATTAGATAAGCGTCTATTATTCAATTCTTACATTGGGGCAGCAAAGCGTGCCGCAAACATTGGGTTAATTCTTATAAATAAGCATCAGTTTGACATATGAGTCCCACAAAGGGAACCTTTGTTCATAAAAATCGAGTTATGCAACAGCAAAGGCGACGCGAACAGCTTAGCTGTCGGCAGAATCCGGCGCCGCAAAGAGATGCGGCGAATTAGTTAGAAACCCAATTCGCAAGGCAAAAAGGGGGCCGCGTTACTGAGATATATTTGGCCGAAAAGGGGGCTTACATAGTCTAACGCCCGCAGGCGAATTTAGAATATGACACAGCTGGTGCTACGCCGCCCAAGCGATCGATAACTTCGTGTAACACTCAACGAGCCGAACACGACACCGTTGCTAACATACGAAAGGCCTCGCACAAAACTTGGCGAATATGGCACCGCCCTGATAAGAAGTGATTTGGCTCACATGATAATTTGGGCAAACACAGCAAAGCCCAAGTGAGGGAAGTGATTAGATTAAAAACGAGCGACGACACTTCGCGACAACAATTTAAGATGCGAAGGGTACATTTTTAACGGTGCACATGATTTCACATCAAGTTCGCGCACATGCAATTTTACTGCGACCAAACTGGCGATGCCGCCTTACAGCACGTATGCCAAGAGTTCAGCAATTATTCACATGGTTAGGCGCAAAGCTCGCGCACAAGAAGTTAGTCACATGGAGTACCGCGGAACACAAATACGCCCCCGCGAAGCGAGCGTACAAGCGGAAGCAACACCGCAACAATGGTTATGATTCAATGGTTACAAATACCTTAGTTTTATTGGTGACGGCCCAAGAGATCGGCATGCGGTCCAGCTGGTGGGAAACAGGTTGCCTGTGGCAATTAATTCGCTGCTAAAACGGCCGACGGTGTGAATGGTCTGGATGCGCCCAAAATGGCGACAAAGGCTGGCGCTTCAACAAACGCAGCTACGACGGCAAAGCTAGCCCAATCATGTCCTACCTCAACGGGATCCTCGCACAACGAGCTAAAGGGAACACTCCCTTACGTGACGACGTAGAACCGGGCATGGAATTCCATCACACCTACGCCTTGGCGTAATAAGATCGCCGCTAAACGACACACACCTCCCTTGTTCAATGGCCTGAGTTGAACTGCCGAGCAAGAAGCGTTATGACGCCCGAAGTGGCGTGGGCCAAAACGGCGTTACCACGTGACTCTCGACAGGCAATGGCGATGCGCCCAATAAAACAAATACCGTCCGGTGACAAAGAGAGCGCGAGGCCTCGCAGTCGCACCAACAGCGTAATTTCTAGAAGGTTTGGAAATCTTGCGAGCGTTAACACCCGGCTGTCAAAGTACCAACAAAGGGGTGCCCCAGATGACGAGAAATACTGCGCTTGAGGCCAAATATGTGCAAAATCGTTATTATGGAATTAGGCGATGAAGCCAAATAAGTAACTAAAAGGGTTTAACATACGGGCACGCTGCCCTAAAGCCTAGGTGGCTAATTAAAATACAAAATGACCTGACACGGTTTAAGCTACTAGGGTATGTACCGCTGCGGATTTTAAAGTGTCGAGCGGAATGCCATTTCACTCTGAAATTTTACAGCGGTCAGTTTATAATATTATATTTGTTTGTGTAGTTTTTAAAACTTTATCTTTTGCATTCGTTCAAAATGTCTGCAGTTTTAATATGATGAAGGTAATTCGTAAATGTTATTGTATTTTATATGATATAAGCAGTCAATCGAATTCGTGAAAGACCGCTGTCCAGATAGCTTTTATTCTATTAAAAATTTGACAGGGGCGCGATTTTAAAATTTCGTCTGTAACAATTAGCTACTTTTCTTGCATAGTTCAAACAGATAATTTTTAACTAGTATATCTTACAAATTTTGTATGGCGTAATGCCTCTCCAGTTTTAAAAAGCAGGTAAACAGACACTTTTGTTCTTGCTTTCACCGAAATATTTTAAAATTTCAAAGAGTTATACATCTCGAATAATAACAAAGCATAATTTATAAGAAATTTATTAACGAGTTGCTCAACCTGAAACCAATTAGGATCGATATGATGTTTATTGTATTAAACCATCGTGTTTCAACCCGATCGATCTGTTTGTGGTAAATAGTGATTCACTTTCACACAGAGAATGCGTCCTTGCATTAGCAGGTAAAACGAAAATCATTGTTGTGGTATGTAGAATCGTTAACTGCATTTGATGTTCAGAGAAATCGATGGCTTGCTTATAATTCGTTGTGATACTGTTATCTGCATCGATATTAAATTTTAAATTAAATTTTGTTTGATTATACAGGGTGAATGAGACCACCCGTATCAGTATTTTTTTTAAAGAACGGTGAGTCGTAGAGAGTTGGGATAAAAAAAATTATTATAAAAGTAATACTAAAGAATCGAATGGTGATATTATTATTTCTCGAAAAAGTCAGCATCACCAGTAGTTTTGTCCACAATGTTCAGAACTCCAAAATTTTAAATGGCACCATAAGTCGAAAAACGTATTGTTGAAAAGATCTTCAAAAAAGAAGAAAGTTTTGTAGGAAAAATTATTTTACTACTACCACCCCTTTTAAGTAATATTCGATTAAAGTTATTAAATTTGGAATTCGTTGTTAACAAACAAAATTGAAAAGTCGGTTTTTAAAATCTAGTTACCGAATTAAACAATGTTACAAGTGTTCAAAATGTTATTGACATTAAAACGTGTGTGTAACATTGTTTAATTCGGTAACTAGATTTTAAAAGCCGACTTTTCAATTTTGTTTGTTAACAACGAATTTCAAATTTAATAACTTTAATCGAATATTACTTAAAAGGGGTGGTAGTAGTAAAATAATTTTTCCTACAAAACTTTCTTCTTTTTTAACGATCTTTTCAACAATACGTTTTTCGACTTATGGTGCCATTTAAAATTTTGGAGTTCTGAACATTGTGGACAAAACTACTGGTGATGCTGACTTTTTCGAGAAATAATAATATCACCATTCGATTCTTTAGTATGACTTTTATAATAAATTTTTTTATCTCAACTCTCTACGGCTCACCGTTTTTTAATAAAAATACTGATACGGGTGGTCTCATTCACCCTGTATAAATACGCGTATTCCTCCTTGCTGTGAATTATGCGCTACAAGTTAAATGTAAAAAAAAACACGTACTCGCGGTGAGTAATATTGTTTTTCCAGTTTAAAAGCTTGGTACATGGCTAATGAAATGCATGTAGGACCCTGCAAACAGTTGACGTGGTCCAGAAAAATATTTAATTAAACTAGCACTGTAAGATTGACTTGAGCGTGATATTGTTATCTGCATCGATTTTAAATTTTAAATTGAAATTTTTTTTGGCTATATAAATACACGATTGTACAGTTTTAAAATGCATGGTAGACGATTTTGCCTTTAATCAAAAGTACATTGCTGATAAAAAGGAAGCACGTGTCTATTCTAAGTGACAGGGCGGCTCCGAACCCCTAGCGGGCAAAAGGTTGCTGTTGAAAAAGAATCGGATTATATCATTATATGCCACACAACTCTGAGGGTTTTACAACAAAACTACATTTGATATTCAGGTAAATCGGTGGCTTGCTTAAAAGCCATTTGTTCTTGATGTTTGACGGCTAAGGTGAGCAAAAAGTTACTTCTATGTTGAAATAAACGGGACCAGCTTAAAACTTTGCTAATGTTTAGACTTGGATCGTAGGTCGGTTTTTATGAACAATCATTTTACAATAGGTGGCCGAGATATTTTGATAAATTGTATTACTGTAGAGTTATTTCTATAAAATTATTATAGCTCTTGGTGCAAAAACTTCTATCTTAAAACATACAACACTGATTTTTTAAGTTAGTTTATTCACGGCACCTCTGCAGCTATAATTTTATGTTTAATTTACATGCTTTTTTAATTATGCAAAGAAAAAAAATCGTAAGTATTTAAAAAACACCGACGCTAAGCATGGGAATTCAAATCTAACAGCATTTCGAGAAGCAAAATTTCAGTTAAGTAGACGGTGTGTATTTTTATTACAACGTTTTATCGTAAATATTATCGAAACTATTAAAAATTTTACATTCACGGTAGATTGATCGATATAATATTACAGTTTCGACATCACGTCACATAAAATTCTACAAAAACATTGGCATTATTGCGTAGAATATTGAATAATATGAAAATAAATGTACAGTTGAATGTCTTATTTTCTAAAAATCACCTAGCCAGTTTACAAAACTGTAGTTTGGGGTGCATAACATTTCAAATTAAAAAGGTGGCAAGTAATAAAATTAGAATTCGTTTACATGAGATCGTAGAACAAATTTTATTGTGGCATTTTAGGGATTAAGACGCTCCCAATCCAAAATTCCAGACGTTTTGGATGTTGATGACCTCTGCTTTAGCGATGTTATCTAACGGCCCCTTTTTGGACTCGCTTTCTTATCGACGTTTTTCTGACTGCACCTTTTTGCTGTGGACTTGGTTGAGTATTTGGTGTTTTTAATTTATATTCTAAATCGGACTCGCAGTTATCAGTTTCCACTTCGGTTTTCCCTGTACCACCAGATTGGGTTGGCACTTTTTGCTGTTTAGGCTTAGCTAGCAGTACATGAGCAACGTTAAGGTCTTTGATGTAATCAGCAAACTGCAGGCATCAAAGTGGATTAATAGTTTTTCTAGGCCTCAGAGCATCGTGAACTAAATCGACTATGTTAGACGCCGGTAAAATTTTACCCTTTATAGTAACTGTGCCCTTGTGATCCCAACTCCCATCGTTTGATGCACTTAGAATGCGTAGGAAAACTTCAGCTTTTTTCTTACAAGTGGTGGGTAGTGTAGATAAAATATCGGCATTTGATATGCTGTTACTACTTGTTTTAATAAGTATTTTGATTGGCTGCTGTGCCTGGTTTGTGAAATAAAGGTATCTTTGTAAAACGTGGTTGTACTGCACCCATTTATCGTGATCGGTTAATTTGGACTTTAAAACTGTTTGCATTTCGTCATCAAGCTGTGATAATATATTTTTCCCCGTATTCTCACCAGACTTAAAGCGCTGGAAAACTTCCGGCGAGACAACCAACATCTTCTGCACTTGATCCATTTTATTCGACAATAGAACTAACTTAAAAGACTCTCATAATAAATATATAAAAATATGGCAGGTGCGGGAATCGAACCCGCATTCTTTCTCGAGACCAGATCTTAAGGCTGTAGCCTTAACCATTCGGCCAACCTGCCTCCCTGTGTAATCGAGAACTCTCTGCATAATTAAGAAAGAAAACATATAGTTTAAAAGCCTTCTATTTGCAATTTCATACAATATTTTATATAAATTAAGTCATGTACAAATTTCGAAACCGAATTTGATATATATATTTATCGAAGGACTTGACCCTCAGCTGACGTTTTATTATTATTTGTGGTGATTTGTCATCGCTGAATTTTACAAGAGCCAACCTGTCTGCTATGCGACTCACGGAATGTTTCCACCTCGTTTTATTTTAAAATTTGTAAAACCAGAGGTCCAAGCTGATGCCGCACTACTTCGTTTAAAACATTGTTCTCTGTTACCTGGTGCATCTGAAGAGGGCTCCCAGAAGAATTAATAACTGCCAGGATGCAACCGCACCTTACTACAGAACATCAATTGCCGAATCAAGTAAGAAAAAGACAAAACCGAGTGAGACAATGCAGTTTCCAAATACAAACCAACACCGGGCAGCTCTAGCATCACCAGAGATAATAGTTGTTGAAGAAGAAACTCGGGGATCACAGCTAACCGGACCTGGCGAAGATCTGAGGTTGATCGTGCAGGAGACCATGCCTCGCTGTGACGTAACAAGAGACATTCAAATTTAGGACAAACAGCTCTGTCGTGAGAAGAAGCGGATGTTGTGTGATTTTTGTGTGCCTCTAAACAATACAATTGAAGAATCAAGTAAGAAAAGGACAAAGCCATGTAAGAAAAAGACAAGCCATGTAAGAAAATGTAAAAGCCAAGTAATAAAACACAGTTTTCAAATAAAACACAACACCGGCCAGCACTACTATCACCACAGATAAAAGTTGTTGACGAAGGGACTCGGGGATCATTGCCACAGCTAACAAGCATGCATCACTGTGACGTAACAACGGAGACTAAGACCGAGAACAAACAGATTTATCGTGAGAAGAAGCGGCTGTTGTGTGATTTTTGTGTGCCTCTAAACAATAGTTCCAGCAAAGTTGTTCATTTGGGCCTGGATCCTTATAAAAACTTTTTACCTGTGGTAAGAATCCTGAAGAATGACAGCGGGGTAGGTGTTTCATTCACAGCTGAAGCTTTCATAGCTTTTCTAGAAGTTCTACCGGACATGTTTGTGATGGCCAAACAAGGAACTTCCTAATGTGATTTAAGTGAACATACAGTAGAACATGTGAGCAATGACATTTGCAGGATTATTTCAAAAGACCCGCAAACAGCTTTCCACTTTACGTAAAGCATGACACGCTGAAAAACGTTTTGCCTATATATAATTTGATGGTAGTTAAAATCACCGACTTGAAACGTGTAAAGTGTAATTTCGAAAAGTTTGCTGGATCGATAAGGAAGAGGTCATCAACATCCAAAACGTCTGGAATTCTAAATTGGGAGCGTCTTAATTTTTAAAATGTCAATAAAATTTGTTCTACGATTCCATGTAAACCAATTCTGATTTTATTACTTGCCACCTTTTTAATTTGAAATGTTGTGCACCTCAAACTACAGTTTTGTAAACTGGCTAGGTAATTTTTAGAAAATAAGGCATTCAACTGTACATTTATTTTTATATTATTAAACGTTCTACGCAAGAATAACAATATATTTTTCTATTACAAAGTATTTGTGGTTTTTATTTCCACCCTGGTTTCGTTTTTTCGTGAATCTGTAATAATTACAAAATCTAAAAGCTAAAATATTAGTATCTGAAGCTATTTTACAGATACAAAGTGTCGAAAATCTATATAAATCAAACTACATTTTCATAATAGCGTGATGTAATTTAAAAAATTGCGATTCATTTGAATTTTGAGAGATTCACTTTATAAAAAAGGGTAAAACATTTGCAAAATTATGCTTAGAAATAACTCTAAAACTGGTTTTACATAATTTTCGTTACTATGAAATCGGTTTGTAAAGCAAATTGTGATAATTTTGAGTGAAATGATGTGGGATGGCGTGTTTTTTATCGAGTATTGAATAAAAATGTCGTTTTTTGTATAATATCAAGTGACATGATGTAAATTTTTCTAAAATTTTAAGTGAAATGTTCTGGAATTGCTTGTTTTCTATTCAAATTTATGTTAATTTGTGGTCAACATACATTTATTTTCATCAAAAGTACAAGAACTTTTGTAATAAAAATGGGAAATTGTGACATCATATCGATCAATCTACCGTGAATCTGAAATTTTCAATAGTTTCGATAATATTTATGATAAAACGTTGTAATAAACGCACCATCTACTTAACTGAAATTTTGCTTCTCGAAATGCTGTTAGATTGGGATGCAGATGCTTAGCGTTGGTTTTTAAGAATACTTACGATATTTTTCTTTTCGTAATTAAAAAACCATGTAGGTTAAACATAAAATCACAGCAGTAGAGCTGCCGTGAATAAACTAACTTAAAAATGAGTGTTGTATCTTTTAAGATAGAAATTTTTGCACCAGAGCTATAATAATTTTATAGAAATAACTCTAAATAAATACAATTTATCGAAATATCTCGGCCACCTATTATAAAATGGCTGTTCATAAAAACCGACCCACCGTATAAGTCTAAAAATTTGGAGATTTTTAAGCAGTCATACATTTTAATCGGTCCAGTATCTTCGGAGGAGATAGCGAACAAAGATACATACATATATACAAATAAAGAAACAGACCACCGATTTTATTGATATAACAGGAACCCGTTTATTTCAACGTAGTAGTTTTTATTTCAGCTTTGTTGGAAAACAAAACGCAGCTTTCTTGTAAATATCCAGTTTTGTGCGGTGTCGTGTTTTTCGAACGGGGTTGAATACACCCATACAAACAAAACTGTCATGTCGTCAAAATTACAGGGCTTTGTTTGAGAAAACGCTATGACTTTTCTTGTAAATTGACAGGTGTTTGTTCACTTTAAGCACCTCAGACCCTCGCGGTCAATCTGTCTTATTTTAAATTCCTAGGATTTGTTGATTTTCAAAATAATTATGATGCTCAAAATAATTAAGACAGCTAAAACAAATTTTATTGTAATGAAATAGCGGGTCGCGGGCCTAACGCCGCGCCGGGAGGAAGACACCCTCCTTTACAAGAAATTTAATTTTTATTATTCCTAAATAAAATTTGATGAACTTCTTGTGCTTGTGATAAAACAGCTTATTTATGTAATATCAACTAAAATTAATATGATGTGTATAGAGGATCGAACAGCTGCTGAAATTATAAACGGCAGTTGCACTGACATTTTGCTGTAAATAAATAAATACAGTTATCATTTCTGATTTATGTATAATGTTTTATTGTACATTTATAAGCGACAAGAAGCAAATTCAGATCGTAAATATAAAACGAGTTACAAATTTGAGTTTAATATTTTCAGGCAAAGTATAAAATTAGTTTTTATAAAAATGACAAACAGCGAATTCAGATCGTAAATATAATACAAACTACGTTTGACCTTTTATAAAGAATCCAATTATAGTGTTTTTAAATTATTTAATTTAAATATTTGATGCATAATTCACAACAGGGGTCGGTGAAACGTAGTCGAAAAATTAATTTTACATTTTTAAAATGTAAGCCAAATGCACAAAAATATCACAGCAGCGACGGGGATTAAAGCGTTAATAAATAGGCGAATGATAACAATACATAATTAAATCAAGCAAGAGCGCGTCGAAATAGCATTTAAAATTATAATATGAACACTGCAAAATTGCATCACGATATTTTGGCAGATTTATTGACTATGTATCATTTGATGGTAGTTAAAATCACCGACTTAAAACGTGTAAAGTGTAATCTCGAAAAGTTTGCTGCGGGCGGATTCCCACGGGTGACGGTGCATTTGTTTTGTCAGGACCTTCGTATTTGTACAAAATTTAGATGCAAGACACTACAGATATTCATCTAGCTTCCAAATTGTCGTCGGTTTTTATAAATAATTTAATAAAATTATATGAGACCTTTTCATACTTAATGAAACATTTGAATAATTCAGCCCGTCTATTTAAATTTTATTATAAAATGCCTAATTGTAATTTCATAAAATAACCGCACGTTAAAACTCTATTGCTCATTCGTAACTTGATTGCATCTTGCATTTGAATAATTACTCGAATACAGTTACAAATTTCTAATTATTCAGGCGTTGTATTCAAATATTTCAAGTACATCCATACATGTAGTTTGATTATAGCGGACATCTTGAATTAAATTGATAAGTCGCTGTCGAAATAGCATTTAAAATTATAATATGGACGCGTCAAAATTGCATCACGGTATTTATATAAATAAAGTCCGTTTTAAAAATAAATCTGTGGCTAATATTGTACGCTGGAATTCGAAATCATAATTTGAAATCTTAAACTGACCGCTGTAAAATTTCAGAGTAAAATGGCATTCTGCTCAACACCTTAAAACCCGCAGCGGTTCATAGCCTAGTGGCTTACATCGATGCAGCCCAAATGTGGACACGATCGTAGCGGGTTCAAATCCGAGTCGTCCAGAATTAAAAAAAAATAAACATCCATCCTGTGAATGCAAAAGAGACTACCAACACCCAATGAGTACAAGAGAGACAGATGAGCGTGCGACTGAAAACAACCAGAGGGAGAGATGGCAGATTTACCAATTGAAATTCAAAAACGGGCGTTAAATTAAAAATTAAAAATGGCAGCTGAGAGAAGTGCGCGCGCAGAAAACCAAGATGGCCGACCTCCGGGAAATTTAAATTAAAAAAATTAAACAGAAAAAATCTGGGAAAATTAGATTTCAAATTCAAAAATTTGCGCGAAAATCGAAATTAAAAATGGCAGCAGCGTAATTCCGGAAGCAAATTAAAAACGACCGCCGCGTAATTTAATCAGTAGCTAATGCGTAATTTAATCACTAGCACATATTAAAATTAATTAGGTAAAACTTCGGAATTAATTAGGTCAAACCGCGGAATTAATTAGATCAAATCGCGGATTTAATCCTCGGTTTTAATTAGGTCAATTAATTTGATTGCTCCAATTTAGGTGTCGCCCTACTACACATACAACACTTTCTTACGTTCGTCTGCATTAATCAATTTCTGAAGTTCTATAATGACATACATTTTAAATTTGAATACAGGTTCCCACAACAAGATGTCGTTAGCAAAACTCCAAAGCAAGGTATTAACAATTAGTGAATCATCAAGACACATATTATTTGAATGTATTACTTTTTCAACAATGACCTCAGCAAAATTTTCAAAATTGCACTTTATACGTTTTAAATCGTTGATTTTAACAACCATAAAATTGTACATGTGCAATAAATTAGACAGTGTTTCATAGGTTAAGTAAAGAGTAAATTTAGCCGCTGGGTCCTTTGTAATAATCCGGCAGGTATCGTTGTCCGCATGCTCAACTGTATGCCCACTTAACTCACACTTAAAAGTTTCCTGCTTTGCTATCACAAACATGCCAGGTAAAAATTCCACAAAAGTTATGAACGCCTCGGCTGTGAATGAAACACCAGCTCCAATGTCGGTCTTCAGAATTTTTGGGATAAGTAAAAATTTTGCGTAAGAATCCAGTCCCAAATGAACAGCTTTGCTAGAGCTATTGTTTAAAGTCACATAGGGATCACATAAAAGACGCTTCTTTTCACGACGGGTTTGACGGATCTCGGGTGTCACGACTGGTGCTACATCATATGAAGGCATTGTCTCCTCAATGAACACCCGCAGGTCTTCCTCGGTAACGTCAAGATGTGGTGAAGCACCCCGCGCCCCCTCGGCCATGGCTGGTGGTTGTGGCGTTGCACCGCGTTGTTTTTTATTTAAAAGATGAGGATCCATCTTAGTTGCTCTGGTAAAACTGGTACTGTTGACACGAAGGCTGAGAGCGAAGCAATTCCATGCGGTATAGAGACCGCGGCCACTTTTATACAGGCACGAAAACATTACGTCAGGGGCACCCCACTCTCGAGTCAAATCATGCTGGTCCTTGCGTTTTCCGTGACGAATTATACCTGCAGGGTCTGACAGGCGTTTTTACAGCAACAACGGTCAAATTTATGAATAATAAAATTATATGAGACCTTTTCATACTTAATAAAACATTTGAATAATTCAGCCCGTTTATTTAAATTCTATTATAAAATGCTTAATAGTTCTTGTAAAATCTACGAAAATACGTATGTGCTGACGACAAAATAACATAAATTTTAATAAAAATGATGCAAGTTTACAAAAATAACCAGCAGTAAATGCAGACGTCAGACTCGTAATAACGTTATAATGCCCACCTTCCAATATTAAATTTTAAACGGTTCTAGTTTTATCGCGGGGTCCCATAGCATACACCAAACACCCTTTGAAACCAACATACCTCGGTAGCGTAGATGGTTCAGTGTTGGACTGCTAATACAAAAGTCCCGGTTTTGAGTCTGATCCAGGGTTGCGTTGTTTTAAATAGATTTGCATTCAAACAAAGGAGTGGAAGCGAGAAGCATTGATACGACAGAGAGGACACGTCTCGGTGGAGTAGAGCGAGCTGGTAAACGGGTGCGAGTGAGATACAGCGATGGCTAGATATGCAACCCGCAATGCAGTGACGTCAATCACGGAGCGTAACTTCAGACAGTAGCTGAATCAAAATGCAAAATATCAAATTACATATTTCAAATATCAAACTCCATATGTGATTAATTAGATCAAACCGCAGAATTAATTAGATAAAACCGCGGAATTAATTAGATCAAACAGCGGAATTAATTAGATCAAATCGCGGATTTAATTCGCGGTTTTAATCAGGTCAATTAAATTTGATTGCTCCAATTTAGGTGTCGCCCTACTACTTATAAACAATCATATTCCTAGCCGAGGTCTATGAATTAAACCTCCCCACAAAAATAAACTTTAGAAAATGTTATAAAGGTGCAACAATTGACATCCGTGCCAGTTCAAACCCGTCTGAAAGTGTCTAGATAACTTCAAGCAACTGGCAATTAAAAACCGCGGTATATTGTGGTGGGGCCAAGGTAGGCGGGTGTACTAGGTAAAGGAAAAACCTATCAACTCGCAATACGACAGGTAATATCATCATTTAGTGGACCTAAACCCTGTTGTGAAATACGAAACACTATATAAAACACGATATGGAGAATCAAATATATTTCTCGTACCAGGACAACAACAGGCAAAACAGTTTATAACTGTTTCGTAACAGAAAGCAGAAATTGCTTTGTCTCTCAACAGGGTAGATTTAATTGCCATAACTGGCCTTTTCACAGGCGATACATTATTATAGTACCATATCTGCAAGGGTGAAAATCTAATCTGCCTCATATGCAATAAGGCAGCAGAATGCAATGCTCTCTGTCAACGCAGACACAATATTTTATGACTTTTATCGAAATAAGGAAATAGAAATCCAGAGACATATTAGAGTTCTTTGATAGCCTATAGCTGTTCTCCCAATAACACAGACTCATAAGTTACAAGGGCGAAGTCATATTAAGGCCGAAGTCTTCTTCCATAATATAATTTAATCCTGAGGATTTTATATTTTTCAATTTACTCATGGCTGCTTGGATTTATTCTTTGGTTATTCTATCAGAGCGAAATTTTTGTTTTCTTTTTCTTGATTCTTTCTATATTGTTGCATTAGAAATATTCTTCTTCATGTAGCGTTACAACCCTTCGTGGGTTTTGGCTCCGAATACGATGTGACTCCATTCCTATCCCGTGCTTGAACTTGCCAGTTATCAATGGCCACACTTCTAAGATTTATTTCGACATTATACTTTCATCCGGTTCTAGGTCCACCAGACAGTCGTCTTCTCTCTGGTGCTTCGTAGAAAGTGTTTTTAATTAGAAGCATGTCTTCACTTCGTACTACGTGCATGAGAAATAACTTGGTCCAATTTATAAAGGTTTTCAAAGTAAACCATCCATTCTCTACCTTTTGTCGTACTTGTTCATGTATATTGTCTTTTGATTTATTTGTGAAATCCAGATATTCCTTTGTTTACCATATAGATTGTCGGTTGTGCTCTATCTATATCTGTAAAACATTTTTTCACGTGTATATTTCTTATAACTAGTCACGTTTAGTTTCTGTAATTTAGGTATAACCTTCCTTTCTCAGGTGCACATCGTTACTTGTTTTACAAAAACTCTGAACTTACTGAAGAATAAGCGTAATCATCTCCACAGCAGGACAAAATAGAATTGGTACAGTAACGTCTCACATTTGGAACATATTTAAAATATATTTAAAATGACGTAAGTAACTACAGAGAAAGAGCATGGTTTATACTTTTGATAAGTGTTCTGGTTCTGTGAACCGCAACGATTACGATTGGCTACATAGTTGCCGAAGCTCAAATTTTATATTAAAAAAACTTCCAGTGTTGCTTAGAAAAAATAATGTAACACCTTTAAATGCACCTTCTTACATAAATTAATATAAAACGTTTCAGTCACAACAATAATTAGCACATATATATTGTGCATAGACAATATATAGTTTATTGATATCAACATCTATAACCCTGATATGGTTTTATTTTAACTTTTCTTTGTCGTCGAATTTTTTCTCCGCCGTTCAAACTAACGTTTGATCATGGACAAGACAACTTAGTAAAATTAAGTAAAACCATGTGGCCACAAAAGTGTGTTCAATTAGAATATAAAAACTAGTTCACGACCTGTGCTAGATAAGTTATTTGTATACAAACTCTGCATTAACGTCAAGTTACTGGGTCAAGTTGCAATGTACTATAAGGAAGCATTACGCAGACCTCTGCATTATTATGCAAACTGTAGTGGTTTGTGCTTGTGTCAATAATAGGTTACGAGTTCAAAACCAGCAACACGACATACATTGAATTATATATAAGGACTTGTATCTGTTAATTAAATCAGTATACTTCTAAATATTGAGTGTATTCAGTTGTGACGAAGACACAGGGTAAAATTGTCTTTAAAGGGTGTTACAGTATAAAATGCTCATTAAGACCCCTAATAAACGTTTGTAGTAGTGCTTGCCCCCTGCGTGTCCGGTTCAGCCCTAATAGCTCCTGCCAGAAAACTCAATCGGGAGGGGGGTTCAAACGGTGGGGAACAGTTCAGGGCGAGATACCACGATAGGGGTAGTTGATGGTAACGAATAAACGACAAATCGACGGGCGCCACGACTTTAAGATGGTATGTCTAACTTCAACAAACGACTGGCCAAAAGCCGAAATTCAATCGCTTTAGAGTCGCGTTGTACCCCAGGAGGCGCTCTACGGCACTGACATTTACACCTGCCTTCTTGGTGTCTAGTTTTCAGCTGCTTGGGGCCCTGTACAAAGGAGTATACATAACACGACAAGAATCTTAGTTCCTGCCAATTTAAATGAATATACAAATAAGATAAAATAGGTGGTCTATTGAAGCAATATTTACACACACATGAAAATTCTGACAAGCAGCATGTAATAAAATCGGGTTAGTCGACAGGTTTACAGTGAAATTGCTAAGTTACACGGAAACGGAACGTCCACTACAATTGTGGCCACCTGGGTCCAAGAACGATGTTACTTAATTGCCAAAGTGGCTTCTAACAGTTCCCGGAGCCAGACTACCACAGTGCCTGAGTTCAAGGCTTCGTGAATTCGAAATAAACGATAACTAGTGCAACTTGCACAGCGAAAATGACATGCAATGTTCGCTAAATATTCAAATTGTGCACATCACTGCAATACGCACGTAACACTTCCTAAATGCTACTTTTACAGTACCTTATTCGTTATTCCTGAAGCTGCAGTGCGTGAGACCTCGCCATGGGTACTTTACGACGCAACCTGAAAATGCTATGGAACGAGGGGATGCTCTACGACGACGGTGACGTCCAAGGTTGTAACGATACTTAGGGGCGGCCTACCAACGAGAAAGGGGAATTGTGGCAAGAAGATCCTTCACAGAAGAACAGGGTTAGGCTAAGCGACAGACGACAACGGCCCACCCATTATATATATGCTTTACACGCGATTTAGCGTTAAAACGTACTCGACTGTACTCGAAACTTAAGGAACGGATAGCATTTAATAATGCACACAAGCCCGAAAAGGTACGACGCGCCCCTATAAACGATAGGGGTAGTTCTTTGTTTTTAGCGTTACCGACACATACGTGCAGTCTCAATATGTAAGCTGGACTGTCCCAAAGCGACTCTCTGACGACCGTTATTCACCCGATTTCATCATCCATGGAAATTTCCACCCTTGGGCATCTCACTTCTACCTATATCGATTCTATAAGCGGGGCTCTGAATTGCGTCAGCCGTATGCAACGTGGCGAAAATAACGGGACTTTCCCGGCTAGGAATTCCGTCTGCGCGGAGCCATTGGAGTAATACGATACTTCTCGTTGCGATAACTGACTTTGAGAATTTTTAAGTAAGACTAAACGAGGTCCCACCTGTGAGTGGCTTAATCATTAATTAGCGGAATTTATGCAATATGATAATGAATTACAGAGTTCGCCTCTGTGCTATGAAAATGTACTTTTCGACAAAGCTAATGCAACAGATGCCGGCACCTGTCTTACAAGCAACTGCGGGGTCTAAAAGAATAGGGCAATTCGCCCATTTGCTTAGGAGTTTTGCTCCATTACACGGGGTTGGGATGTAATAGCGGGAAGATGTTTAACAAATTACCGGGAGTCTTAACAAGGGGTGGTTAGGCCTGACCACTCTACGTCACATCCTATTGTAACC
Organism: Agriotes lineatus; assembly: GCA_940337035.1. Taxonomy (NCBI): domain Eukaryota; kingdom Metazoa; phylum Arthropoda; class Insecta; order Coleoptera; family Elateridae; genus Agriotes; species Agriotes lineatus. Next base: position 117,262,137 of record OW679202.1, read on the forward strand.
AAGAAACTTGATCTCCAGTCAGAAACAATCTGATTCTACAATATTATACAATTTATGTTCCAAAGCGCGAATTGTGCTAGTGCAAGAAATAGTTCCCCGAACTACGCAAATCGAAGACTTGCATAAATTCAAGGAGCATCGAAAACACCGCCGTTTGTTATTTTAGTCTTTGATGCTACGCGAAATGCGTTCGCCTGCATCTGCTGTTGACGATACTTGTTTCCATTTGACTAGAATTGCTTGAATGATCGATGGTGTAGCATATAAATTCCTGTTGTTGCATTTATTGTGGCTGATTGCTCAAGGGCTCTTTTTTTTATATAACATTATTATTATATAGCATTATTAACATTAGAAATATTTTCGAGAGGATTTTGCTTACAAGAAATAAAGTAACGATTCTTACCTTCTAAATAAGTTAATATAAAACTTACCGTTACAATATAAAACAAAAATATATATACATTGTGCATAGACAATATATACATAATATACAACATGCTATGTTGTAAAACCACCAAGTTGATAATTTGTAAATTAAAGTAGTTTAATGTCCCCATTATCATATTTTGTCCCTAATCTACCAATATTCTAATTTTTAATTTGTAAGTACACATTATAAAATACATTATCGAAAATTATGAACATATTCATCAATAATTAGTCAAAAAATCAAGTTAATATATACATTTATTTATTTATGCACAAATATACAGCAAGCAACCACATTTTTTTCAAAAGTTGGATATATTATATAGATAGATTTATTTAACTATGTGTATGTACATTTAATTTATGGTATGTCAGTAAAAAAACATTAATATCAGAATAATACATTAAAATACAAAATATAGCTAAATACATTTAAATTATCACACTAATGTTATCCCACTTATGGTATCACAATACGGTTAACCTACCAAGACTATTTCTAAAACATAACGTTGAATATGAAACCATTTTCGCGCCGCTTAATTGTTTTCTTAATTTACCAATTATTTCAGGTTTAACCTGTATATTTAATTGAAGTAGTAATCAGTTTGCATTTCAAATTGTTCAATTTCCCAGTTTCGTCCATTTGTATACCTGCCTGAATCCTCGCTCACTATCGGCCGAGTGCAGCGCATCTTCTTTTTCCCAGCGTCTTGCAATTTGGCCTAAGCGGCTCGCTGAACGAAAAATCGTGTGCTTAATTAAGCATTATATTTTGAGAGCTGAGAATAAATCAGATATGGTGGACTTTCAAGTTTTATAATTTCCATATTAATTAGTCGCGTTTAGCTCTCTTATAGTATCCTTTGGAATAGGACTTTTTGTTGAACAGAACGCAGTTGTTTTCCACATTTTCCGGCAGCTCAATAGAAGGCACCAAGTGTAGCAAGCCGCCGTAATCAGAATTCCTGTGTATGGCAGCTCAGCTTGCATCGCCTTTTAATTACCCGCCAAGAGCCAGAGGTTAGTGCGTGGGATTTTATTTATTCGCGACAGCAATACATGAAAAGTTGCGTGCCGTTATTAATATACTTATTCATATTTCATAAAATTTCATTACTGTCGCAATATTACATGCTTTAATTGATTGTAAAAGGGGCACTCACGTTTTGGTTATCGGTGAGCTGGTGTTAAAGTTTTTTACTGTCAGCGATGTGCACATCTCTCGATTAATCCGACGAGTTTAAATGTTTTAAAAACCCACAAAGGGGTTTATTAAGTTCATGCGTGTGGAAACTTTTCGTAAAATTTTGCGATATTGTTGTGTATTCTAAATAATTTGAGAAACCATTTAATTATACCGTTTTGGGATTCAAATAACATTTTATATTCAATACATGCTAGTCAACCGTTGTTGATTTATTTCTTTTGGAATCGCTTTAATTCCTGGCACCCTACTGTGTTGCTCGCAGGTTGCACCGCTGATTTCCGTATCCACGACCTAAAAAGCGCCGAAAAGAGATGGTTAGGCCCGCACGGTAAGTGTGGTTAGCTCCTAAAGAATCAGTCAATCTGCGTTTTGGCGGTTACAGATTTATTACCGTAGCCGAGACGCAACTGGGCTCTTTTTTGTGACAAATAAACAATTCGTTATATTCAATACGAGGCATATTCATAAGTTCGTCAACTGAGTATAAACATTGTTAGAGGAGAAACGTTTTTATTCTTTTTTTAAAGCTTTGAACATTTAAATGTTGAACATTCATTGGAAGTTTATTATAATACTTCAGGTTTATAGAATTTGGTAATGACTTACTTAATATATATTTAGCCACAATAACATTATTTGATTCACGTGTATCGTGGTTATGCAAATTATAATTCATAGAATAAAGTTGTTTATTTTAAAAATCCTAAGAGAGTCCTCATAATAATATACCGTATATAATATGAGATTGAAGCAGTGTAAACATCGGTTTTCAGCGTATTAAAATCGAATACACTGCGCAAACGTATTAAAACGAATAGAGCGGTAAACATTTTTTTCGCCAAAGAAGAAATGTGCTCCGAGAAACTCATTTGGCTATCCAGGGTCCACCCCAATAAATTAATTGAATTTTCCTGCAGAACAAAGCAATTATTTCTTAAGGAGAATATAATTCGTTGTATTTTATTGACATTTAATTGAAGACAATTTGAAGTTAACCAGATCTTAGCACTAGCATCCAAGTTTTTCATTGTCTGAATTAGAACCGTGCTTTCTTTGTTTGAACACAGCAAAGTTGTATCGTTTGAAAGAAATATATTTTTATAAGGCAATTGGTAGAAATATTAATCATTTATATAAATGAGAAAGAGGAGTGGCCCCAAAATAGAGCCTTTGGGTTATTATATATCATCATATCATATCAGCCGACATTCGTCCACTGCAGGACATAGGCCTCCCTCAAACTGTTCCATCTCTCCCTATCTTGCGCTCTTCTGATCCAATCCCCGCCGATGAACCGTTGTATGTCGTCGATCCATCTCGTCGGTGGTCGTCCCCGCAATCTTTTACTGGTCCTTGGTTTCCACTGTATGACTTTTTTAGTCCATTTTTTATCGTTCATTCGCTCAATGTGTCCCGCCCAATTCCACTTCAACGATGTTATTGTGTGTATGATATCCTTTACCTTTGTCTGTTCTCTAATCCACTTATTTTCTTTTCTATTTCTCAAGGTTATTCCTAACATTACACGTTCCATTTTTCTTTACGCCACTCTTAACTTTGTAATTGATTGTTTGGTTAGGGTCATTGTTTCGGCTCCATAAGTGAAAACTGGGAGAACGCATTGATCGAAAACTTTCTTCTTTACCAATACCAAGCCTTTGGGTGCTTCATGGTAAACATTTTTATGGCAGAGACTGTACTCTTTACGTCAACACATGCCTGCCTGTTCTGTAGATAGAATTTGAAAAATTTTAGTGGTAACCCACGAATGGCGTAGTGTGGATTACCAATAGATAATGCAAAACACAATCAAATGCTTTGGTTGGGTCACACAAAGTGACACCTGTATGCTCATAATTTTCATAGCCTTTAGCTACGTCATCCACTAGGTCTTCAACTGCTATTTCTGGAATATCTACAGCAGTTCTTTGATAACAGATGAATTTCAAAACACCTTTGGCCACCCAGATCTTGTGATCTCAGCCATTTGGATTTCTTCCTAGTTCCACTTCTAAAAATTCAGTATTTAAAACACCTGTTCATACGATTTTAAAACTGAAAGAACGAATCACCGAGGGATGTAATGCAATAACACCAGAATTGTTGCAAAGTGTTTTCGAAAACATGAAACGAAGTATGAGGCTGTGCTTGCAAGAAGAAGGAAGGCATTTCCAGCACCTGTTGTAATTGTGTAAGTATAACCTGTAAAATTTTGTAACATTTCCCAACTTTTAATTTGTTTACAGTCCGAAGTGAGGTTATGTACGCCTAACAAGAACATTTAGTAGTGTCTCCATTAACACAAACGTTATGCTAATTTTATTTTATTAGTTTTGTTCTAAATGCTCTCCGTTATAATTGTAATTTTCTGTCTATTAAAAGTAGTAAGTTTTCTTACAAGACCGCATTTTTTTATTTAAACGTCAATAACGTCATTCACAAGAATCAACAAGAATTAAATATAATTGTCTGGTATTATAATACACATGACTTAAAAATTCCAAAGGTATATTCGATGGAGTTACTTTTTGTTCATACTATATTTGGAACAAAAAGGATGATACTCCACTGCCAGAATTATAGTTCTTTTCTGTAATTTCTTCTCAAAAAGTCGAAGATAATCTAGTGTGTCTTGAAGGATACTTTTCTGTGGACGACGATGTAGTTGTATCGGACTATCCTACGAATGTCGAAATTTTCCATAAAATAAGAAAACAGGAAAATAAATATAGCCAAGATTCACTATCTGATTATGACAATCCGACGCCGAAAGTTAAAATTCCACCGCCTAACAAAGAAATGCGGAATTAGTGTTTCCCGTTACGGATCCTTTGCTTTTTTACTTCTTTTGTCTAAAACACGAAGAAAGTATTGTAATAGCGAAAAAATCGCCCTTAGAGATTCTTCAGATTTTCACATTTCAGGGTCCCTAGATGACGAAAAACAGATTTTCTCAATTCCATCTGCCTATCTGTTTGCCTGTTGCCGATACAATTCAAAAACTATTTGTTGAAGGAAAACGATATTTTTTATGTGAATTGTATGTCTAGCTGGCATAAAATGGAGAAAATTTCGGTTAAATGTAAACAGGGTAAGCACATTTAAAAAATTAAATCTATTCTATTTTTGCTTTTACCAATAAATAGATAAAAGTAATAATTTATATTTCAAGCTTTCTTGATGAAAATGAAACCCAGCAGATGCAGGATAAAAACTATACGTCACAAAAAGGGGTAACGAATAGGTGTGTTGTGTTTAATGTAGCTGTATCGCAGAGATCCGAACGGTATCCCGTGTCAAAACAGCAACAATGGGCGCTGATTTCGAATACTATCTGCAATATATTTTATCCAAAAATTGATGTAATTTGCATTACTATGTGTTTTCCTTTTACTGTTTCGGTATTATTAGATACGTTAAGATATTTTTACATGTAATTGCTTTTGATTTTTAAAAATATTTAGTATCGTAACTTCCACTTGCGAGGGAAGTCCTGAGTAAAGATTGTTTATAATTATATTTGTAGTATACTGCTATGTTTCATGCTACATAAACTTTACACTGAAGAATACCTTATTTCTTGACTCTTGATAACCGTGCAAGCGTTACTATAAGGCGACCACAGCAAATTTTGAAAATTATTTACAACTAAAAATAAATTCTTATTCAAAATAATCTTAGATCAAATAAAATTTTTAAATGTTAAACTTACACAGAGTATTAGAATACGTCCATGGGTTTATAGGGGATGGTCGCACGAATGAAAACAACAACATTTTCTTACCCAATGCGTCAAATCAAGGTAGGTTTAAAAGAATCAAGCATTTACAAACTATTTCCGAAAACTAATAGGACAATAATAATTATTATCTACCTACTCTTTTCCGCTGTTTATCTGGATTCCTCTGGAAGTGGGCGCCAATGATCGCCTTTGATTCTAGTTCGATTGATGATATTGGTTTATTTTTCGGATTGGAGTACTAATTACGTTGTATTTATTTTAGCTAAGTGAACACTGGTATGATACGTAACTCAGGTAGATTCACTTTTGTTCTCGTTACGTCAAAATAATACAAGCAGTAGAATATAACTTCAAATTTACTATAAACCAAATTTAGGTTTTTTAACAAAATTCTACAGCAAAGAGACGTGGATCTGTCGGAGGTTTCGTATCTATACCATGCGATTGTAGCCTCTGGAAACGTTTTACAGTGGTTTATATAAATTTTTCTCACTCGTTAGCTCAAACAACATTTGTACAACCAACGGAATAACAAAGGACAAACTGACAAAATAAAACAGAATCAGCTATTTACAAAATTATACCTTTTAAGTTTTAAATGTCTTCTTACTCTTGCGTTACCAAGAATATTATAGTAAATATAGCATTTCGTTACAAATTGCATGACATTACAATTTACATTACTTTATATTGCAATCCATAGCTAAATTGTTTTAATTTTTGAACACCGTGTGTAATTTTATATGACGTGTTGAAATCATAATTGGCTTTAATGTATATGAGCCCGTTCCTACAACTTTTCAAATGTATCGAGCCTATTCTTAACTTTTAAATCGTTCGAATATTAGACATGGTTGGCAGATAATGATATTTTATGTTAGCGATTACACAGACGAAGCAGTGTGGATGTAGGTAATTACGACCAGTTCCGCCGCAGATTATACAATATTTATAGTGGATTTCTAATAACTCTAAACTGAAGTAAATACTTGTGAAGACTACACCTAGACGAACACTCCTTAATGGACCAACTGACACGCACGGAAAGTTTTGATTTTCAACAATTCTTAAATTGTTACAATTCTAATTTGTGATGAGGCTTTCGGATGGGAAATAAAAAGCTTAGGGAGGATGATATTATATGAAGATACAACTGTTGCGAGATCATTTTTAGGTATCTCCGTTTGTTGTAAGTTGAAAGTATATCAAGAATTTGTTTTAGTAGAAGAGAAGAAAAATGTAAGCCAGTAAATTTCGATAGTCTTGGTTTAAAAATTGCACTTTCAGAACTTATTTAAAAATGTCTTTTTCTAATAATTTTTGTTTCATATTGTTCCACAGCACATCCGACGAGGTATTGATATCTAGTTAGCTTAGGTCGGATAAAACAAAGTCGTGTTACGATAGAAATAAACAATGACTTATTAGAAACGTCAAAAAGTTGAAGTATTGCAGTGCAATACAATTTCAAAGATAGCATGTTGAAGTTAATTGAGATAATCAATCAATTTGAAGGGCAGTGGATAAGAATAGCGTAGACAAAAAATGAAAAACGAGATAAAGGACAACTTCAGCTGGTCAGATTCGATTTAGGTAGAATTTCCGCATAACCTCAAAGCCAAATATAATTGATAAGAGTAGTGGTAAAGACCGTGACCTTCGAGGAGTAGATTCGGAAAGCGGGTCTTGCATCGCGGCTGTGTAGGTAACGCAAATAACAGTAGCTTGTATTCGAAGTTGTATATATGGTCGTTAGCTGAGCGAGCGAATTGGGCAAGCTAACTTGTTGCCGTGAACAACGAAGCAAGGTCGAGGTGAAATGGCGCCGGCGAATGCCGGACAGAATGTGATAACGGCTGCAAACGCCGATACGGAAAAGCTGTTTACCTAAAATAGAAACCAGGAACTGGCCACTACAAATGAGTGCGGGAGCCAAAAGAGACAGGGAAATAAACAGTAGCGGGACAAAGAAATAGAAATATTTAAAGAAGCAAGAAAATAATCCTATCCCCTACTATTGAAACAGAGGCAGCAACATGAGAAAATTAAAGGAAATCAAAGGTGTGATAAAAGCAATGTTAGATGAAATCAAGAAAAATACAGAAGAAAACAGGAAGTTAAGAGAAGAAACGAAAAGGAGAGAAAAGAAATGGGAACACGAGAAAAAACAACTGATTAAAAAAATAGACCTACTAGAAAACAAATTCGAAGCAGTTGAAAAAGAGAAACGTAAATCTAATCTAGTAATTAAAGGAGTGAAATTTGAAAATAACCCAAAAGAACATGCAGCAAAACAATTTCTAGGTGACAAGCTGGGGGTGAAAGTAGAAGTGGAATACGTATGGGACGACGAAGAAAAAGGTGTAGTCGAAATAACAAAAAAACTAGCAACACCGAAAGGATGGACTAATATGAAGACGACAACAGCAAAAGACAACGTAAAAGATAAAGGTCTTACGACACAAGCCTCCGAGTCTGAGAAAAAAAACGGCAATTGATATGGAAAAAAGCAAGAAAAAGATTAGCAATCTGGGAAAAAAAAATTTGGTGATAGGAACATGGAATATGCAAGGAATAAATGAAGAAGGAGCAATCACTCATTTGGTAGAGAAAGTAAGGAAATATAACTTGGAGATAATAACATTACAGGAAACACATCTAAAAGAGAAAAATATAATGCACCCATTGAGGAAAAGGACGACGAACAAAAACATACGTATTCTATGAAAAAATAGAGTAAGTACTAAATCAACTCCCTAGACATAATGTGTAAATGATAGCAGGATATGCAAATGCAAAAGTCGGAAGAGAGGACAGTTTTAGAGACATAACGAGAAGGGAAAGCAAGCATCAAGATAGCAACGAGCCTAAGAGTAATTAATTTTGCAATAGAAAGGAAAATGAAAATAATGAGCACACATTTTACGAGAAAAGACATAAAAAAGGGACATGGGTAATTCCAAGAACTAATCAGACGAACCAAGTTGATCACATTTTAATTCAGGAATAGTACGCCAATCTAATAACCAATGTCAGAACATATAGAGAGACACTGGATTTACAAACGAAATCTCAAATATTACAATTCGTTTAAATAGTGAACTACAAATTGTAAATATCGACAAAGCACCCACGGTAGCTTGGCCAATTTCAACTCTCCCCATCATTCAACACCCAGCTATATACATTGGCGACTTTAACAGCCATCATACGTACTGGAGATATAATGCAACGGACGCAAATGGACGTGCATTGGCGGACTGGGCTGATCTTAACAACATGCATCTCATTTTCGACGCCAAACAACCTGGCACTTTCCATTCAGGCAGCTGGAATACTGAAACCAACCCTGATCTTCGTTTTGTAACCACCGAGAAAAATTTTATCCCTCTCCAAGTTACCCGACAAGTACTTGAAGGTTTCCCCAATAGCCAACACCGTCCTGTTATGGTTGAGGTTGGTCTTAAAATCCCGCTAATCTCTTCTGCACCACTCCCAAGATGGAACTTTCTCAAAGCCAACTGGGAAGATTTCGCTAAACAACTTGAAAAGATTGTACATCTTATCCAGCCAGTACCTGGAAATTATGAAAGATTTTTGGGTGCGGTAATGTCCGTAGCCAAAAAAACTATACCTCGTGGGTTTCGAAAGACTTATATCCCATGCTGGTCCTCAAATACAGAAAATCTTCACAAAGAATTCAATAAGACTCACTCACAAGACACAGCTAGCGAACTAATGCACTCTTTAGATACTGCAAGGAGGGAGAGATGGCAGTCAACAACAGAAGATCTCGACTTTAAACACTCGAGTCGAAAAGCGTGGACTTTACTACGAAAACTGGGTGGCGCTTCTGCACCTTCTAAGAAAGTCTCACTTATTAGCCCGAATGCAATTGCAAATTGATTAGTTAAACTATCGAGAGCTCCCGGGGAAAAGACGCAAACAAAAACTGTAAGCTCCACTCTAACGCAAATGAAACGCGAAGTTTATGCATCTCAGGATGTCTCCCGCCCTTTCTCTCTGATCGAAGTAAATAAAGCAATATAGGCTACAAAGTGTGGAAAGGCAGCCGGTTCAGATGGAGTGTATCCTGATTTCGTCAGAAATTTGGGTCCCTCAGCTCGTGAATGGTTACGGCGCTTTTATTCTACCATAATGGACACCGGTAAACTACCCAAGGCCTTCAAGCAATCTAAAGTAATTGCAGTACTAAATCCAGGAAAATGCAGCGACTTACCTGAGAACTATCGACCAATAGCTTTATTAAGTGTGGCGTATAAAATCCTAGAGAGACTAGTTTACAACCGTTTAAACCCAATAGTTGATTCTCAACTCCCTACCGATCAAGCAGGGTTCAGAACAGGACGAAGCTGCGTGGATCAGGTGCTAGCTCTCACGGCATACATAGAAGCAGGTTTCCAAAAGGGACAAAAAACATCCGCGGCTTTTATCGACCTCAGTGCAGCCTACGATACTGTTTGGCGACACGGCATGCTATATAAACTGTTCCGCTTAGTACCATGCAAGAAGTTACTTACTCTCATCAATAATTGCCTCAGTAACCGCGTCCTTTGTGTTCATATAAATAACTCTATAAGCAAATCTCGTTTACTGAATAATGGACTACCCCAAGGCTCCGTACTATCACCGCTCTTATTTAACATCTACATAAGCGACTTACCGATTCTGGTTGCCAAGAAATTTGCCTATGCAGAAGATATAGCGATAGCTACACAGGATAAATCCATACCAGCAACAGAGGCAACGCTTAGTGCAGACCTAAACATTCTCTCCACTTACTTCAGAAATTGGAGACTCTGTCCGAACACCAACAAGACGGAGGTATCTTGCTTCCATTTAGATAATAGGAAAGCGCATTCGAAACTTACCGTTACTATGGAAGATCGATTGTTGAAACCCCAAATACCTGGGGGTAACCCTCGATAGAACTTTATCTTACCGAGAGCACCTAACAAAGTTATCTTTAAAACTAAGCTCACGTAACAACATCATCCAAAAACTAGCCGGAACTACGTGGGGAGCATCTTCGGATGTCCTTCGAACCGCAACCATCGGATTAGTGTACTCCGCAGCTGAATATTGTGCACCGGTTTGGATAAATAGCGCACACACTCATAGAATCGACAAGCAGCTTAACATCAGTCAACGTATCATAACAAGGACAATTAGATCAACACCCTTACGTTGGGTACCCACGTTAAGTAATATACCTCCATCGCACCTGCGTAGAAAGCAAATTCTTATCAATGAGTACGCTAAATTATTAGCGAATCCCCAACTTCCGATTCATGAGTACCTCGAAGCATCTAACCGCACAAGACTAAAATCTCGCCACCCACCGCTAAGACTAGCAGAGCAACTATCGACAACAGGTTTTAATATCGAACTCGCCTGGATGGAAGAGTGGGCAGAGAACAGCACCCGAACTGAAAAAGACATAATAGAAAACCCCACAAAACGCCCGCCTGGCTTTCTACTCCCACGCCGCCAATGGCGAATTTTAAACCGTATCCGGACAAACCATGGCAGAAATGCGGAATGTCTCCACCGTTGGGGAACGGTACTCTCTCCAGGATGTGACTGTGGAGCACCAATACAGTCTATGCGTCACATTGCTCATGATTGGGATCTTCGAGCTTTCCAAGGAGCACCAGCTGACTTATATGAAGTAAGAGCTGACGCAGTTAGATGACTTGAGGAATTAGATATCCCTCTATGATGCTCGACACCGTATCAAAATATATGATAACCATATGCGCACGATATAGTATATATACATATACTTTGTTTTTCTTTTTCTTTTTCTTTTATTTATACAACTTTATTCTTTTATGTTTGGTATCTGTGTATGGTTATGCGGTGACGAGTAAACCGATCACATCGGCTCCGTCACGCTGTGAAGATTTTGGGTGTTTAAGTACAGTGAAAGTGGATACAAAACCACAATAAGGTCGTAAAGTAGTGGTGTATAAAAGGAAAGTTAGGAGCTAATAAAGAAGAGCACAGATAGTGGTAAGAAATTAGATATTTAAGCCGAGTATTACTTAAACGGCAATAACACGAATAGAATAAATTTAAAAGTTGCACGCTGGCTTTATCGGGCGCCAAGGGGTCAACCGGGCCCGATAAGCAGGTAATATCGTAAATAAACAACAGCTGAAATTCAAAGCGAATATATTTATATTTTATATTCTAAATACCACAACATAGCCAAAAAACTGTACAGCTAAATTATAAATACTAATAAATAAATAACAAAGTGTTTTGAGTGCTTCGTACTGTAATGTGATGTATCGGGTCATAACAAGCATATAAAAGCACCGAAAATAGCCTAAGAGCAATTACAAGTACGCAAAAGTCAGCTGGTAGGTAGGTCCCGTCCGAAAGGTTGAATTGCGGGCCTTATCTGGCGCTGGCTGACAGCGTCAAAGATTCTAAGCGGAAAGCAGTGGCGGCGCAGCTGTAAGGGAAAGGGTAAAGTTGCAAAAGTAAAAATGTCGACAGACGAGTGTTCAACGGATGAGGGGAGGAGAAAAAGACAAAGAGCGGAGGAGGTATTCGGTAGTAGTACGAAGACTAATAACAGGTCGCCCACAAAGACAGCCAAGAAAAGTGACGAAAAACTAGACCTACTGATTGATATGGTTAGAGAACTAAGCACTGACCAGAAGAAAATGAAAAGTGAGCAAGAATTAATCATAGGGGAAATCAAAAAGGTAAGAGAAGAGAACAATTTATTGAGAACAGAAAACCAGGAGCTAAAAGCAGAAAATGAACAAATCAACAAAAAATTAAAAGAAGTATGTGGAAGAGTGGAGTGGCTGGAAAAAAGGAAAGGAAAAAATAATGTAATAGTATCAGGATTAAAAATGGACTCGAATGATCCGAATGTTCCAAAAATTGCGATAAAGAACATGATTGAAGAAAAATTACAAGTGACTGCTGAAATTAAAACGGCACACAAACTAGGCGATAAAATGTGCCTAGTAGAGTTCAAGAATGAGGAGGATAAGACAAAAGTGATGGAAAACAAGCACAAACTGAAAGCAAACACACGAACTAAGATTTACATTAATGAAGACATGACAAAGAAAGAAAGAGAAAAAGGAAAACAAATAAGAAAGTGGGCAAAAGAAGAAAGTGACAAAGGAAAAGACGTCAAGGTGGGATACAATAAGGTAATCGTCGAAGGACAAGAGTGGAGATGGAACCACAACAAAGAAAAGTTAGAGATAATTCCAAAAAACTAGCGAAGAGGTATGGAGGAGGGGATTTGATGGTAACAAACGCGGCAATGAAAAAGGACAAAAGTAATAAAAAGGAAAGTATATACAAAAGTAAAAGAGAATGTACCCCAGTGAGGAAAGTAGGGAAAAAAATAAAAATGGTAAAAGAGAACATTAAAATTGGAACATGGAATATGCGGGGCACGTACAAAGAAGGAGCTTTAAGAAATGTGGTAACAATTATGCAGAAGTACTCGTTAGATATTTTGGCTATGCAAGAGACAAAACAAATTTTTGAAGACCCAATAATAGTAAATGGGTATACCTTCCTGAACAGCGGAGGTTGTAATAGATATTTCGGAACGGGGTTTGTCTTAAGCAACAGAATGAAACAGACAATAGTTAATTTTGAAGCACACTCAGAGAGAATATGCATATTGAGAATACAAGGGAGATATAGGAAAATAAGCATTTTAAATATTCATGCGCCTACGGAAGAGAAGGACATACGGGAGAAAACAGAATTTTATGAAGAAGTTTCAAACAGGCTCGAAAATATTCCAAGATACGACGTAAAGGTTGTCGTGGGCGACATGAACGCCAAAATAGGGAGAGAGGAAATATACAAGGAAGTAACTGGAGGTAAAAGCAAACACTTAGAAAATTTCGAAAATGGGAAATTAGTCATCGGGTTAGCGACAGAGAGCAATATGAAAATCATGAGCACGAGTTTTGACCCCAAGGACATCCACAAGGATGGCATGGAAATCACCGGATGGACACACCTGTAATCAGATAGATCACTTTTTAATAGAAACTAACCATAGCAGCGCCGTAAAGGATGTCAGAAGCTATAGGGGTGCCGATACTGACTCGGACCACTTCCTGGTCATAGCTAAACTAAGGCAAGAACTACCAAGATGCAAGAAAACAAGCAATGTAACGACAAAGAAATACAACGTTCAGAGTATGTGCGAAGCAGAAATAGTGAACAAACTGGAAAACACAATAACAACACGATTGGAGGAGAGAGGAGTAGTGGACACAAATAGAGGACGCAGTTAAAAATAGTTTAGAAAGTTGTTTAGGAAATCTAGAAAAGCGTAAGTCAAAGGATTGGTACGACGAACAGTGTAAGATGGTTTTGACAGAACGAAACAATGCCAGAATTGAAGCACTGAAAAATAACACAGAAGAGAAAAAAATAGGTACAAATCACTTCGACAAAGGGCAAAAACGGTATGCAGACAAAGAAAAGAGACCATATGCAGAAGAGGTTACAAGGAATTGAAGAACGGTATGTCAATAGGGAAATAAGGAATTTTTACCAGGAGATAAAGAAAACTGCCAGTAAAGGCAGTGCAACAAGAGCCTTCTGTAGAAGTAAACAGGGTGCTCTGTTGTTAGGAGACACTGCAAGTAAACTAGATAGATGGGCGGAGTATTTTGACGAGCTCTTAAATGAAGGCCCGGATGGAGATAGATTAAGATCTAACAGCGCTGAAGAGCTAGGTGAAGACAGAGAGGTTAGGGAACCCACAAACGTTGAAATAAAGGAGGAAATCATGAAACTGAGAAACAATAAATGCACAGGAGAGAATGGAATACCAGCAGAAGTTTTAAAATATGGAGGAGAAAAATTGCAAGAAAGAACAGGAAAGTTAATTAGGAGAGTATGGCGAGAGGAACGGATGCCGGGACAGTGGGATAACACAATAATAAGTCCAATTCATAAGAAAGGGGATAAAAACCTTTGTTCAAATTATAGGGGTATAGCCCTACTTGACGTCTCCTACAAAGTATTTGCCAGAATTATAAGGAAAAGGCTCAGTGACGTGTACGACAAAGAGGTAGGAGAGTACCAGGGAGGGTTTAGAGAGGGCAGAGGAACATCCGACCAAATATTTACATTAAAAATGATAATGAGCAATAGTTACGAACATACGCTGGGACTACACCTTCTGTTTATAGACTTTAAACAAGCTTATGACACCGTTATTAGAAGTAAACTATACGAGGCCTTGGGTGAGTTAGGAATACCCAACAAACTAATTAATCTAGTCAAGTTAACGTTATCAAACACCATGAACAAAGTAGCAGTGGAAGAGAAACTCTCTAATAGTTTCGCGGGAAGAAAAGGATTGAAGCAAGGAGACCCATTATCTACGGTACTCTTCAACTTTCTCCTAGAAGTAATATTGAGAAAGGCTGAAATCCAGAATAATGGCATGATTTACCAACGTAAACATCAGCTAATTGGATATGCGGACGATATTGTAACGTTTCGCCCCGCGCGAACGCGTTTTTAAATTAAAATTAATTAGCGCGTTCACCCTCAGCGATTTTTGATTATCAGGGGCTGTAGATCTGAAACGCCCGTCCAGCGATAACGGCGCGTCATAAACGGATCCCCCGCTCCACGTTTGCGCATCTCTGCGCCGGTCCCCCTCTTAAACACTCCGAGGAAGTTGTTCGCTGCACGAAGCCCGAAGGCGAACACTTATAAGCAGTCCCACGACCGCTCCTGAGGGCATTCATCCACTTGTACACCGACACCTTCACCAGCATCCATTCCCCTCCTAGATCCCGATCCCGTTCCGTCCTGGCTAGTTATTTACTTACCTTAGATTCATTTTCCTGACCTGACCCGTAGTCGGCGATAGGCGAAGACTTCTTCAAGGAGAAGACCGCCTTCACGATTGCAACCTGAAACCTGTCCCATATCCTGTAGAATTGGTACGGGACGAAGTTCGCTTGAGAGCCGCTCCGCCGTTCTGCCCTTATTTTAACTTGTATCCCCGAGATCCAAATTAAGTAAAGGAATCCGAATTCGTTAATAATTTAATGTAACAAATCCTTGAGACGTGTTAGCCGGCGACGACTCCTTTTTTTTAGAGACCGCCAGGCCCGTCTATGTAAATTAATTTAAATAATTCCAAATCTGTTGATAATATAATTTGACAAATCCTTAAGACGTGTTTGCCGGCGACGACTCTTCTTTTTTAGAGACCGCCAGGCCCGTCTATGTAAATTAATTTAAATAATTCCAAATCTGTTGATAATTTAATTTGACAAATCCTTAAGACGTGTTTTCCGGCGACGACTCTTCTTTTTTAGAGACCGCCAGGCCCGTCTATTGAAATAACTTGCTTAGCAAACAACCTAAATTTCATTTTGGAAATAATTATTTAACCCAAGTGCTGGCGATTAAGATATGACAATAGCGTCTCGTAATATCTAGTTCAAAAGCCCGTATAAAGACTAAATTGCTCCCCTCGAAAGAATTGGTTAATGTTTTTATTAGCTACAGAATTCTACTTACCAGAGAAGCCCGAGATCACCTCCTACGCACCAACAGCTAGGTCAAGGACGTTCACCAGGTGAATCTCTCCACCGAATCCTCGTGGTACCGCTCCTTACACCAACATCACACCGCGAATTCTCCGACTAAGGGCCAATCCCTTAGGAAACCGCCGTCACGTAAGCAAGAATCTGATATTTAGTTAATTAACCTGACATTACAGCAACATGTGCCCGAAACTCTTTCGCTGAGGGCCAAGTGAAGAACGCGCGCCTATCTCGAAGTCGGTCCAGAAGTTACCAGAGGCGTCTCCACAAGAATTCCCGAGGGGGCTATCCAGAGACCACCGTTTACACGGCTGTACAACGGGTTGCAGCGACAAGGGGCAAGAAGCGAAGGACGATAGATTACTTTTATTTTCGAAATAAATGTTCATTTTCAATTATACAATTATGATTACGTTTGTAAATAGTTCTGAGTACCAATATTAAATTGTTTAAAGCTATCCTTTGTTTAGTTTGCTACGCTTCTTATGTATATCTGGGAAATCTTGACCCTGTCTCCGACTCGACTAGCTACCAGAAAGTTAATTAGTAATTATCTTTGTACCCTTAATGAGCACAAGGGTGAAATATTATAATATAACCTTGTTATCCAGATCGAAAAAGGAGGTCGAAAAGGTCTTCGCTAAACTAGAAGCAGCAGCAGAAAAATACGGGTTAGTTATTAATGAACAAAAAACAAAGTATATGGAATTAAAAGGAGAACCACAAGAAGGAATGAACAATATTCAGTTCGAAGGAAAGAATAAGGTCTATATATTTGAAAAAGTCAGACTCTTTGAATATCTTGGAGCGACTGTCACATGCAATAACGAAGAAAGCGCAGAAATTGACAAACGTATAGCAAAGGGAAATAGAGCATTGGGGGCACTAACTAATATATTAAGGGAAAAGGCAATATCAAGGGCGGCCAAGTTTAGAATTTACAGAACGATAATTAAACCTACGGTGGCATACGCGTGTGAAATGTGGGCTGTAACAAAGAAAAATGAAACCAGGCTAGAAACTTGGGAAAGAAAAATACTCAGAAAAATACTTGGGGGAGTTAAAACGGCTGAAGGGAACTGGAGGAGACGAACAAACCACGAAGTTAAGGAGTTATACGGACACCCAGATATCATTCATTATATTAAAGCACAGAGGGTAAGGTGGCTGGGTCATGTTAGCCGAATGTCACAGTATAGGAACGCCAAAAGGGCACTTACGGAGGGAGAAGGAGGCAAAAGAAAAAGAGGGCGACCAAAAAAGAAGTGGTTAGATGCAGTGAAAAGTGACTTACGGAGTGTAGGAGTAGGGGATTGGAAGACAATGGCACAAGACAGATGCAAATGGAGAAAGCTGACGAAGAGAATAGAAGAAATGGACTAAAAGTGTACACACACTAAGGGTTAACTGTAATATAAATTATTGTAATGGCATATTTTATACTAAGTCATGGGCCTGCAAGGCCTGTTGTACTAGAATATATATATATATATATATATATATATATATATATATATATATTAATTTAAGCTTTTAGTTCTAGTATTTTTTAAATTACATATTTTTTGCATTTGGAATAGATTTGTTATAGATCGGCATACAATATTTATTACTATTTATCTATGTTTTTTGTTATTTTATTTAGGTAAGTATTATTTTGTAAAATTTATATTATTTAAATAATGTGCGTGTTCGTTTGTACAGCTTATTATCCTATAATTGGGTATCCTGTTGGGCAAATAAAGATTATTATTATTATTATTAAGATCGCAAATGATAATTTTAAGAAGATTCTACCACTAAATATGTTTTTTGTAAAGAGCATCCACCGAACTGTGGCAAATCAACTTAATCTTAAAATTATTGCCAAATTGCTTTACAGGTATATATTAACTGTTTTAGTCGAACGTTTTCGAATTATCTAACTTAATTTCTAATCGAGAAGGACGAAATAATATGTCAGTGTTGCTGACGGACACGACAACTGACAACTGAGTCAAACAGAGAATTTTACACAAATATTGATTTTAAGGTTTTTCTGATAATTATATCGTTTTTTCCATTGTGCAACCCCTAAATTCACCTGTGCCGCAAAATTCCTACACCCCGAGTTTTTTTTTTAAATATACAATTGACCAGCAGAAAGTCTTCAAACAGCGAATTTCACACAAATATTGATTTTAAAGTTTTTCTGATAATTATAACGATTTTTCTGATTTTGCTACGCCCAAATCAATTGCGCTGAAAAACTCCCAAATTCCGAATCACAACCCGTAGAAAGTCTCCAAACAGCGAATTTCACACAAATATTAATTTTAAAGTTTTTCTGATAATTATAACGTTTTCCCCATTTTAAAACGTTCAAATCCACCTGGGCCGCAAAATTCGCACATTCCGAAATTTCTTAAAAAATAAAATCGACCAGGAGAAGTTCTCCAAACAGCGCATTTCACACAAATATTAATTTTAAGGTTTTTCTGATAATTACAACGTTTTTCCCATTGTGCACACCCGAAATCCACCTGTGTCGCATAATTCCCGCATGCAGAATTCTCTTAAAAAATACAATCGACCAGTAGAAAGCCTCTAAACAGCGAATGTCACACAAATATTAATTTTAAGATTTTTCTGATAATTATAACGGTGTTCCCCATTTTTCAACCCCCAAATCCACCTGGGTCGAAAAATTCCCACATGCCGAATTCTTTTATAAAATACAATCGACCAGTAGAAAGTCTCCAAACGGCGCATTTCACATAAATATAAATTTTACAATTTTTTTGATAACTATAACGTTTTGCATCCCCCAAATCCACCTGGGCCACCAAATTTCCACCTCCCAAATTCTTTTAAAAAATAAAATCGACCAGTAAAAAGTCTCCAAACAACGCATTTCACACAAATATTAATTTTACAATTTTTCTGATAATTATAACGGTTTCCCCATTTTGCAACCCCTAAATCCGCCTGAGCCACGTACTACCAAAAAACAAAATTCGACATTTTTTTCTTTCCCCCTGTTTATGCGAACATCCAATTTGCTACAAATGCACCTCAGCTTTCTACCCCTGTAACTTCGCCCCCGTGCATTGCAGACCCAAAGAATAGCCAGTACGATGAGCGTTGGTTCATCCTGTTTCCAGCTACCCCAAATCACATTTACAACCTCTCCAGAAAGTTCGCCCTTGACGAGATCTTCAAAATGACACCAACGACATTCACCTGCAATACGTACGACTTGAAAAAATTTGCGAACACTGCGCATTTTTCAAGCGTCACACAAATCGCTAGAAGAGCCAGGTACTAGCGTCACATCTCCAATTCGTTAAACATTTTCAATGTTAAAATTCGAGAACAGCAGCTGCCTGCAATTTAGGCGGCTGCGAAGACCACTACGTCACGCTGAGCTAACGAAAAGCAATGTCCAACGAACATTAGTAAAACTAATTCCTCGGCAATCAACTCTTTGTATATTGAAATAATCGGCAACCGCAATATTAATTTAAAGTAGACGTTAAAAGCGGATGACCGTTTTCAGTATTTTTTAATTTATTTCGATTCACCCTTGCAGAATGTGTTTACTGCTCACCTATACGTTTTACAAAATAAATTATGCTGCACGTACAAATATGGATATTTTTCTGAAATGCGGTGTGTAAACATTAGGTACAACACACGACTTGTAAACAAGGTGTACGTGCCCTTTACAAACTGAATAAATTTGCTGAAACGCCAACGTTATGTCTATAACACCCAATAGTTGTCAAGTAAAAGACTGAAATGTACAACGTTTCCAAACTAAGCTGGAGATCGAATTTTATAGCATTCACTAGTATCAATAGCGATTAATGTATTTATTCCTAAACGAGTATTGACATTAGTTTTCCTTAGATATTTATTATAAATTGCAATAATCTCCGTTCTAATGGGAACACAATACGACATTCTGGTTACTGCTACTGCTGTGTTTGCGGTTACTATAGATTTTTTTAAACTATATCAGTTGATGGCTATACATTTAAAAAATCTGAATATCACACAGTAATGAGATAATTGCTTCTCAAAAACATAGGAATCAGTCAAGACATCTTATACTACCATAGAAAATTGGATTGCAGAAATTGTGCAATTCCAAATATTTTATTAATCTTCTTTTTATTTTCTGTTTTACGTGTTTTATTCGTTGTGTTACTACAAGTTCATTATTGTAATTATTCTTTCCATTGTTTTACTAGCTTGCATTCTTTCTGCACTAAGCCAGAGCTTTGTCAATACGTTGTATTGAACATTTGGACGCCAGTTGCCGTATCTCGACAACACCGCCACACTAGGGCCAGGAGCAATAAAAACTACCACACGTCTAAGGTTCAGTTGAATAATTCAAAGTTATGAATATGTGAATAACAACAAATGTATACATTGGTGCGCAAAAATATGGATACGCCTATATATCTACTTTACTCTAATACATTAATTATTTAGTTGTTATGTTGCATCCTTTTCTCTTGTAATTAACCCTACAGGGGCGCGTGAAATTTTGGAACATCAGAAGGCGCGTCGGTCTGATAGAGCTACAGTGCCTATATAAGGACAGTGTAGTCAATTTTGGTCATCTTTCTGATTGGCTGTTGAGATATCCGCCATCCTGAGTCGTTTACGAAATTACACATAGTCACACAAAATTGCTTCAAAGTTCTTTTTTACTTCCCTCGTCTAAAAGACGAAGGAAGTATTGTAATCGCGAAAAAATCACCTTTCGAATTTTTCAGATTTTCACGTATCAGGGTCCCTAGACGAAAAACAGGTTCTCAATTCCGTCTGTCTGTCTGGCTGTCTGTTAGCGGTATAACTCAATAACTATTTGTAGGAGGAAGACAATGTTTTGCCTACACATTATGTATCTACCTGGCATGAAACATGAAAATTTAAGACAAATATATACAGCGTGAGCAACTTAAAAAATAAAAATAAATTATTTTTTATTTAACTTATCAATAAATACAAGTAATAATTTGTACATAGAGCAGGCTTTATTCTTACCAAAAATGGGCCCTAATAGGTACAGCATAAATGTTTTACGATACAAAAAGGACCAACAAATTAGTGCGTTACTTAATACAGCTGCAACGCAGGAATTCGAAGAGTTGGTGCTCCGTAGCTCAGGTAGAAATAGCCCGATCCCTTGCAATATCCCACAAAACGTTGGGACTGCATACGCGGTCCCCATGCCCTTCGAATTCGGCCACCGGTAACTTTTTTTTTATTTGAAAATATATTTAATTTATTAGAACCGTGAAGATATTTTTACTCCTAACTTAATTTCATTTTTAAAATTATTTAGTGTCACAATGTCGACAAGGGAAGTTCTGGGTAAAGTATTTTACAGATGTTTATGGAGAGTAGCTCTAATATCAAGTGTAATGAAATAATCCTCATAAAATTCTACAGTCTCCTTCGTATATAATAACGTCCAAACAACAGAATTAGGCAGCTACTGAGTGGAGGCAGGCCATGCAGCCACATATTACCGCAATATATAAAAATAAATATAGCGTCAGTCTATGACAACGGGCGCGCCCTCTGTAGGGTTAATAAATCGTTCATTACGATACGATTGCGATAATAAATTATCGACTACGTAGTCGTATACCTAAACTTTTGCTTTGCAGGTATCTCATTCTGCGATAGGTCACGGATCTACTAGAAGGAAATACCTTAAGTTCCACATGCTTAAAAAATGAAATATGATATGGTAATTATATTCAATTTAATTATAATTAATGTCACCAGTTAAAAAACTAGTTTATCAGATTATAGAAATTGTAAACAGTTTCGTTATTAAATAAAGACTCAAATTAATAATATGGCCTTATTTTACATAGTAATCAGCATGTAAAATTCAAATATAAACAACTGAAGAAAACCTACAAATAATACTAATAAGCCTCAACTTCGTAATGACTGAAAATATTGTGTCAAATCAAAGTTTGTGGAAAAGGTTGCTCTTTGAAAACCCGTACAAAGAGGCGAATCTGCTTATTAACCAAAACTATGTACTACAAAATACAGATAAAAACATTTTAGGCTTCCTGGGGCTTTCAACCAATCTTATTAACGTAAAACCAATTATAACTAATTTCTTGGTTACGCCAATATTTAAGCAACTGAAATAGGTTATAACTTATAAAAGGAAACAATTATTGTGCCTTAAATTATAACTGAATCATAAAAATGATTTTTAATCGAACATTTAATAGACTTAACTTTACGCTTGCATTAGTTAAACGAAAGTTTGCGAACGAATTTAATGTAGATAATTTGAATAATCCTAATTATTGAAATTGGTACCTATTATAACAAAGATATTATCTGCAATGCTGCCCAGAATCGACAAGCTCGACGCGATGGAGAGTCGCTCAAGATCATGATTTTGAGAATCTGTTCGACAGTACGGTCAAAAATTTTCCATCATCATGATTAGCTGGAGCCACGTGCATACGATAATAATGCTGCGTTTTCTCCGTATAATATTTACAACCAGATATGTAATTAGAATTGGATGTAGCACCATAAAAAAAGCTAAAACAACTAATATTTTTATATAGATTCTATTATTGCACCACATTTCGAATATTGCTCTTCACTTTTATTCACTCTATATGACTTGTTAAGTGATTTTGACGTCATTAAGCTATCCTTGTTATCAATTCCACGATTGGGTATTATTAGTGCATTTAAGCTGAAATTATTCTAGTTAAAATTTCTGAAGACGGCCCTGTTTAAAGTTTAACCCTGGATCTGAAAGCTACATTTTAAATATAATTTGGCCCAAACAATGATGCGTTCACGGTCCGTAGAATTCGTCCCGTAAGCGTTCTCTTTTTAAATTCAAAACAAACATAGATATTGTAATTCTTTTCTTGATGAACGTTTCCGTTTCATATACCAATTGCGTCATGTTTCGCGACTGCTCGGCGTCGTTGTAATTGCAAATTCTTCAAATCCGTATGCAGCTAATCAATTCTGAACAACCCTTCCTTGTTCCACGCACAAAGAAATTAGGCTTTGGGATTACTTTTGTTTTGGCAATAGCGCATTATGCTACCCTTGGAAATTTCCTGTTATTGACTTCAACGCCCGAAGTTCGTAAAAGCTGACCTTGTAACTTAATACTTTTGGGATTCGCTGGTTAGCCAGGAATTCTTTCTAGAACGTTCCTTGATAACCAAGCTTTGTGTAAAGGAAATAAGAATTGATAACTCCTTAGGGAGTGATGCATTTAAAATTAGTGGTTTTGAGTCCGGAATTTTCTTCCATTGTATCCGTCGCGCGTAGCCCGATTTGAAATTAATTAATTAGTAGCAAGCTTCCGACCAAGAACGTTTTAGAAGAACGCGACCCCCGGACCTCGGCCGGGGGGGGGGGGCTTCGCTATTTTTGGGAGCTTTTGGCTAACTTTTGGTGATTAACATGGTGAATCCTTTTTGGCGTTCGTGCAGACTTTCAAGTGCCTTTGGGGCACGTTAATGGCGAGTGCAGTTAAACCCGAATCTTCGAAGTGAACATTAATGTTTGTGTGTTTTTGGAAATGCGCGGTGGGCAGAGGAAGTGTAGTGAACTCGACGTTGTTTAATGAAGGGCCGATTTTCGTTTACTACAGCTGGTCTCCAGGGAGACTTTTGGCACTTTCTGCCGATCCGGTTAGAAACGTTATCTGAAGAGCCTCAACTAACTTTTTTCCCTGTTAAGTCGGGAAAAGACTATTGCGTAATGCATATTTGGGTCAACGTCGGGGTTTAATTGGGCCGCCGCGCAACATCGTATTGGCTGCTGTCACACTTCTTCGATTGATGGTTTCTGCCGACTGTCTTCAATTCCCTCGAGTCCTGCTGCCTCTTCTGGAGAATTTGCTACACCTTTTGCACGTCTCGCCAGGCCTCCACGAGAACGAGTACATCTGCATCTAACACTGCATGCTTCAACTCAGGTAGGCGCCTTGTATTGTACCAATTAAATAACTCTGGTGCCTAACTTAATGTGCGATTTTATATTTTATTGTGTGTCAGTGCTTATAATCGTTGCGTACGTCCGCTAGGACCTATGATTTGTTTCAGTTAATATTTACCAGGGGCTTTCCTCCTGGCGTCCATTTTATGTCATTTGTTTTGGATCATAGTGTGTTTTTTTGTGTCTTTGTAACTAGCCCTTAAGATATATTTTGGTTTTGTGGGGCCCCCTTTCATATTCACGTAGGATATCTTTTTACTAAATTTAAACTCACCTCCGGGTGTGTGTTTTAATGTACCGATTTGTGTAAACTGTCATTTGTGTCTTTAAATAATAAACTTGTTAAAGTCAGTTCATTCTTTTTTATGAACTTTGAAACCCCTTCTGGGTCATTAACTAATCTAGTGTGGCAAAGGCCAAATGTAATTAATTTTGTGAAGTTAAAGCATGCTCTTTTGAGTAAGTAAGCCCCAGAATTTGGGCCAGTCAGTGTTCTTTTGTTATTCTTTAGTGACGGTGGCCTTGAAGGTAAGTGATTTAACGACAAGGTCACCCGGCTACTCGGAGGAGGCTTGGTGAACAACAGGCTGAGGTGTTCAGCAACGTACTTGGAGGACTTCTACATAGGCTACGTGTATTGTTCTTGGTTCTAGACACGTTAGCCACCCCTAATCAGAACCAAGTGGCGCTCAGGCATTTCTCTTTCTTTTAAGCAAGCTTTAGGGTAAGTGCCGCCGGTTTTTCTTTGAGCTTTCGAACCACGCCTTCCCGTCTGAGCTAAGCGCAGGTAACCGGAGAAACGAAATCTACTCCAGCACATTAAGATCTGTGTCCTTTATAGTAAAGCCGGCGAACCCTGTAGTTTGTACCCGATTTTTGACAGTGCTCTTGATCAATGTCGATCTGAGCAATTAAAACCGTAACAGATCTAAGTGGCGCCCAACGTGGGGCTTTGTTTTTGTCGATAACGCCTTTAGGGCATTGTTTTTGTGTTTCTTTTCTTGTCATACAGCTTCATTTTAGTGTTTGGCATTAACGTCATATAGTTTTTTCCACTATTTTTCGTGAAAACTTGACTTTTTAGGACTTTGAAATTTGGAAACGTGTTTTTTTCATATCAGGACGCGTATCCTATATGTTTTCTTTTATCAAATGAGTTCCTTGCCATCCCTTTGACATACCAAACATTGTTTTTCCCGGAATTTTTCGCGGGATTTTTGTGTTTTTTCGTGTTTAAGATTTCAACATTTTCTTTTTCGTGCTAGGGCACATTTTGAAGCCCTTCTTTTGGTGTTAATTGTTTCTTTTAATATGAATCATTAAGTAAACCGTGTTTTTTTGTTTTTTTCGTGAAAACTCTGAAATTTTTGAAAGGTCTCGAACTTTTTTTGAATTCGTTTATTGTTGATTGTGTTTAGCCTTCAGCTAGTTTGAAATTTTATTGTGCTATTCTGAATTTAAGTTGAAGTTAGTAAAGTTTATCGACATTGACGCATTTAGATTACTGATGTTGACTTTTTTTGTTGTCATCCTTTGATGTGGTGCCGCGTTGTTGTTCGTTAACGAGTTGGAAATCATTTCGTTTTCCTTATTCTTCATTGGTCCGTTGTTAGGATGTGGTTTTGTGCTGGTGTGTTTGTGAGATCCGCTTTATGCGAATTTGTAATATCTCTCAAACCATCTTAGTTGGATTGGCGTAGTATTTTTTGATGGACTCCTATTTCGTTTTCATTTCTATCGTGTATCGCCCAACTTCGTTTGCTGATTTCATCGCGTGCATCAACACCTGTTGTAGTGTCGTGTACACTTTCCGTCGTACGTTTTTCATTTATTGACTTAGTAGTTTACCATGTTGAAGTATGTTGCGATTTAGTCGCCTGTTGTCGTTTTGTTTAAGTAACTTATTTATGGACGATCTGTCGTCGCCTACCGAATTTTGTTTTGATGACTTTAGGTTGTCACTTTAGGTGTCTTTGCCCTTTGGATTTTGGGAAAGACTTTTTCGTTGAAGACTTTTGATGGCTTTAGGCCATGCATCGTATTCCTGCCCTTTGGACTTTGGGAGGAGCGATTTTGTTGTTAGCTTTTGAGCTTCGTGTGACGGTCAAGGCCAGGCTGTTCGCACGTTGTGTCTTTAGTGAATTTTAGGTTTGACATTTGTTGGAGACTTTGTTTTTCCGGATTTTCTTTTGGTGTTCGGTGTCGGAGTCATTTTCGGTCTCGCATTTTGCGAATTCATAGACGATTTGGCTTTCGGCATCGTCATCAATTGAGGATTTCGGTGGACTTAGTTTTCTTTTATATTACTCCCGATCATTGACCATTTTTGACAATTTCTGTCACAACCTTTTTGTCCTTTCTTTCCCTGTTGGTGTTCCTGCTGTGGGACTCACACAATGCGCTGATCCCGTGACGCGCAGCGTGCCCTCTTCAGATTTACCTTTGGGGTTAGATCTTGGACGTCTTCTTCTTTTTTTTGTGTTTGTAGTCCTTACAAATACACCCTGTGTTCGATTGGCAGGTTGGACGGAAACTTATGCAGGCGTAAGACGTTTCCCGATTTTGACAATCCCACATTAATGACTTTTCCCGGATTTGACATTTATTATTGAAGTTTTCGTATTTTCCACCGGCGTAACCGGTCTTTTGTAACCCTTCTTCCTTCTCACTCTGTCCATTGACGCTATCCGTCATCGCGTGGTTGGGATCCTGAGTAGTGACGGCTATCTCAATCCGCACCTCAAGTTAAGCGAATCTTCTAGCAACTTCTTTAGTTGTCCTAAGGATCAATTTGGAAAATTGACCTCTAGTAAGGGGGGTGTTAAGTGATTTTGACGTCATTAAGCTATCCTTGTTATCAATTCCACGATTGGGTATTATTAGTGCATTTAAGCTGAAATTATTCTAGTTAAAATTTCTGAAGACGGCCCTGTTTAAAGTTTAACCCTGGATCTGAAAGCTACATTTTAAATATAATTTGGCCCAAACAATGATGCGTTCACGGTCCGTAGAATTCGTCCCGTAAGCGTTCTCTTTTTAAATTCAAAACAAACATAGATATTGTAATTCTTTTCTTGATGAACGTTTCCGTTTCATATACCAATTGCGTCATGTTTTGCGACTGCTCGGCGTCGTTGTAATTGCAAATTCTTCAAATCCGTATGCAGCTAATCAATTCTGAACAACCCTTCCTTGTTCCACGCACAAAGAAATTAGGCTTTGGGATTACTTTTGTTTTGGCAATAGCGCATTATGCTACCCTTGGAAATTTCCTGTTATTGACTTCAACGCCCGAAGTTCGTAAAAGCTGACCTTGTAACTTAATACTTTTGGGATTCGCTGGTTAGCCAGGAATTCTTTCTAGAACGTTCCTTGATAACCAAGCTTTGTGTAAAGGAAATAAGAATTGATAACTCCTTAGGGAGTGATGCATTTAAAATTAGTGGTTTTGAGTCCGGAATTTTCTTCCATTGTATCCGTCGCGCGTAGCCCGATTTGAAATTAATTAATTAGTAGCAAGCTTCCGACCAAGAACGTTTTAGAAGAACGCGACCCCCGGACCTCGGCCGGGGGGGGGGGGCTTCGCTATTTTTGGGAGCTTTTGGCTAACTTTTGGTGATTAACATGGTGAATCCTTTTTGGCGTTCGTGCAGACTTTCAAGTGCCTTTGGGGCACGTTAATGGCGAGTGCAGTTAAACCCGAATCTTCGAAGTGAACATTAATGTTTGTGTGTTTTTGGAAATGCGCGGTGGGCAGAGGAAGTGTAGTGAACTCGACGTTGTTTAATGAAGGGCCGATTTTCGTTTACTACAGCTGGTCTCCAGGGAGACTTTTGGCACTTTCTGCCGATCCGGTTAGAAACGTTATCTGAAGAGCCTCAACTAACTTTTTTCCCTGTTAAGTCGGGAAAAGACTATTGCGTAATGCATATTTGGGTCAACGTCGGGGTTTAATTGGGCCGCCGCGCAACATCGTATTGGCTGCTGTCACACTTCTTCGATTGATGGTTTCTGCCGACTGTCTTCAATTCCCTCGAGTCCTGCTGCCTCTTCTGGAGAATTTGCTACACCTTTTGCACGTCTCGCCAGGCCTCCACGAGAACGAGTACATCTGCATCTAACACTGCATGCTTCAACTCAGGTAGGCGCCTTGTATTGTACCAATTAAATAACTCTGGTGCCTAACTTAATGTGCGATTTTATATTTTATTGTGTGTCAGTGCTTATAATCGTTGCGTACGTCCGCTAGGACCTATGATTTGTTTCAGTTAATATTTACCAGGGGCTTTCCTCCTGGCGTCCATTTTATGTCATTTGTTTTGGATCATAGTGTGTTTTTTTGTGTCTTTGTAACTAGCCCTTAAGATATATTTTGGTTTTGTGGGGCCCCCTTTCATATTCACGTAGGATATCTTTTTACTAAATTTAAACTCACCTCCGGGTGTGTGTTTTAATGTACCGATTTGTGTAAACTGTCATTTGTGTCTTTAAATAATAAACTTGTTAAAGTCAGTTCATTCTTTTTTATGAACTTTGAAACCCCTTCTGGGTCATTAACTAATCTAGTGTGGCAAAGGCCAAATGTAATTAATTTTGTGAAGTTAAAGCATGCTCTTTTGAGTAAGTAAGCCCCAGAATTTGGGCCAGTCAGTGTTCTTTTGTTATTCTTTAGTGACGGTGGCCTTGAAGGTAAGTGATTTAACGACAAGGTCACCCGGCTACTCGGAGGAGGCTTGGTGAACAACAGGCGGAGGTGTTCAGCAACGTACTTGGAGGACTTCTACATAGGCTACGTGTATTGTTCTTGGTTCTAGACACGTTAGCCACCCCTAATCAGAACCAAGTGGCGCTCAGGCATTTCTCTTTCTTTTAAGCAAGCTTTAGGGTAAGTGCCGCCGGTTTTTCTTTGAGCTTTCGAACCACGCCTTCCCGTCTGAGCTAAGCGCAGGTAACCGGAGAAACGAAATCTACTCCAGCACATTAAGATCTGTGTCCTTTATAGTAAAGCCGGCGAACCCTGTAGTTTGTACCCGATTTTTGACAGTGCTCTTGATCAATGTCGATCTGAGCAATTAAAACCGTAACAGACTGTGATATACAAAAACTACAAAAAATACAAAATCGAGCAATGAGGGCAATTTTAAAATGTAATTGGCACACTCCTGCTCGAGATATGTTAAACACCTTAGAATTAATGAGCGTTAAACAAAGAATAGCTTGTAACACTCTTGTGTTCATACATAAGGTTTTAAACGGCAAATTGCCAAATTACTTACAAACCAATATTAAATATGTCAGCGACATACATGGCCATTTTACTAGAAACTGTAATAATGTATATATAGAAACTTTTAAAAATAACAGCTTGTATAAATCTTATATAGGAAAAGGATTTACATTATATAACAGCCTACCACCAAATATAAAAAGTATTCAAAATGTATCCGAGTTTAGAATGGTTTGTGGAAAATTTGTTAAAGAAAATGTTAGTTAAGTTATCGGTATTTTATGTTAATTTATGTTATTTTCTAATGGTAAGTTATAAATGTTAGTTATTTTGGTATTCGATTAAGCATAGAAATATCCTATTTAATATTTAATTAAAATTAAGTTTGTTTTTTGTACACTGTATTCAAATAGCTTAAGCTAATAAAGTTTATTTATTATATAGGTTGGAACTAAATGAGAATAATAGCTTACGGTTTCAATCAACCCTTTTAAAATAAATTTGGAATTAGGTAGTAACTTAAACAGCTACTCGAAAATTTTGTACTAATAATACCATAATTCAGTCTTCAATTGACCATTAAACGAAGTTACAAGATTGTTCACAAGACACACTTAAAATCCGCTATAAAGCGTGTAGCTGTTGTGGAATGTGCGTTCGAATGAATCCCCATATGGTCACGAAGATAACATATCGTCCGGTCCCATTCATTCGCATAGTACGAGTACAAACGCACATATATACCAGAGACTTGCAAAATATATTTAGCCATTTAGAACAGTTTTGATTAACGATATACGATCGTTACAATTATTTTCCTTGTTTTTCCACGATTTACGTTTTTAATGCAGAGTAGATAATAATCTCCTTTTTTAATATCTTAATAGAAAAACCAATTAAATATACAAAACTCAATATTTTTGAATTAGCAATCAAATTCTTTATTTAAAAGATACAGGGTGTTCTTGTAATGACCCCTAAAGGTAATAAACACTTTAGACTAGATAATTTTACTACTTAATTACTTTGCTCAATTATTTAATTTTGCCTTAGGAGTAGTTCAGAACACCAAGGGTAGATTCATACTCAAATATATAGACTAGGAACACATTAAACAAAAGGTCTATCGTTCTGTATATTACAAGTAAAGTTCCCTTAAATTAAAATTACTTCTACATATATGTGTATACAGTGTTAATAAGGAAATAAAATGCATTCGGACGGATGGTCTAGAAGTCGAACTGGAAAGGGCATCAACGCATAATACTTGGAATACACTTGGTGTATGCGCGTATTTTCAGCGGACTGTATATAAAAAATGATAATTTGTGAGAATAACACGCAAGCACTTCAACTGATCTGATTTTATTATTATTAACACATCTGCTACTAATGAGAGCTTGAGGGACACTGTCTTAAAACCTAAACATTTAGCTAAGGGTGGGTCAGCATATGGTGACCACCCGAATGCCCCCGAAAAGAAACATTCTTACAAACAATGGAAATTGTAACTAACACTTGGTAGCCTTTGATACGGTCGCCACAGAATATTTTCTTGACGCTGCACACTGTATTTTACCAGAACGGATGTTTCTGGAATTAACTGATTAAATATAACCGCACCTAATGGCTGCTTTGTTTACATTTAGTATCAAACTGATATTGCTAAATTTCGACAAACAACCCTTGTTAAGGTTCTCCTTGGCGGTGAATCGGGTAGTACTGGTGTTAGACGGTTTCTGAGGCCACTTTTGACGGTCCCCAAAGCACCGCGATATCCTTAACGTTTACCTTGTAAAAGTTCAAGCGCCAGCAAGACGTTGTACCGGGGCTTGCGGAAAAACTACAAGTCGAAACTTTGGGGTCGGAGCAAAAACTATGATTTCCTCTGGCGTTACCCTGGCACAAGAAAGTGTCTTTAAACAGGTAGGCCGTGCCCTTAATTAATTCTGGCGGCGAATTAACCTGGTGAATATCTCTCTGGCCGCAAGTTTGTGAATTGTGTTGTGAACGCCTCGGAAGAGTAGCTTCGTCGTTTCTGCGGCCCCGTGATAAAGCCCTAACTTATAGGGACGCAGGAAATATTAACTGAACCTCGTACTAGACCCAACAGATTCGAGCTGCTGCTAATTCTTCCAGTTAGAACTTGCTAGATGGATCGCTAAGGTCGAGTGCCTTCAGCAGGTCAAGCATCCTGGTATTATACCTTTTTAGGCCTTTCTATATGGGTCTTTCTGGGAGGAAGGCTGAGAGCGAAAGCGTCGAGCTTTGCCGTTCGCTGCGGGATGCATCGCTGGTTTGCTTAGAATATCATTCTTTAATCCACGCGCACGGGAGATTCAAGCATCGACTTTGTTGTATTAGTAAGTAGTATACAAGTTCCAAACATTGAATTTCGAGTAGTTGTGAGCAAGTTCCACTTAAAGTGGAAGTCATATTGCAGTAGGGATACCTCTATAATACTTACAATAACGAATACCAAATTTTATAGGAGTACAGAAGATATATAGTTTCCATACTTTTGTCCACCACTACAGCTGCAAAACAAACTTGGACGTAAATTAAACAGTTTAGTTTCGAACTGTTGCGGTATAAATAATACCAGGTTCGTTATATTCAAGACCAATCTAAAATTAAAATTATTATATATATTATTACAAGCAGTGAGAATGGCTCAGAGGTACAAGTCTCTGGTTTCAGGCGCGAAAATCTGGATTCAAACCCCAGTAACTTCAACAGCCATAAAAATCTTGTGTGTCGACTTTACTGTAATTTCCCAATTCGGCTTTGATAACCGTGGGGTCTTAATATCTAAACCTTCTCAAAGAAGATAAACCGATGCCCTTGTAGACAGGATGTTAACAACAAGGCTGACAACAATTATTACAAAAACATGCAATAAACAAATTGTATAAGGGGATTATGCAAGCAGAAAAAGGAGCGCTGGGAATCGATTTGGAAAGAACCCTAATTGAAGTGGGTATTAGCTGACGCTGAATAAAACGCTATTAATGGCATTCAGATATGGAATGCCAGTTGTCGACGAACCTTCACGAAACATAAAGCATTTATAAATAAGAAAAGACAAGTTCTTCGCATAATCAGTGCATGAGCTGATGTGTAGCAGTGAAATTAGAAAAAGTAGAGCAAAAATTCATTATCAAATACATACATATATATATATATATATATATATATATATATATATATATTTATGCAAGGCAACTTGTCACCTCCAAAATGGGTAGTGAATGTATGCTGTCACCTCATATACAACGTTGTAGCCTCCGTTTTTGGAGGTGACAGCGTTTTTCTGTATTGTTTCTCTGTACAGCACATAGGTAGTATCGGAACGCTAAATTAAAATTTTCATCCGGAGGTGCCAACTTCACATCTTTACTCACAATTTTGTATTTTAGTTCAGCTGTAGACCGGCGGCGCCACTGTCGTTTCTCTTTGTACAATTGCCAATACGTTGTCTCCTCCACCGACTTATACTGCTTTTTATTTCGTATAGTGTACGCTGTGTTCTCCAAAAATTGGCAACACCGCACCACGAAGAAGGTCTCAAACATTCTACCTCTATACGCGCTGCATGAATTTACACTTTTTTGGGTAAATCAAATGTTAGTAAGCTGTGAACTGCTGACACAATATTTGGATCAATTATTTTAAGTTATTATTAGTCGTTCAGAAGCGTTTGATAAATGCAGACGAGTCTTCCGAGAAGCGTAATTGCAACTCTGTGTTTTATTTCCATTCACCTATTTCCTACAATTTTAAATCGTTCCGTATAATTCAAAAACGAAGTGCAATAACGAAATCATGGACTTCTTTTATGTTGTTTAAAATAATAATTAAAAGAACTAAAACAGGCTAATGCAAAATATTTGGCACTGTGTGTCTATAAGCTGTGGTGTACGCTCAAAACGTCAATTTACGTGATCGTTACATACATAGACGTAGTTACCATTAAAAATGTGCGAATATTGCAGATTTTCGGTTCCGATTTTATCAAGACATTTGCGACACTTGAGATGTTTGTTTTTAATACTTAATGGTTCTATTGTATTCGTGCATTATGTCATGGACATTCCCTTAGGTCGATGTCGTTTATTGAAACAGTTTTTATAAAACTTCCGAATGTAGAAGTTGGTTCGGGACAGTTGACCGTGAAATAATAAAACATTAAAATATAAGTTGTAAAAACCGGGTTTTTGGGATTTCTTAAAAATGCTTTCCAGGGCAGGCTTAATTCTTCAACTGGCAAGCAGAGGCAATCGTATTTATTAGCTTTTAATTATTTTATAAGAGCGAGAACGAATACTATTTTTGGAATTGTAGGGGCAAGAAAAATATTCAAACCCATTTTGTAGTAATATATAAAAATTTCACCCAACAACGGTGAATGTTAAGTAATAATATTACTTATAGGCCATTCAGTAAACACAATAGCTATTTATGCAACAAGTGCTAAAAGTCGACGTTTATGCACGAGACATGAAAATTATGAAACGAAACCGAAGGCTGAGTTTCATAACATGTTTCGCATCTGCGACACTTATAATTTATGTCATAATAAACAGTAGCCCACGCCGCGCGGGCGATTGTTTACCACGCCAGTACTGTCAAGGTGAGTTACGAAATGTAATTATTGATACTCCACATCTGACTGTATTCATTACATAATGCTTTAATTATTTCAAAAACACTTTACCTGTAACGCAAGAAGCAACTAGTAGAATAACTTTACAACTTCACTTCCAGTTCGATATTGTCGTTTTATAACCTCACTTCACTTTTAGCCCGTGTGCTAAAAGTAAACAGCTGATTTCTTTAACCACGGTAAACTATAAAACGTTACTTTTAGTGAAACAAGCTAGCGCTAAAAGGCCTACTTTTAGTAGTGGTCGTACATAAAAACATTTAATTTTTTCTTAAGTTGGCGTAAACGTAAAATTTTTGTGCTAGGAATTCTGAATTTTGCTCTGCAAAGGTTTCCACACCTGCATAAAAGTGACTTTGAATTTATAAATGACAATAAATCTCATTATTTCAGTGACAAAGTACATATTATTCTGGAAATTCTTGCCTGAACTTTTATAAAACGTAATAAAAATACCTATTAATAAATGCTACATCAATAGTATCCAACACAGTATTTGTTTAACATCCATAAAAGCAGTTATGACAAATGCTAATTAAATGTCACACTTAACCTATTTGTTTTAGTAACTTTCTGTAAGTACATTCCTAGACAAAAGATGAATTTTTGAAGTATACTCATGAAATTTTAGAAATCAAAGGCCACTTTGTGTTTTTATGTTTAGTGAACAGACTATATTACTGTTCCTTTTCAATCATTTGTTTTTCTAAAGTGGGTTCCCAGATTTAATCGTTGTTAAATTCGGCACTTCAGAGTTCCCCAGCGCCGAATTAAGAGTTTTTGGTGGCTCGGGGCTATATCATTAAGGGGCTCTAGTCAAACACAAGAATATTATTTAATGTTTTTCTAAATACACAATTTAGTAAAAAAAAAAATGGCGAGGGAGCCCTTTAAATATGCGGGTCCGGGGTCATCTCCCCCAGAGACCCTCCCTTAATCCTGGACTGTAGCTGCCCCCATTGCCCCAAACTATAAAATGTGCAAATGAACTCAACTCAAATTCGACACCAACCTTTCACATATAAAAAAAAATTCGTTTCACAAATTGTTTATTCTAGAAATTCTGCTAAACTTAATTTGATAACTTAATTTTTAGTAAATTATTTGAATAAACTATTTAAGCTTGAACTCATTATCACCAAAAACTGCCTTTGCGTAATTACGGAACTTTTCTGGGAGATAGATTAGTTTTCAACAAACAACCAAACTTGTAACAAGAATCGACATCTACTTGTGGATGCAAACTACTGAAAAGGAATATTTCTTTAATTCTTGACAAGTGCCGTATAATGAATTTACATAAAAATGGTTATAACGTTTGAATGTCTACTTAGTACAACTGAAGGATAGGGTTCCATGTTATCAAATTTATGGGCAATTGATTAAAACGTTACAAAAAATTATTTTATTCGCCGCTGCTGAAAATATATGTGCAAAGTGATTTATCTTGTCAGTTTTTTTTTATTTTATTTGTAGTCAAGAAATAAAATGTTTTTTTAATATTTGAGCTGCCTGTTTTTTCCTGACGATCTTTAATAAAAATTAGGCTTTATTTAAGCTCTATATTTACAGATTTTGATAAGACTGATGAGGATGAAGATATTACTAGTACTTCCAAAAAACGACCTATAAAAAAAGCGGTAAGTTGAAAACAAAAAATCGAAAATATACCGCGAATTAATTTTAGGATGGTCTAATGATGAAATAGCGCTAATACAAAAGACATTTGGTTCCTTCATCAAACGGAAAACTTATCCCGCAGGAGAAGAAATAAAGGAATTTATAAAAAGAAGAAAAATAAATCGAAGTGTTCCAGTTATAAAAGCAAAACTTCAGCATTTAATTAAAATTTCGAGAAATGACTAAATATATAACGTTTTTTCTTATTTATATCTTATGGAAAGTGTAAACATTTTAAACATATAATATTAATTCAACTAATTAAGTTTGAACATAGTTAATATAAAGACAATGACGAGTTTCTAAGTGTTCTGTTTTCTATTATTTTTGTTGGGATTTTTTAAAGTTCAAATAAGCGATTTAACGCTTTTATCTGTTTTTTTTAAATAAAAAAGTTAACGAACTTCTTTTTATATTCGTTTCTTAATTAAATATTTAAAAAAAATCAATTTATCACCGGAACTATTTCTTTTTTGTGAAAATAGTAAACAAAAAATTCTTTCAATTTAAATGTACGTCCGAAAAACTTTAACTTCATCGATTTCTGATTTTCGGAAAAATTCTATTTTATGAAACAAGGTCAGAAGTGAGTTGGTTTGTTAGAAATTAAATTTTCTTTACAAATCTAACCCTCCCCTCAAAACAATTAAGATACTTATACGTTTTTTTCAAATCCACCCCACCCTCCAAACAATCAAGATACTTAATACATTAAAAATAAAGACAATGACTCATAGACTTCGATTTTAGAATTTCAGTGCTTTTCCATAATTTCTTATTTTACTCAAGAACGATCCACATAATGAAACACGTAATGAAATGTAAATAATGCATTACTAACTACTAGATACCGAATAGCGTTTCTTTTGTTAAAATCGGCTCAAAAATCAAGAACTGTCACAACTGACGGCGTCTGGTACCATCGTAATTCGTAATTTACGCTTCAAAACACATTCAACAGTGTATTTTTACATATTAAGATTGACACGGTAGGTCATATTCTACCACACGTCCCGTGCCATTAATTGTTTTGAAAAAAATGAATCATGTGTAGATTTGGCAACAGTGTTGGAGGTAACGATGATATATACGTTTCTTCTTATATATATATATTGGAGGTCGACACGTATCTTTCCTATACTGTATATATGATCCTGCAAAAAGACGAAATTGTTTCCCCTCTTTTGAAATCCGGATTGTTGAAGTCCCCCTCATCATAAATACACCAAATTTCTATCGTTAGACCAAAAGGAAGACGTGGAGGTCAGGTCGCCTTTTCTGTATGCCGGAGGTGACAACTTAACAGGCATCAATATATATATATATATATATTGTTATAATACAACCTTAAAAATGTATTGGAATCAAATTTGTTAAAATTGGGAAATTACAGTGAGTTGGAAATGGTTTGGATTTATTCGGGGATAAAGAGGATATGTGAATGCAATATAACTATTTAAAAAAACAGGTTGATTTAAATATAAAATAATATTGATAAAATACAGTTTGAAAATGTATGACAAATGCTAATTTTAAAAATAAAATTTAGTAGGTTGAACTCAAATAGCTAAGACTAGAGTGTATAAAAAGGGAAATGAGGTAGTTCAGAAATTTTTTTCTAATTATTAGAAATAACAATCTGAAAGTAAGTAGAAAAACGGTTTTTGGTCTAATTAAAATATTGAATATAACCCTATTTTATTTGAGTAATGTTTTGGATAATATAAATGGGGTAAAATACAAATATACGAGGTGAAATAATATGGAATTTAAATGGATAACCAGAAGAAGTGGAGAATTAATTAGTGAAGATCATTGGTATATGGTAAAGAAAGCTAATGATAGAAGAATTGTTATGTGCAAGTGAATCATTGGGGAGACGTACTGGGTCAGCTTTATTGGAAAGATTATATTTGACATGTAACATAAATCAAATGGAATTACGTCAAGCTATTTGTTGCTGAGTGGATCTTCCAGAAAGGTGTCGTCGGAGAGAGGAAGCGCATTACAAAAGGGTAGCAGTTTACTGTAGCATGTGGATGTCCAAGTTTGCTCTGTTTGCTGGTTGCTGTCGAGAATTTGAAGTTTGCTGATATTAGACGGTTAGGACGTGTGGTCTGTCTGTGATCAGTACATTGCAGGAAGGTCCTTGAAAGGGTCGATTTGCAGATCAGAAAGAGGTTGCTGTATGGAGCGTTGTGTGAATCAAATACAAGGTGGGTGATTTTTTTATCAAAATCTTAAATAAAAACTAAATAAAGACAATAATAAGGTAAAATTAAATAAGAAATAATTACTTACTGTGTTTTTTAATATTATTGTGTACCATTTAAAATATTGGGAATTTATCATTAGAATTTCAAATTTGTTTGACAGTCGGTTGACATAAGCATTGTGACTTATGCAAATGAGAATTAAAATATTAGAACATCAATCTTTCAGCAAGCAAGTAACTAGATAAAAGAATCCACGCCTGTGTTTTCAGGAACTATCTATAATAGTAATTATTGACATTAGAATACCAAAAAGGGCAATTTGTAATTTAAAGAATTGATTAATATCAATACTTGAAGGTTCAACTAATAAATAAAACACTACAAAGAGGAGTCAGTGCAATATATTGTAATGGACCCTTGATATGCCACTTAGTTTATTTACTTCAGCACCCCACAATTAGAATTTGCCCCACGTTGTTGGTGTCAATATTTGTAATGGCTCTAAGTTACGCGTCAATAATTATATAATAGCTCTTTGTGCTGATATGCTATTCTTGTTTATAGCCGGTCCCAGACTACTCGCGAACGTTCGTGCACGCACTCGTGCAGTTCTCATCGGTTGTCGGTAAAATAACACGATTCAAAGGAAAATGATATCGATTTTGCTTATAGTCGCACTCATGAATGTTGCTAGCACAAGTATATAAGAGTAGTCTGGGAGGTTAAGCAAGCATTCGCGAATGTTCGCGATTGCCTGCATTCGCGAACGTTCGCGAGTAGTCTGGGACCGGCTTTTATTTAATTCAAAATAGTTCCGATAGAACATATGCCCTTATTCAGATTTAGTTACTCTAAGTTTTTATTTACTTTTTCTAGCTCCGATAAAAGCAATCACTATCAAATTCAGGTCAGGTTCATGCATTATCAAAAATTATTACATTTAAAAAATATTTGATAGTATTATAAAAATTATTTCAAATAAACGACAGTTTTCAATTGTCAATGTCAGATTAATCCTATGAAAGATCGGCTGAATTCATATCTGTAAAATAAGTGTTATTCTAAAATGTTGATAAAAGTAAGTACTTATGTAAATATCTTATTCATTTGCTATTGAATTTGATTATGATTACTATTTATTTTACATATACCTGATTACCTTCACTTAATTGAATCAATCCAATACAAAGTCATGCAAATGCAACAAGCTTATTCAGTCGCTTCTGTTTGTAACGCCAACGAAGATCCCTGCTCTGCAATTAGCTGTCCTTGAGAACTACTTCACCTAAATGCTCTACTTGCTCAATCGGGAACACAAACTGTCACAATGGATAGAACACCGATGAAAACTTACACAGATACCCCAAGACCAATCAGCTCTCCTCGCTAGTAAATCCTATGCGGCTCATCCAAATTTAAATAGTACAGATGTATTCACCTCAACAGCAACTCCAACAAAGCTCATCCAAACGAAGCTGATACAGATGTATTTACCCAAAAGTAATTCCAGTGAAGATCATGCAAATCGATACAGTTGCATATGGATTCCCCTTAACAGTGATTCCAACGCAACCCAACCAATTATTTCAGGTCCAGATGTATTTACCTCGATAATGACTTTATCACAGCATATCCAAATAAACCCAGTTACAGATGTATCTACCTCGACAACGACTCGAAATGCAGCTCAACCAATCAACTCAGGTTCAGTTGAATTCACCTCACTAATCCCATTATTCTTAATTCTTCTTTAAGTAGTAAAATGGCATCTTTCTCGATGTTATAATTTGTTTTAAAATTCTTTTATATTCCTTTCTTTATATTTAATTTTCACCCTTTACACTATTCCAATAATAAATTAACTTTTATAAAAGAATTTTTAAATTAAATTTTCTTGATAAAAAAATATTAGTTGTACATTTTAGAACCTAAAAATTAGTTATTTTCTAGAAATAGCATTCCCATAGTAATAAATATTTATACAAAAATTTTCAAACTAACACCCTGCATTACATTTCAATACAGATTATTTTAATTATATAATATAATAAATCAGCTTAGAACTTTTACATTAATTTTAAACTATCTTAAACACTCAAAAATCAGCCATCGCAGAACGATCTAGGACAACTCGACGCGGCCAACTCGACGCGGAAAACTCGACGCGACCATCTCGACGCGGGCCCACTCGATCCGAGCACAACTCGACGCGGACAAATCGACGCCACGAATTATTAGTACAGTATTTTAGATGATAAAAAAACATAACGGTCATTAATTTTTACGAAAATATAAACAGAAAATAACCCGATCTAGAAAAGACTAGTTACCGAAGGTAAAGTTTATCAAAAATTATGGTATAGACAGTATGTCTAGGAGTAATTTAAATAATCTGCCTTTTAATGTTTAATAGAGCTATATACCTAAGTATATCTTTTTACCGAATCACAATTTGTCGGAAGGACCCAGTTCTGGGCCCCAGTCAAATTCGACGAAATTATAATTTAAACGCTGTACATATTCTTGTAAATACGTTTTGTGACTATAGGCTGCTGCATTGCGGCCGCTTTAATATATCACCTGAATTGGTTGTGATTTTATACAAATCATTTTTTGTAATATTTAAAGCGGCTAGCAGTAGTTAAACATCGTCCTTCCAATAAATTGTGATTCGGTAAAAAGATCAATTTTGTCATATAGAGCTATACTAAATATTAAAAGGCAGATTATGTAAATTAAGCTACACATAATATCCATACCATAATTTCCGATAAACCGTCCTTCTGGTAAATTTTCCCTCGGTAAGTTGTTTTTCTGACTAATAATTCGTGGCGTCGAGATGTCCCGCGTCGAGTTGGACTCGGATCGAGTTGGGTCCGCGTCGAGTTGGCCGCGTCGAGTTTTCCGCGTCGAGTTAGCCGCGTCGAGTTGTCCGTATCCGTCGCAGAACACTGATTAGAACCAGGGGACCACAGAATAAATTACGACTTCGTAAACATACTAGCCAGGACTAAAAAATACTTCCATCGTGTTATTCGGAATCTCTAAAAATGATTAAAAATCCAAACAATTTCAATCGCGAAGACAGCTATCGTCTTAGTAACACATGGAAGGTGGCTCTGCTAAACCAATCCATCCATAAACAAGTTTCACTTGAGCAACTGTAGTAAAACAAACAGATAATGAAAGCAAAACACCAGCCTATTAAATCTAAACATTTTACAAACGAATTGCTATCTTTAATTCTTTGATCAAGCATATCTTTGAAATGAATGATTTTAGGACATAGGTTTATTAGATTTTTTCTTATTTTTTGCTCTAGAACAACGCTCGTGTATTTGTTCTGTGCAATTTTGAAACACCCTCTATATATATTTGCACTTAAGGCCTAGTAGGCCCATGGCTTGTAGTACTGTCTTTTCCCACACTTTTTTACCACTACACTTGTCTCTCCAATTCTTTATGTTACACTGTTCTATATCTTCCATTACTTCTTTTTTCCGTCTTGCTTTTGGATTTCCCTTCTTTTCTTTCACCTATGTTACTTTCCAATAGTCTTTTTGGAATTTTGCTGGCCTTTATCCTAGCTATGTGACCTATTCATCTCAGCCATTTCACCGTTGCTATTATATCTGCGTCTTTGTATAATTCTTGTAACTCTCTATTAGTTCTGGTTTTCTATTTATCTTGTACTTTTTGCCCTCCATACACTTCCTGAGCACTTTCCTTTCCCATACTCCTAGAATTTTACATTCTTTTGATCCTAATATCTACACTTCACTTGCGTAGATTACGGTTGGTTTATATTTTGATATAGTTTTATTGTAAAAGCATCCCCTGAATGCCTGTATGCAGCGGTTTCCGGCCATAATTCTTTTCTGTATTATCTTTCTTGCATCTGGTGTTCTGTAAATTTCTGTTCCTAGATAAGTAAATCTGTCAAACTCTTCAAAACTAAAAGTTTTTCCTTTAGTCGTCGTTATATTTAATTTTCTTTTCATTTATAATAAGTCACATTTTCTGTACTGATTCTTCCAACTTCAAAATTTCAATTTTTAGTTCTGCCTTATTTCTCGTCAGTATCGACAAATCCTCCGCAAATGCCAAGCATTGGTGTTTGCTATGGTGTATTGTCTTAATCCTTCATGCACTTCAAACTTCTGTGACATTTTATTCCTTATTCTTATCATATTGGTTGTTTGTATTAGGGTTAGTTGTATTATTTTTATAAGCTTTCCATTTACACCTAGTTCTCCCAGTGCTTTGCATAGTTCTTTCCTATTGAGAGAATCGATTGCCTATTTAAAGTCTTTGAAGATTATAGATTTATATTCTTTTTATATTCATGGCTTTCGGCCTGTATCTCTCTCAGTGCAAAAATTTGGTCTACTACCGATTTGTTTTTTCTAAAGCAGTGATGGTATTCACCTTTCTCATACTCGACTTCAATTTTAATTTGTTCTTTAAATGAGTAGCAAAGATCTTATATGCAACGCTTAGCAGTGCGATATCTCTATATTTCTCACAGTCTGATCTATCGCCTTTCTTCTAAATTGATATTAGTATCTCTTTTTTCCTTTGCAATTTTTTCAGGTCTCATATTTCCTTAATCAGTTGCTGTATCTACCTCACTGGCTCTGCATGTAATTCATCGTTTCCAAGACTTCTGTTACATCTAAGGTTGTTTATTATTTCGTCAATCTCTTCCAAGGTTGGTGGTTCATCGTCATCTTGGTTGTAGTGCTATGCGGTTTCTTCTTCTTCTTCGGTCTCCTCATTATGGCTTGCTTTCATATTTAATAGTTCGTTAAACTACTCCTTCCATAGTTTTAATATGTCTTCCTGTTCTCCCACTAGCTTTTGTTTTTATAAAATATCGCCTCTGATTGGTATCATTTCTTTTTCTCTTTTTAACTGTTGATACAGGTTTATTCTTTCGTTATTTTGAAGCTGTTTTCTATACTATTTAAAATTATAAAAAAGCCGACCTGCGATTGATTAATTAAAATAATCGATGGTAGTAAAAATCGCAGATCAACCCCCCTAAAGTCTGTACAGCACGGCAGCTCTGAAAACTCTTTACTTACCGCGATGGCCGAGCTAACTCAAATTTCGGCGATTAAGTCGTGGGTTCTAAT
The DNA here is from genome assembly GCA_940337035.1 of Agriotes lineatus. Lineage (NCBI taxonomy): Eukaryota > Metazoa > Arthropoda > Insecta > Coleoptera > Elateridae > Agriotes > Agriotes lineatus. Next base: position 117,305,053 of record OW679202.1, read on the forward strand.
CACCAGCTGTATCCCTGCAATATCTTCAAAAAATTGGGCACCTGAAATCCAAAGATTTCAAATAATTAAAAATAATAACTACAAGCGACTATAATTTATTTAATAATCAAAAATAAGTCGTCTTGTAAAGTCAACAGTAACCATTGAAAGTAATTTAATCACAAACAAAGTGTCATAATACAGTGGTGTGGATATATTAAAGGATGCGACACGCACAAAGGTTAGAAACCCCTTTCAGGTTCTTAAATTAATTGTAATTACCAAATAACTCAAGGGATAAGCTTATCACTCTCATATCGTTAAACCTTTCTACCCAGGTTATTGAATTCAAAAAGCGCGAATGTTCCTTTTACAAAGGGCCTATTAAACACCAAAATTACAGCTTTAATATTGATCAAATTAATATAATAATAACCAGATACATATCAAACAAAAACATGAATTAAATTAAACTATATAATCAAGTCGTGACAGTGATTGTGAATGCGAATCTTGACTATGGTTGGTTTCGAATTCAAACTCCAAATATTAAATATAATTAACGAAAATAATTGTAAACAGCAGAGCCAAATCAATTCGAAGGCCGGGGCAACCATCTGCTTTCAATATACTGATTACCGCCAAGGGAAGCACTAACCTTGAGTTCCTGGCACTCGCTTATCACTGACGGAAAAACTGGTCAGGGGTTGCTATACCAAACAGCCAGGAGTTCCCTTAATGGCCCGTGATCAAAGCAGAATCACTTTCCAGGTTGAAGCATTAATACTGGACATTATCTGGCGGAGTCGAAAATTAAAGCAGCACGGCGGCCTACGCGTCCCAGATCGAACTTTCCGGTTTTTACAATATTATTTAAGAGCTAGAGAAAAATGTAATTAATATGAAAATAACAAATAGAAAAGCGCCATCGTACCTGATTCGGATTATCAGCTCTTAGAAACGAAATTAGTTGTCGTGGCGAAATAAGCACACACAACGCTTTCTTAGAACCGAGTTGCTCCGTCGAAATGCAGGAAAATAATGCTCGCAGATCGGCCAACAAGCGAAAAGCAGCTGAAGGCTAGAGCGTCGCGATAACGACCAATACAGACTTTCCAGAATCGGTACAAAGTGAGCGGACTAAAAATTTGAAATAATTCGAAATACAATGGATTATAACTCAAGTAAAAATATACAGGTTGGCCTGAAATAGATGGGTAAATGGCGAAACAAACAAGCGAAGCCAAAGAATTGTTTCACTCCTCACGGCCACATTTTTAACAGAGTAACAACCTGAGAAAAACGTACAGAAATACTTGAAATATATAATAAAGTGGTTACAATAGTGGAAAATAATTTTAAAAAAGTTGGATTTAAAATGAAAAATAAGTTTGAAGTATGGAAACATAAAAGACTGTAGGAAACCAAAGAATTCGATAATGAGTTCGATGATGCCAACACCAAACGCGAAACGCCATAGAAAAATCCTCTTTCGAGAAAATAAGTCAAGGGAACCAACCTTTATAACTCTGCTCAAAATAACTGTGGCACCACATAAGATACCACCATAGAAAATAGACGTTCTGTCTAAACCGGACAAAAGCCTAAAAAACTGCTAAACACAGCAAAAACGACTGCATCACATAGGATTCAAATCCACCCTACTACAAACATCCAAAACTACAAACATCTGAAGAACTGGAACCGCATAATCATCACTCACTACAAATCTAAGGTAACCCAATATCAAAAAAGGTATGAGAGTAAAATATTATCTTGAAAAATAAAATACAAGCAATAAAAACAATAAAGAAATCGGTAGTGTTGACTCGAAGCTCTAAAAATGTATCGTAAAGCGAGATGGGGAAGAAAATATAAAAATATTTGATGGAAATGTTCACAAAACGAGACCGACCCTGCATGCCCAACCAACCACCCTAGACATTGCTAGAGAAAGAACAAGATGACATTGCTCCTTAATGGTGACCTTCCCTGCATGCCCAACCAACCACCCAATACGTTACAAAGGGGAAGAACTAGATGATGATGTTTCCAAACAGTGACCTTCCCTGCATGCCCAACCAACCACCCAAAATAAATCGTGCAGGTCTAGAAACTCAATGTTAAAATATACTGCTGATTCCATCAGAAAGACATACCTTGAAAAATTAAAGAAGGCTCACACACTCATCATGAAAGCAATTCACCTAAACACTTGTTTTACTATCAACAATAGACTCAAAAAGAGTTCGACAAAAGGTCCAATCGCTATCTATAAGAAGCGAGTAAATCCAACACTCATAAGCGTTTCACCTAATATAATCAAATGATAGGGAAAGTACCATCAAATCGGTAATTGGGGATCGCTCAAGGTGCTTAACTAGCACTCAGAAGCAAAAATTATACGGCTTAAATAAGCACGCAAGAAAACAATAATAATAATAATAATAGAAATTGGTTATAATGTCGAAAATTGTGAGAATAATGTTAATAGTACAATACCATCTTCAGGGTGAATAGGCGAAATAAGCTAAACATGCACATACATTATCATACATACGACCATACACACAATCAGGCACACCAAAATTCACTCCTTGACCTGTCCTTCTCCAAAATAAGGTTTTAAATCTTTAATATGCCAAACTCAACGTTCTTATTGTCAGGGACGGTCACTAGCTGATAAGTAAGAGGACCAGTAACTTTTATTACTCTGCTTTGACATATTTAGGAGCTAATTTCTGATTGAAAGACTTAGAAGCATCACATAGAACGTAGTTTCTTTTCCAAACTAAATCATTGAGATTAAATTTTAATGGACGCTTACGCAAGTTGTAATGCTTGGAATTGCGTTGATATGAATTATTGAGGCGTTTAACAACGTCTTGATAAAGTTCAGAAAGTTGGTTAACGTCTGAAACCAGATCTTCACGAGTTTCTAAAAACAACTCTTCCTCTTGGAAGTTCTTAAGACGACCGTAATAAGTCCCAGAAACTGGTACAGTCCTCCCGAAATTTAAGAAAGAAGGGGTGTAACCCGTTACCTCATGAACGGCGTTACACAATGCGTGCGCAACTTGGTAAAGATGTTCGTTCCACGAACGATGATTGTCCAAAACATAGAACGAAGAGCAGTACCGATAACTCGGTTAACTCTCTCAGCAAAATTAACTTGGGGATAGGAAGAAGCATTATACCAAACTTGTTGAAATTGGTATTGTTTCATCAAAGCCTTAATTGGGAACTTATAAATTGTGGTCCGTTGTCAACCATACAAATCTGAGGGACGCCAAAAATGAAGAAGATTTTATTTTCCAAAAACTTGGCTACTGTTTTAGCAGTGGCAGCGCGAACAGCTTTAACTAAAGTAAACTTGGTTAGCCAATTACATACGACTACGATACAAGTATTACCATTTTCGTACGAAGCAAAGGACCCATTATATCAATTGACAAACATTGAAAAAGGTATAAAATCTTCTTATTTTTGTCCATTAAACCAGGTCTAGCAAGCTGACTAACTTTACTCTCAGCACATGTTTTACAATGGCGTATGTAACGGATGACATCGGCACGCATTTTAGACCAGTAATATTGTTCTGCAATCTTACAAAAGGTTTTATAACTAACCAAGTGATCACATGTAGGACTGTCATGAAAAGTTTATAAATTTCAGTTCTTCGAGAACGAGGTATAACTTGTTTCCATTCCACTAAATTGCTAACGATGGCGTGACGGTTGGGAACATACTTAAAAAGTCGGTGATTTTCAATTCGCCAAGTGGGAAATTGATTAGGACTCTGGCTAACACGTTCAAGCATTTTTAAGTACCAAGAGTCTAAGTCACCATCATCAAGTTCTAGAGCGGAAACCTGAATAGGAGCTCGAGATAACGCATCGGGAACTACATTATGCTTGCCCTGTCGGTGTTGAATTATAAAATCGTATTGCGACAGACGAACACTCCAACGAGCTAAGCGTCCCGTGAGGCCTTTCATATTGGTAAGCCACAATAAGGAATAGTGGTCAGTTAACACAGTGAAATGTGTACCTTCGATATACGGTCTAAATTTCTCAATGCCAAAGATGACAGCTAAACACTCTCTCTCTCTCTGTGGCAAAATTTGGGACGAAGCGACGATACCAAGAAGCTAAGCCAATAAAGCGTTTGACTTCAGTCACTGTATTTGGTTGAGAGTATTTAATAATAGCTAAAATGTTGTCAGGGGCGGTGCGTAAACCATTTTTATCAACGACAGAGCCAAGGTACGTAAGACTGGGACGGCAAAATTGACATTGTCAATAGTGACAGTTAAATTTGCGGCTTTAAGACGAGTGTAAACTTGCTCTAAGGTGTCCAGGTGTTCTTTAAAGATTCCAGACACGATAACAATATCATCTAAATACACGAAGATATTTTCACCCAGTAGCGGACCAAAAATGTTATCCATAAGTCGTTGTTGAGGAGCATTCGCGATACCAAACGGGACGACGGTAAACTCTAATAATCCACGACGAGGAACTGTAAAAGCTGTTTTCTCGCACGAATCAGGATGTAAAGAAATTTGTTGAAAAGCTTGCTTAAGATCGATGGACGTAAGATAAGTTGCATCGCGTAATTTATCAAGAATGCTATTCAAATAAGGTAAGGGATAAACATCCTTCTTAGTAACTGAATTTAACTTTCGACCATCGAAACAAAGTTGATAAGAACCATCTTTCTTTTTACTAGCACCATCGGGGAGCTCCAATGAGATTTCGAGGGACGAATAATACCCATCTCTAATAAGCGATCAAGTTCGCGATCAGCATGAACTTGCATAGCAGGAGACAAAGGGTAATATCTCTGCTTAATAGGAATTGCGTCACCCGTATCGATAGTGTGTACCACTAGATTAGTTAAGCCTAAAGTAGGACCAGAAATATCAGCAAACTTCCTAACAACTTGGTCTAAAAGAAGCTTTTGTTGTACTGATAAATCAACAACACCACAAATAGTCTGTAGCGAAAAAGTTTCAGCCACATCGAAACGCCTAGCGACAAAATCAGTCTTGCTCCAAAAGCGTAGCAAAAGTCAACACCTCAAATTAGTGTAGACGGAATGGAGTCACAAATAACCGCATCGACGGACCTAGTAATACCATCAACGGCAATAGGTAATGCAACAGTACCTAAAATGTTTTGTTGTTGACCATCAGCAGTAGTCAAGGTAAGCGGAGAATTATTATTACATAACCTAAGGTCATGTTTTTGGAGTAAATATAAACCGTTGCGTCCAATTAAAGTTTGATTGGCCCCCGTATTGCAGAGAGCGTGAATAGGTTCGCCATTAATATAAATAGTTAAATAAGGACGGTTGTCAGAAAGTTGTTTAGTAAATGTAGTTGAAGTGTTACAAGTCATACGGCAAAATTCATTCACAGTCCGTAACCAAGATTTTCAAGATAAAGTATCAGCCTTATCATAATAGGGATAAGGAATATATCGGCTGGGACATCTACTCTTTACTTTGCGTTTTTTTGGATGGCATCTAGGACAGGTTGCAAAATAACTGTTTGAATGTCCGCAAACAACAGAAAATTGCTTTATCTGTTAAGCAAGTATGAAACGTATGGCCTAATTGCCCAGTTGCAAAGTGAGGATTTTTCATCAGACCCCTGCTTGCCTTCCTAATCTCATCCCATAATTCTTCGTCAAAATCAGTAGGTAAAAAATCAGATCGCAATCTAGCTACTAACTCATGCCAGTTTGAAACCCAGTTGTGCATATCACGAAACCATACCAACCCAATAATTGGTCGTAAGAAATATTACGCGCTACCCTAAGTTCTTCGACACGCTGTAGAAAGGAATTTACCCCCATAATAGCAGTATCTCCATTAAATGATAAACCCCACTTACATACTGGTACAGAAATTAAGCCCGCATGTCCAGGAAGAGACGTCGTAGAATAATAAATGCGATCTAATTCACGTGGTAAACTAGTAGTGGCTGGCATACTTGACCGTTGCATAAAAGGAACTCTTACCTCCTCAGAAAAAAATACCCTAGGTCGTTGTAACGTAGATGAAGCAGCCGAGTTAGAGTTATCACTGATATCAGGGTTGTCGCCATTATTATTTGCTAAAGGTTTAGTAGGGTCAGAATTAAGTAGCGCTACTGTAGTAGCTGGGTCAACAGTATTAATTGTAGCGGCGTCAACATCTGAGTGCAAAGGAATAATTTGTAATTGCGAGTCGTCATTATCATTACCAAGTAACTGTAACAAATCTAAGCATTGACTGATAAGAGTAGCATGCTCATGTTCTAGTTCAGAAGAGGGTTGTAGTCTACTTAAGCGTGAATAAAGATGGGTCAACCACGTATCAAGCCTAGCGAATTCCGGTTTGGAAGGTGCACCAGAAAAGGCAGTCACTAACACAGAAAGTTCGGCTAATTTGCCTTTGCAAGCATCGAGCTCAAATTGGACATCAAATGGTGCTGCTAATGGATAAGCACCAAACATAGCGGGATCGGCCTTTTCTAACATTAATCTCGCACGCAAGGTTCTACGTCGTTGAACAACATTCATAATTTCTACAGAGTCACGATCGAAGCCCCTAAATAGCAGTTCGTATAGCAACTCGTCGACCCTAAGCGCGTTGACATTCATTTTGAATAAACAATTTAATCTAATTTAATAAATATTTGCAGGTTACACAACTGATGTACTACTAAAATCGAGCCCCTACGCCTTAGGCGCCAGTGAAACGATAAAGAAGCCGACCTGCGATTGATTAATTAAAATAATCGATGGTAGTAAAAAATCGCAGATCAACCCCCCTACAGTCTGTACACCACGGCAGCTCTGAAAACCCTTTACTTACCGCGATGGCCAAGCTAACTGAAATTTCGGCGATTAAGTCGTGGGTTCTAATCATCAGCTGTATCCCTCGAATATCTTCAAACAATTGGGCACCTGAAATCCAAAGATTTCAAATAATTAAAAATAATAACTACAAGCGACTAGCATTTATTTAATAATCAAAAATAAGTCGTCCTATAAAGTCAACAGTAACCATTGAAAGTAATTTAATCACAAACAAAGTGTCACAATACAGTGGTGTAAATATATTGAAAGTTGCGACACGCACAAAGGTTAGAAACCCCTTTCAGGTTCTTAAATTAATTGTAATTACCAAATAACTCAAGAGATAAGCTTATCACTCTCATATCTGAATTCAAAAAGCGCGAATGTTCCTTTTACAAAGGGCCTATTAAACACCAAAATTACAGCTTTAATATTGATCAAAATTAAATATAATCGTAACCAGATACATATCAAACAAAAACATGAATTAAATTAAACTATATAATCAAGTCGTGACAGTGATTGTGAATGCGAATCTTGACTATGGTTGGTTTCGGAATTCAAACTCCAAATATTAAATATAATTAACGAAAAATAATTGTAAACAGCCGAGCCAAATCAATTCGAAGGCCGGAACAACCATCTTCTTTCAATATACTGATTACCGCCAAGGGCGGCACTAACCTTGAGTTCCTGGCACTCGCTAATCACTGACGGAAAAACTGGTCAGGGGTTGCTATACCAAACAGTCAGGAGTTCCCTTAATGGGCCCGTGATCGAAGCAGAATCACTTCCCAGGTTGAATCATTAAGGCTGGACATTATCAGGCGGAGTCGAAAATTTAAGCAGCACGGCGCCCTAGCGTCCCAGATCGAATTTTCCGGTTTTACAATATTATTTAAGAGCTAGAGAAAATGTAATTAATATGAAATAACAAACAGAAAAGCGCCATTGTACCTGATTCGGATTATTAGCTCTTAGAAACGAAATTAGTTGTCGTGGCAAAATAAGCACACACAACGCCTTCTTAGAAGCGAGTTGCTCCGTTGAAATGCAGAAAAAAATGCTCGCAGATCGGCCAACAAGCGAAAAACAGCTGAAGGCTGGAGCGTCGCGATAACGAGCAATACGGACTTTCCAGAATCGGTACAAAGTGAGCGGACTAAAAATTTGAAATAATTCGAAATACAATGGATTATAACTCAAGTAAAAATATCAGGTTGGCCTGACATAGATGGGTAAATAGCGAAACAAACAAGCGGAGCCAAAGAATTGTTTCATATTTGCTATCTCTTCCTTCTATTTTCTTTTCTTCTCTCTTAAGACTCTTTTGCATTTTTTCCTTTGATTTATGTAGTCTTCCTTGGATTGATCTGAGTGATTTAGGCATTTCAATTCTTAGCAAGCTTCTCATGTATTTCTTCTTCGCATTTAGCATCAAATCATTTTTGGTTCTTTTTGCTGTTTACCTTGACTATACTTGCGCTTTGTTTTATTGCGCTACTCAAGTCCATCTCGTCGAAATCATACATTGTCTCCAGTCTATTACTTATTTTTTCTCAATAATCAACTTTATCTTCGATATTTGCCATTCTACTTATTTCTTTTTGTATATTTTTTGTTACTTTTCTGTTTCTTTCCGTCTGGAGTTCCTGTTTGATTTTTATGCCAAGAAGGAAGTGATGAGAATCTAAGTCCGGTCCTCTCTAAGCTCGTACATCTTTTATGCATTTTTCTTCGTAGTTTTCAATGAGGACATGATTTATTCGGTTTACCTACAAGCCATCTGAAGATCTCCAAGTGCCCTTATGTATATCTTTTTTATGAAAATATGTGCTTCTTATTATCAGTCTTGTTTCTTTACCTTCCTCGTATGATCCTCTAACATTTCAGGATGCTATCTTTAGTAGGTCATCTAGCTTGTGTGACTTTTTATTCTTTTTTTCCGTATGCCCCTATTCCTTCGATTGCAATTTCTATATTATTTCTTCTTTTCTTATTTGCTCTAATATTCGTTTCTGAAACTCTGTTTTTCCAGGTCTCCTTTTCGTTTCCGCTACGGCTCCAATTTTGCAATCGCATAATTTCTTCTGGGGTATATGCTATTTTTGGATTAACCCTGAATCTTCGTTGGTTTTGCAGTTGTTTCTCCAATCTTCCTATTTCCATATATAATGCGTTTATTTCGATATGAATTTCCTCATCTCTTAATTTCATCATTTCTATGATATTACTTAGTTCAGTTGTAGTTCTAATAGCATTTCTGCTTGTATCTGTTGCATATTCATTAACATTGTAACGCCAGCATCTGCATAAATTTAAATATGAACATTAAACAATATATAATTTATGCTTCGCTCGTTTAGGCGTTATCAGACGGTGCACCTGACCAGGGCGCAAAACAGTGATAACCAACTCGTACCCGCTATATGCAATAGACGCGAAGATGCAACGCTCGCACCGCTTCCCACCTAAGGATGTCTGAAGTGGCTGCTTTGATAACACGACGCGAAGGATATAAAAGCAGATTCCGCTACCAGTTTACTTGACTTGAGATTCCCTCCTTGAGCCTACCAGTCCTGATCTTGTCCACGGACTTACATTTTTTTCCCAAACTCCCCTCTTAAAGCTAGATTGAGGCGGCGACTATTCGTAGTGGCCGACTCCTAACTTGTTAACCTGAAGACCTGATCCAAAGCTAGATTGAGGCGGCAACTATTCGTAGTGCCCTGATCCTAGTTTGTTAACCTGAAGACCTCTCCAGAAGCTAGATTGAGGCGGCAACTATTCATAGTGCCCGGCTCCTAGTTTTCTTTTAACCTGAAGTCCTGACCTGAAGCTAGACTGAGGCGGCGACTATTCGTAGATCCCGCCTCCTAGCTTGCTCTCCGAACACCTAAAAACCCGCATTACAATCCGCCCCCTAATAGTCTCAAAAACATTTAATCACAAGATTCATAAGAATCCAAATTACACGACCCGCCTAAATGTACATTAATCCCTGTAGCTGCAGGCATACACTGACCTGAGACGTTTTCCCGAAGCCCGAACGTCGAACCCGCCTGCAGAATCCACAGCTGGGCAAATTCTTCGCGAGCGGCCGGAAATCCTTCTGAAATTATGCAAGAAAACCAGGCCGAATTTCGCACCGCTGTCACTCCGAAAAATACGCTACGAACTGCTCGGGCACCTACTAAGCTCGCAGAAACTCCTAGCTGGACACTGAGGTATAGTTATCTGATATATCAGCATAACAATTATACATGTGATGATTCTAGCACCATCAACAACAACCAAAACGTTGCCGCCAAACAGGTGCGTTCCGCGAATGTCCGAGGAACTTGTTCAATAACCCGTCAAGCCCGCCTGCCGTACACCAGTGTCAGAAAGGTTGCAGTCACCAGGAAGTAACAAAACGTGACGCCTCAGACGAAACTGTTATTTCCATAATATACAATTCATTTCACATTAAGCTATTACTTATTTTTGTACATATAGTTAAACATAATATATCTTTCTATTAAGTACATGGTGTTTGTTTCCTAAACGTATATATATTTCAGGGAACGTAGTTCTCCGATTTGAGTTTAACTATAGGTATAAATCTTTCACGCCACTAAAATAGGAGGTAAAACGTTACATTTCCTGTAACGTCTTTTCTATATCTTCGCCTTCCAGTTTCGCGAGTTAATATATTCACTTGTTTGGATTTTTAACTTTAAATTAAATATTTGCACGCGGAGGGCCTGATTTATGTTGTTTACAACTATGTTTTTGGATGGTCCAATTGTACCTGTCCTGTCTATGTGACGTCAGTGGGAGGGGTTGTAGCGTCAGCTGGCGTAGAGGTTAAGTTATCAATTTCGCCGATTTCGTTCGAAAGTTTTGGACTTGGTACTTAGTTAATTATACTCTCATCTTTTAATTAAATGATTCACTCTCTCTCTCTGTGGATTTTATTCCACTCACTATTATTCCACTTTCACACTTCACTTCAGTTTTGTTAACACTGCTAAAAACATCGTTCTTATATAAGTCGAGGCCACAGCTGACGGTTACTCAGCGCGGTGCTTCTCCACATGTCAAATAAAATTTCTAATAACTGTTTTGGTTTACTTCATATAAATTATGAAACAAGTAACATTAGTAGACAACTAATGGTTGATTACTGATTGCCAACATTAGAGTAAATTTAAAATGTAGAATAAGTAACCTCCACTGCAGTTTTCGAACACCCTACTGGTAGCTACACCCCCGGCTACTCAAAAAGTGGAATAAAAAAACCGGACCTACAATCATCGGCATTTTGCGTTGAAAGACCGTAGAAATCGCAATTGAGCTAAAACAGCTCCGTGGCACCAGGTGCTACGGTAGACACTAATGTATGGGTACTTCGAAATTCAAAATTTGGGTTCCTCTAAGATAATGTGGAGAACGTTGGGGTTACTGAAAAACTGGAAAGAAGAGAAAACCAGAAAATAAATTCAGACAAACGTCAGCCACAGTAAAGGTAAAGATAACAGTACATACAAAAGTTTGCTGACGCTCTTCAGGTGGCTTTACTTCCAAAATAGCATAAACATCCTGAATCGAACAGTGTTTAGAAACCAAAACATAATTCTAACTTTTAAATTAACTATGCATACATTTCGTAAGCTAACTGTTACATGCGGAAATGCATAACAAAGCTGTCAGCATTTCTGTCAGCATTGCCTGAATGACCCGGTGAACAAACTGCAATTATGCAGACTTGCTATCACTGTTTGTTATGAAATTAAACACGCAAGTGGAAATGCGAGTTAAACTAGGGCAAATAAAGTAAACCTTTGTCATTCACATCATAGTTTTATGTATATAAATAAGACATTTCTAGTCAATAAATCAATACAGTTTGACATCTGTTTCTGTATTTACGAATCTCTGCTCCAACGGAACAAAGTCTACTATTTCATCTTGTGTGAGACCACACAAGACCGTTGATTTGCACCCCTTTTTAATTCCTGCACCTCTAAGATTGCTCCTGTAATTGTCCAAATTATAAATCGTACAGTCCACTATAAGCTCCACCCTGAACATTTGGTCCTTCGAGCCTTTAAACGTTCCTGCTCCTAGCATTTGGTCCGTTAATCCCTTTAACGTGCCAGCCCTCTACGAACAAGACCGTTACAATGGCGCAGCGACGGGAGATTTTCGAAGCCCAGAATCCATTCGCAGGCAGATTATCAACGTGAAGAAGGATGGTCCATCAAGAAAAAATGCAGCATATATCACCGCTCGCAGATCCACACCAAAACAACTTTGGGAAAAATTTAAGGCCAACCACTCAGACCTGGCGAAGGAAGTCGACGAAGAACACCCTTATTTTAAAAACAATTCTTTTAGCAAACCAAAGACGTTTACAATGAAGGGGTTGCCCTTCTCGACAAGTACGAAAAAAATCTAGCCGCACTAGAAGGAAGTTCACAGCAGCCAGCTGGGCCAAAAGAGAACACGACCACAGTTGCTGACAAGTACGGACAGTCTCGAATAAAAAGGCTACAGATCAAGGTGAATTCACTCCAAAGCGACATTCAGGAAGTCTGGAATAGGTTGAATGAGGAATGTAGGTAAAAGGTATTGCGAATACAACATTAAAAATTTCAAGAATGATTGGGATGCCATCAGAGCTCTAAACGAGGAGATACTATCCCACGGTAGCTACGGCAACAAGGAGTTCCATGAGACCAAGAAGATGGTCAACGAAATGATTGTGGTCCTGTACCAACAAATCCAGGATCAAGAGGTTCAAAGTGTCGAGGAACACAGCCATGCGAACATAGTGTTACCTACTCTAAAAATTCCAGTTTTTGAAGAGACTTACGAAGTATGGTATAGCTTTCATGATATTTTCCGAAGAATTGTTCATGAAAACTCACGACTAAGTAAGGCGGAAAAAATGCATTACTTGAAGTCACAGCTACGAGAAGAAGCCAGCAAGTTTGTACAACACCTGGAGGCAACTGAAGCCAATTACGAGTCTGCATGGTTCATTATAAGGAACAGATACGACAACACCAGGCTGCTACTTGCGAAGTATTTGGATGACATAGTCAACCAGGCAATCCTGTCGAACGAATCTGCAGAGGGGATCAAGAAACTCAATGACACGACTGCAGAATTCCTACGAGCAATTGAGAACTTAAAAATTTAAACGGGCACATGGGGGCCTGTCATGTGTCATATAGCGACACGGAAGTTGGACAAGGAAACCAACAGACTGTATGAGCAGTCACTAACGGCACCAAGAGAGGTGGAACAATTCGAGCAATTATTGAATTTTTTGGAAACAAGATTTCAGTCGCTGGAAGCTGTACAAAGACGGAACAAACTCGAACCCAGAGGAAATGGAATTGGGAAACCATGGGAAAGTCACCAGAATCGGTGGGCAGTAAAGACGTACCACACTGCTGACGTATGTATCGTGCTTCCACTGCAGACTACCAAACAGCATCAAATCCTGCCCAAAATTCAACAACCTAAAAGTATTGGACTTTATAAAGAATAAAAAAATTTGTTCTAACTGCCTCAAGCTTACAGGAAAATATAACTCTAGACACTTTTTTCAGGGAAAATGCAAGGTATATAATAAAAGACATCATTGACTTCTGCATGAAGATTTTAGTAAACAGCAGCAGCAGCAGCTTCCCAAGACCACGACGGCGACTTCCAGTGCGACAGCAACCAATTAGAAAGAAAACATTGTTTCAAGCCTAGTAGGAAGACATCATCGCAACGTTTTGCTAGCAATTGCCCTAATTAGAGTCACGACATCGTCGGGGAGTTTGGAGTACCTCAGAGCCCTAATAGACTCCGGATCCAAGACATCATTTATTACAAGATATGCAGCTGAAACGCTTGGTACACCACAAGAAAAGGTGAGAGTGCAAATTTCTGGTTTAGGCAAGATAAGAGCAGGTACAGCGAGAGGACGAATAACTGTAAACCTAGGTCCACGATTTCCAAGCAACTACACAACTACATGTGAGATGCTGATACTGCCACAGTTAACCAAGTCACTTCCAGAAGAACCAGGCGAAAACTATCAACTTCAAGACCGTAAGAATATGGTGTTGGCTGATCCACTATTCCATAAACCTGAACCAATAGATGTTATCCTAGGAGTAGACATCTACAAGAAAATAATTGTGGAAGAAGTACAAAAATTCAACAGAGGCCTGTTAGCTCAAAGCACTGAACTTGGATGGATCATTACGGGGAATGTGGCAGCACCATCAGTAGACAGGAAAATTCTTAGCATGGTCGCATGTGCTGCAGAAGATGAGCAACTCACAAAATTTTGGGAAATTGAAGAAGTAGTACCAGAAAAGATGATGTCCAATGAAGACAAAGAATGTGAAGAATTTTACAACTGCAACCACCAGAGAAACGCTGATGGTGCATATACTGTAAAAATTCCGCTCAAGGAACCAATAGAAAAGCTTGGGGATTCGAGAAAAAAGGCAATCGCACGGTTCCTTTAACTAGAGAAACAGTTAGAAAAAAAATTAAGTTCTAGGTAAAGAATACAAAACATTCATAAAGGAATACTTAGAACTGGAACATATAAAACGCGTTCAACCAGGAGCCAATATAGGACAAGCTTACTTCATCCCTCATCAAGTGGTAGTAAAGGAAAACACTACAACCACGAAGTTAAGGATAGTCTTTAATGCCACGTCGAAGATCACTGCTGGACTCAGCTTAAACCAGCTAGGACTGCTGGACCAAGATTGCAACAAGTTTGTATTTTTAGCAGATACTGAAAAAATGTATCGTCAGATCATGATAGCCGAAAAAAATCAGGACCTTCAAAGGATAGTATGGCGGTTTTCTCCAGATGAGCCTATTCAAGAGCTTAAACTTACAACTGTAACTTATGGAACAACAGCAGCACCATACCTAGCAATGCGTACCCTGTTACAGCTAGCTGAAGATGAAAGACAAAAATACCCAATGGCTGCAGAAATAGCAACCAAGGACTTCTACGTGGATAATTTAATGTCGGGAACCGACTCCATAGAAGAAGCAACGCATCTCCAAGTAAGTCTAATCAATATGTTAAAAAGTGGAGGGTTTACCCTTAGAAAATGGACAAGCAACAGCGCAGCGTTTGTTGAAGAATTTCCAGATAACTTACAGGAAAAGAACTTACTAGAGATCGACGAAGAAGAAACAAGAAAAACCTTGGGAGTACACTGGAGTCCGAGGGCAGATGAATTTAAGTTTCGGGTCAGTATTCGAGCCGATACATATCCTACAAAGAGGATAATGTTATCAGAAATATCCCGCTTGTTTGACCCATTAGGATGGTTAGCTTCAATTGTAATAAAGGCCGAATTACTAATTTAACAACTTACAACAGCAATCATGGGATCAGCCAGTGGCCACAGAAATACTGAACTAGTGGAAGCAATTTCAAGAAGAATTACCGTTGGTTGAAGACATATCCGTTCCAAGATGGTTAGAGTACTGCAGCAGCATCCAGGAAATGGATCTGCATGCTTTCTGTAATGCGTCGGAAAAATCTTACGGGGCTGTAAGCTACAGCAGGGTAATATCTCAAAATGAACGCATTCAAATAACTCTATTGACAGCCAAGTCAAAGGTTGCACCTATAAAGATGAAGAAAACATTGCCAAGACTGGAATTCTGTGCAGCAACGTTAACAGCGAAAATGTTGAAGGAAGCTATTAGTGCTCTGGACGTCCCCAGCATCTCCATCTTCGCGTGGTCAGATTCCATTATAACCTTATCCTGGATAAGAGCAGGCCCGGAGAACTGGAAACCATTTGTTGCAAATAGGTCAACGGAAATATTTACATCCAGAAGAGGAACATGCCTTCATATCTATAGAGATAACGGAACCACATTTGTAGAAGCAAATAGAGTTCTACAGAAGGACTTCAAGAAAACTATAGGGGACTCGAGCGTTCAGAATAAACTTACTCCAGAAGAAATCCAGTGGCACTTTATTCCACCGGCAGCTCCCCACTTCGGAGGGATTTGGAAAGCAGCGGTAAAGTCAACAAATAATCATATGAAAAGGATTGTGGGAAACAGTACCCTCACGTTTGAAGAACTACCAAATAAAAGAATGTCTCAATTGAAGACCACTTTGTCTATTAACCACAGATCCTAACGATGTGGTAGCGTTGACTCCTGAACACTTTCTAATTGGAAGGGAACTAATAACACCAAACGAACCACCATTAGAAATACATTCAGAAACGATGATTTTTGAGGCTTTCAGAAACATTCAGAAACATTGACAAGATTGAAATTACTTCAAAAGTTGAAAAACGAGTATTGGAAAATATGGTCTAAGGAATACCTATCTGGGTTACAACGCAGAACAAAATTGATTTCGAAAAAAGAAAATTTGCAAGAGGAGATCTAGTGTTACAAAAGGATGAAAATAGTCCTCCCAATCGATGGCCTTTAGCAAGAGTGACAGAAGTGCATCCAGGTATAGATGGTATTGTCAGAGTTGCTACCGTTAAGACAAAGGGAGATGCAATTCTCAAGCGTCCTATCACCAAACTCGTTCCGTTACCAAGACAGGAAGCAGAAGAAGGAAAAAGAAAGCAAAGCAGGGGTGGCGAAGTGTCAACAGTCACAAGAACAATAACACTCTTACTTGCATTGTGCACTATAATTTCAGCAACTACGGAATCGTACATAATAAATTATCCATCACTTGGCCTCTTTATTGAAGAACTTGACCACGCAAAACTCTCGAGGGGAAACTTCAGGATCGAAGTAACAGTGAACATCTCTAGCATCCAAGTAGATGAAGAAGATATAAACAAGACAATCCAACAAATGAATACCTTATGCAGCAAGGCACTTGTATTATCGGCAGAATCCCATTGCAAAACATTAAATCATCACCTGAGAGATTATCAACGGTAGATCATCTGGAATATGAAAAGTATGTATAGTCAAGACCAAGCGAGGAGTACTAGAGCATCTACTAACCTCAGTGTTTGGAGTTAACGATAAAATTTACCATGACATCGAATCATTGGAGAAAAATCAACTAGAATTGATACATACATCTAATCATCAGACAAGGATAATGTTATCAACTTGAGACTGAAGCCAGAATATCCCAGAAGTTGGATAATTCTTGAAGAAAACTCAACGAAGGGTTGCTAGCAATCAATGAGATGGAACCTTAGTACAAAAAGACAGACGACAACAAATTAAACATACATGTGTTAACATCATATCAGATGGCTACCAACTACTTACAAGAAATGTGTGAGAAATACAAACAACTTCTAAATGTAACATTCAAAAAGGCAGACATCCTGCAATTTATTCCATCATCACAATTTTACAGAATAATGTCGAATGCAATCAAACCTGAAGGTACTTACCACACCAATGCACAAGATGGAATTTAGCATCAATAATGAAACCATCGTGATTTTCAGTTATTTTCACCATCACTGAGAAGCAGGAATACAACTTAATCAAACCAACTCCAATTCCAGTGAAGAAGGGAAATGGAACCTACGCATCACTGAACTTGCCAATGGAATTCTTAGCTATCAACTACAACGAACAAACCTATTTTGAAAGCCAAGAGAACAAATTGAAGGAGATCGAGCCAATAGGGAAACATCTTTACCTATGCAGGCCATCCGCAGTCCGAAGTATTGAAGACAATCCGAACTGCATCATTGATGAGATCTACCAGCGATTGAACAAGGTCAAATGTTTGGTCCATCAGTTTACAGTTAAGACACTGGTATGGAAAAAACTGTACGCCGCGAATACATGGTTAGTTATTCCCAATCAACCCACAACAGCAGCAGTACAATGCAGCGAGAATCGAGAAGATATGAAGATTCAAGATGTTGGCATAATCCAAATATACCCAGATTGTACTATATATACAATACGGACTACTTTGCAAACTCAGCTATTCACTACTATTCCTGTCGTAGCTGGGTTCAACAAACCAATGCAAGTAATAATTAACACTACTTTGCAGAATACAAGCACCCACTCTCAACTGCAAATGGAGGAACCTGTGTTGCTACCGTCCGATCATTTTCAACGCCTACAAGAAGAAAAAGGCGAGTTGCAGCTACATCAGGACTATCCATTGTGGCACCATCAATATACCATCATGGTGAACACCGGTACTACAATCGGTATCTTAGTATCAGGTTGTGTCATCTGGACATTATGGAAATACTGGAGAAAGAACAGGAAACCGCAGCCACGCCCAAATTCAGACCCATCAGAAAGATTCAGGTTACAACCACTGCTACCAGACGCAGAAGATGGAGAGACAGCATCAGTCACAGCATCCCGGCCCATTGTAGCCCGGCAGAATGTTTAGGAACCAAAACATAATTCTAAATTTTAAATTAAATATGCATACATTTCACAGAAGTTCACTATAAACTCCACCCTGATCAAACAGACGTATGCAGTTATTCAATAATCTATGACACCAAATTTGCACCTGCTTACTGATACTTTTCGAGATTAATCAGTTTTGTGAAAGTCACTAAAAGGTCACCAAAAAGCATGTTAAAAAATTCTCAAAAAATTAAGGGCAATTGCTAATCCCAAAAATTACCAAACACTATCTAGGCAACCTGTTACACACAACGCCGTTTAAAGTTGTTAAAAGTGCTGTAAATGCGAAAAAGAATAACAATTATTTTAAGAGCCTTACAACGCGCACGTATTTCTACAGTAAGGACAACATATATTATTTTTCTTGGGAACTAACAGGCAGATTCTGTTGCGTAGCAAAGGTGAAAACAAAAGCAATAGTTTTCTAAAGTTTTTTACAAAAAAATGTACGAGAAACATGAAAAGTACAGTTTCTTTTCGTTGCTGGAAAATATGTTTCTAGAAAAAATCCGTTAAGTCATTAAAAGAAAGAATATGTGCAAAAAACAATTATTAAAAAATCTGCATAACCTTGTAATTCTAGTTCCAATACGCTTTATTTTTAGTAGTGCCTAGTCGCTATAGAAAATTGTTAGAAAAGGCATAATCTGTAAATTCCCCAGTACAAATATAAATATTGCAAAAGCTCACTGGCCTTCGCGGCAAAACACGATTTTACCGGAAGAATGTTTTATTGTATAGAGTCACATTTCAAAGGTAGCTTTCAGCAAAGCTTTATTCAAACTGAAAGCTCAAAGTGAGGCTCAAGTGAACAGTGCCCCGTCAGCCAGACATTTTTAGTAGAACTTTGTCCCAAAATTCGACCGTCCTTCGAAGTAAAGAAATTATTTTGTTTGAGTTTTCGTTCGAGTCGTTACGTGAACACAACAAAATTCATAATAAATATCTTCTTCTCAACGTAATCGTAACGGTAATACTCGTACTCAAGTGTAAAGTAAATATTTATAAAACTACATTAGCATTTATCTGCACCAGTATAAGGTGTAACAGACAAAATAAAAATTATTCCATAGTCTGTATGTCTTACAGTGTTTTCCAATTGCTTTTCGCCATGTATCAGTTGTGTTTCACTTTATCTCAAATGCTTTTCCCTCTTGTCAACACTTGTCAATATTGACAAAAGTGAATTACATGGACAAACAGTGAAACACAATTGATGCATAGTAAAAGCAATTGGAAAATACTACCTAAAGCAAAAGCAATTTCCTTTTTTGTATGCATTGTGAGATATAGCCTCCTAAGGCGATGCCCACTTGACAACACTTCTGTAAGCTGATATTCCGATTTTCTATCAAGAGATTCTAATTGAATTTGTTTATTTTCAATAAAACATCAGAAACTTAACAGAAATTATTTTGAAATGTTCCGTTTATTTTAAAACAAAATTGACACAAATAACAAACGAAAAGCGATTAAAATTCAATATTTTCAATTTCAAGGTTAAAATTATAATGCATTTTTCTGTGCTTAAAAATAAGTGCCGCACATGTTTTTATAGTTAATTGAGGAAAATATAAAGCTTAAAAAGTAGTCAATCATGTCACAAAGGTAGGCACCATCGCTTACTATTAACATTTGTCACCATCTAAACGAAGACAGAGAAACTACAGATCGCTCTCATGGAAAAACTAAAAAAAGTAAAACTGCTTGTGCACTTTTTTTCGTAAACTCGGACACACACTGTATATTGTAATGTAATAGTAAATATAACCATTCAAAAAAAAACTGCGACATTAAAGATGGTGCCATATAACCGAATGAATGTTTCCTCAAACCCTCGCAATGCAAAATAGAAAGCTTATATACCAATATCGACGTGGCACTATTTCTCACTTGTTATTCATAGAGGTATATACTGCAGGTTGAAATATTAAATATTTTACTCGATTCCAACAAAAACGTACAATATAAACTAAAACGCTACTACACCTCAGATTCACACGGCACGTGGGGGCTGAACTGCTGGAGGCGATGTAATAGTCCAGGTACGCTGGCCGAAAGGGACGGTCTCGCCACAGGCCGCAGATGAGCCTCGCTAGATGTTACGATGCAGCGACTGCAGGGGCAGCACATCTAGGCTGCGGGAACAGGCGACCAGCTGGCACGTAGGGCACCGCATGATCCAAACAACCAAATGCTCGAACAGAACCAAACCAGGTGATAAAACTCATTTCCATGGCGTAGAATAAAAAGCTAAACATTCAAATTTCTAGGTACACAACCGCGTTGTATAAAAGAAGCCGAAACTAACCTGCGAGGGGTGACGAACAGCTTTACGCCCAGTTCGATCGGAGAGGAGGCCCAACAAAGCCGCAAAAAAACCATAGCGAACGCCTGCAGCAACACACAAAAGCTCCCATAGCGTTCCAGAGGGTCACCTGGCTCACATTTCCCTCCAAAATGATGAGGACAGCGATATCCAAAACTAAACGAGGCAAAAGGTACCCAAAGCAGCACTTCACACGATCGAATCCAGGATGGAAAAGAATGAAAATTGGCCAAAGCTGTCCACAATCTCAGGTTATCAAATGTTCCAAAATTCAAAAAAGGAAGAAAAACTATAAGAGTGCAGATGTATGTGCCACGCTGATAAACACAGAACTGTACCTTGTTTGAATTTGAAACTGATGCTAGTAGGGTTGCCTAACTATTCAGTGAAATTTATTGTATTTTTACTAAATAAATGTAAATTTCTAAATCTGAGTAATTATTGCAACCGTTATATGTGAAAATGGCAAAATGAGCGTAACAAAGTGTCAACTCCTTTCTAAAAAGTTCAGAATTTTATTTATCAGTTGCATAAATAAAAACCATTTCAGAAAATCACATCAATTTAAAGTAGTAATATAACAATTTGCAATTGTGTCAACTTTTGCATTCTGTAATTCTTTCGATCCATGGCCAAGAGTCTATTCAAATCTATTTATTAATTACTAATAATGTAAGAATTTATAATTTAAGGTTGAATAAATTTTATTGAACATACGTAAGTACCGTTTTGCTATTAAAAAACACAAGTGCAATTTATTTTAACAATTTTATTTTTACACAAAAGCCTGAACTTTAATTTTAAGTTAAGGCACTTATCGTATTGTACCACCAGTTTCTGAATTCCATCCTCATAGAAATCTGCCGCCTGGTTTGCTAATCAGTCAGCATTTTTGGTACCCAGCGTAAGAACAATTTTCGATAATTTAAGCGTTCTGCCACAATTTCATAGAGAACACTTCTCAAAACTTGAGGAAACTCATTAGATAATGATGAAGTAAAGCGTCTGGTTTCTCGAACTTTTTCATCAACTTCCTGCACCATCATTCTGCGTTATCATTAATGAAGGACGGTCGCACACTTCATCCCTCATTGTGCACATTTATACGGCCACCTTTAAATGCTCGCCACTCCATCGCTTTCACATCTCTGGTATTTAAGAAACGAATGACAGAGCATATCTCACAATCAGCGAGATTTTCAATGGTCGCGACACTTTAAATATGTAAAGAAAAAAACATAAATTTGAGCAAATGCTTCCACAATGGCGTCTGTGGCTAGCCAGTAGATGTAGGTACTCAGCACGCATGCGCGGAACGGCGACCGCAGCGCTGCAGTGGCCATATTTAAAAACAGTAAAAATATGCCTCGTAAAATACATTAATCATCTTACAGGATTTTGTCCCTAGTTACTGCAAAAAATATTTTTTGTAATACTGCCTTAGGCTTGTAACTGATATTAAAGATAAACATTTAGTTTTCCCTACAACTGCTTTCACCGAATATTCCAATGTCATCAGTCTTCTTAGTGAATCTAAAATCACATTAAAGTATATCTGCTATTTGATAATATCTAGAATGTAGAATCTATTCCAGTATAATATTTATTTAAACATATCTGTTAATTAATGTTAACTTTTGTACCTTTGTGTAAGGCTGGTCTGCGCATAGGTTGCAACCTTTGGCTTGAAACCAGTTGCAGCACGCAGCCTCGATCACTTTTCCCCACTAATTCACAATACAAACATTTAAAACTACTTAAAGAATTTTATTTATGGGTTTAGACCCACAAGAGAAATTATTCCTGGGTCTCGATAAATATCTACTTAACCAGTGCATCAAGTTCAAGTGCAATTACAGTTATTCACAACAATATCTATACATACACCAGGTGCCTAGAACCTATTTTAATGTCAATTTCCCCACAATTTTTTTTTAAATATTGCAGTTATATCACTTTTTGTAGAATTATTTTTTCAAAACAAATTGATAACAACAAATCATGAGCGAGTACAAACATTTCTGCTTAAAATCATTTAAATCTGTGTAATCAATGTTGCATTTTAATTCTCACACACCTGCTAACAAACTATCCTTTAAATACTATAGTTCATTCATTCATATACATATTACACAGATAAGAAACAATTTGAGATGTTTATAAAACACTTGTAAACTATACTATACTATATTACCTAGTATAGTCATTCTGTTGGAATGTTATCGCAGTTATGCCAGTGGACTGAAGACCAACCGCACGTACACTCTTGTGAATGAATAGGCAGTAAATATATTGAAATGGACAATCAGAAATGGGAAAAATTCTTTAAGTAAGTAACTACTTTCTATTAAATATTGAAAATAATATTTCAACCTTTAATAAATGCTTACAGGGAAATGAGTGTATCAACCAACACTATCTGTAATAATGATAATTCTTGGAGTAAAAAAATTGAAGAAGATGCAGTTCTACGAAATAAGCTTTTGCAAATTTTAGCTTCAGACAATGACTCGATGAACCGTCTAAATATGAGAAAAATTAATCTGGTTCGAAAACGTAAGTACTTTCTAAAAAAATATTCTATAATAAAATTACCAATGCTACATATACACTGTTTGTTCCCTCAACTGCATTAGAAAGTTTTACACATTTTAGTTGCTTTAGCAAAATATTTTTTATTTTATCTGGTGTATATTGTATTGCAGTTCTGTGGGAATTGGATTTATGGAAACTGTCGTTGCCAGAAACTTTTGAGACTCTAAAATTTGCTTTATTTTTTAAACGTATGCAAATATGTGAATCCTGCCGAATGCTTGAAGAGACCCTGTTTGAAGATGTATATCAAATACATAACCTGATGGCGCAACCTTCAACCGAAGTAAGTATTTTTATGCTTCTTCTTTAAGTTTATCACTGTATACTGCTGAAATAAGTCTAAGGTGATCAACGAAAAACTTTCTAAATTGCAATCGATTCCCAAAAAGAGTGGCAGTGGCCATCCAACATGCATCCTTAAATTTCATTAATAATCAAATATATTTAGATGCAAATAAGGTAAAAAATTCTGGCATCTGAAATATTTTTCTCATTAGTAGGTAATTCCTCAGAAAGTAGTACCGACAGAATTGTTTATGGTAGACACACAGTGTCTGGCAACAATGAAGAGGGGAAAGTACACGATGATCAGTTTTAAAATTTATATAGCTCCACATTTTGAAGGTATTCGAAGATAATGTCCATATCATTATACACAAAGACAAGAGTTTTACATAAACTAGTTAGCTAAGCCACTGAATATCATGAAAAAAGTCAACAAAATAGACTTACAGTCCAGCAGCGTATGTAGTGCGTTTTTTGGTATGAACAATTTCAAAGTGTTATGTGTGTTAAAGAGTTTGGACGTGAGTTTGGTATAAAAAATCACGTAAATAAAATGAATGGTAGGTTTTGTTTCATTCCGGTATGTGCTCTCGCCACGAATAGCCGTGCTTCGCATTGTCTGCTCGAGAGTGTACATTATTTAAAATTGCAGTTTTAATTTCATTTTTTTACTAGTATAATTGGTTCCTGGCTCTAAAAATTCTCGTACATTGACGTAACCATGCCGTTTACTAAGAGACAGATCGAAGACATCCAGGGAATACTGTGTACGTACGTGAAAGAGCTTCCAATTTGTGGATTTTGTTAACGAAATCGCCGAAACTTTATCATCTATTCTGCTAAATAAACTCAGCAATGAAATAAACAATTTAAAATTAGAAATTGAGGATTTCATGACTAAAAATACAGAAATCCTGGACCAGAATAAACATTTCAAACAAAAGCTACTGCCACAGGAGTCGATGCTCGCTCAGCATGAGCAGTACAGTAGGAC